>SPJY01005639.1:30739-156692 GCA_005191435.1 Raddia distichophylla | reverse complement strand
TGTTTTCTGTTTATTATAGATTTCTTTTATTTTCTGTATATTATAATTTTTTTTTGTTTTTCACGTCGATAGATTTTTTGCTCGTATAATTTGCGAAATCGTGCAGACGCAAAAAATTCCACTAATTTTCTACTGTTTTTCCACATTTCCAATATTGGAAAAAAAAAGTTTTGCGATAGTGGAATTTTTTTGTGCGAGGTCTGCACACATGTACACGGCATGTGTCTGCACAAATGCTGAAATTGCAGGCGCCTGCCAAATAGTGCCTCCCTTTTTATATAAGCCAAATGATATAATACTCCGTAGTTGTTTTTATGAGGTATTAAATAGTTATTCTTATAGTTTATAAAATAACTTTTATAATTTTTTGAACTCTTCAAGACGTTTTTTGAGGGAGCACAGCTTTCTAGATTAAAGTTTTCAGCAACTTTCGGCTCAAACAAACAAGGCTAAGTTACTACTTTGGTTGTTGCAAAAATCCTATTTATAGTGGAGACAGTACACGAGTTCGACCATAACATGCTGGGTTACAGTCTTATGCTGTCCGTGACCCCTGCGTGTGTACGCCACTACTTTGGTCATTACAGATTCCTATCTATAGTGGAGTCAGTGTACGTGTACGACCCTAACATTTTTCTTTCATGTCTATTATAGTTCAGAGTCCATGTGATCTACTCGCGCATATATTTGACAATATTTGACCCCCAATTATAGCAATTATCGATTGGTGTCAAAGGGTCATCCGGACAAGAATACTACGTGGATGCTGAGGCTAAGGAAAAAATTGAGGAAATGAGAGAAAACACATAAACATAGTTGAAAGGATCGCTATGTCGTCTAAAGGGGGTGAATAGGCGAATAAAACGAAATTGCGGAATTAATAAACTCAAAATAGTGACCAGCACGTCGGATGTTCCGATATGGATTGAATGTTCCGATCTGATACAGTACACCTTGCGTCAGATGTTCTGATCTGGGTCGGATGTTTCGATCCTGGGTGTTCTGGAATTGACGAAAACCTACAATAAAAGTTGATTCCTTGCAAAACCAAGTTTAGATCTAATCAAAAATATTCAGAACAAGTCAAAAACCAATAGTAAAATAAATACTCAAGGCCAAGACGAAGAACACGGCGACTTTTCTTTACCGATGTTTGAATCTTTGAAGGGAGATCCTACTCACCGTTAGAGAAGGCACAAAGCCCGGATCACCAAGACCCTAATCCCCTCCCGGCGATGCACAACAGCACTCACCGGTGTCCACTAGATGAATCATTTTTCTTGCGGAGATGGAATCACACCTTCACAAACTCCAGAGGCACACCATACAAAGCTCGGCGGCTCACCGGCGACACCTAACTGTCTAGGAGCCCTTCAAGCCTCCAAGAGTAAAAAATGCGACGAAGAAACTAGGAACATGCTCAAGAATTGAATGATTTTAATTCATGGAGCACTTTGGGTGCCTTGATCTTTCTAGATCTAGATCTCACAAGATGAACAACAGAGAGATAAAGGTTAGTGTTCTTAAGAGATGATGAACAAGATGTATTAGGCTCAAAAAAACAGGGTGTAATCAGACTGTATAATCTTTTGGCAGGTGTTGGAGAAGGCTTTAAATAGAGAATCCCGAAAAGTAGCCGTTGCTGCAGATGATCCCGCATCGGATGTTTCGACCCACGTCGGATGTTCCGACCTATGCCGGATGTTCTGATGGACTGCTCACTGGATTGCATTGAAAACAGGCAGGCTGGATTCACCATCGGATGTTCCGATCCACGTCCGATGTTCTAGTAGTGTAGGTTTTGTATAGAGTGTATTTTGAGTCGAAAAATCACATGAATTTCGAGATACCTATTTTGAGCACTTAGGAACCTTTATATGCTTCTCCATTGCATCCCTCTTCGTAGTACAGCATACCTATGACTCAATAAATAAAGATTTACAAATAATTACTAAGCTTGATGCTTTCTTGCAACATATCCATGTTTGAGTGGTACGTCATCACATTTAAACATATACCTCATGAATTTAACATGTATAACATTTGTGTATATTTCTCCAATAGAAAATATTAGCTCTATAATTGTTAATCATTAATCACCAAAATTATTTAAGGGTCTAGATGCACTTTCAATAGTTTTTTCCTTCTAAAACTGTTGCGCACATTTTATATAAAAAAAAACTGTTGCGCACACGTGGCCAGCCCATTGTTTGTGGGGAGCACTTTTGTTGCAGGTCTCATGCAAAAAAAGAAGAAGCCGAAGCGAAGAAGCGAACGCACATGCCCTCGATTCCGCAGGTAGTATGGTGCTGGATGCCCGATCATGCAGCCCTACGGATGGACCAATGAACCTACCCACGAAAATGCAACAGGTTCACTCCGATCAGCGATCATAGCAGGGCTGCAAAAGTGGGAGAGTTCTAACGAGTGTGTACTGTGCACTCCTGCCACATTGCTACACTCCACGCTCACTTGTTCACCAACATTGTCTCAGCATCGTCGTCATCACGAATCAACGGAGGAATCACGCGAAAAAGTGCCATCTTTTTTAGTCATTTCTTTTGAGATGGAAGACAATTTTGTGTGTGCGCGCCACATAATCAGTCCATAGTTGCCTCAGCATTGACGTCATCACGATGACTAAACAAGAAAGCCACTATCACCAAGCAGAATCAGCCGTGGAATCATGAGAGAAAGCGTCATTTTAGCACTAAAAAACACTAATTATTGGGTTTAGAGGGCGTAGAGAGTGAGCAAGCAGCCGGGGTGCCCCACCACTCGGCGAAGAAAATCCCCCTTTTTTCGGAAGCAGCGGGGGCTCCGAATCAGCAAGCAGCAAAAGCAGCGCGCACTTCAAGGCGCCCGCCGCGTGCCGCTGACGCGCGGGCCCCACCTCACCGCTTATAAACCACGCCGGCGCCACGGGTCGCCTCCGCTCTCGAGTCGAGTCTCGCCTCCTCCTCCTCCGGTCCTCTGCACGGAGCGCCACCGCTCCGGTGGGCGGCGGCGCGTGCTGCTGCGGTGCTGCCCCGTCGCGCCGCGGCGAGGCTGCTTTGAGTTGGGTTCCCGGTGAGTTCGACGGCGACTCCTATCGTTCTCCGCGGCCTCCGCTGATGGTTTTTTTTTTCAGGTTTTTTTTGGTGGTTGGAATTGGATTGGAAGGATGGAGGTGGCGTCGCGGCTGGCGGTGGCGCGGGTCTCGCAGCAGGGCGGCGCGGCGGGGAGGAGGGGGCGGCGGCGGCGGCCTGGGGTCGCGGTGGTTGGGGCCCCCGCGATGGGGAGGAGGCGCGGCGGGGCCGTGGCGGCCAGCCCCCCGACGGAGGAGGCGGTGCAGATGACGGAGCCGCTCACGAAGGACGACCTTGTCGCCTACCTCGTCTCCGGGTGCAAGCCCAAGGAGAACTGGAGGTGAGGAGCTCCCCGCTTGCTCTCTTGTTTGTGCTGTCACTACCGTAGTGGAGTGGACTCTTAATGGCCATTGAAATGGTGGAATCTTATCAACAAGCGTGCTGCTGAACTCCATAATTGGGGTTTTATTTTTCTCAATTGCTCGTTGAATGGCCAAATTTTAAGATGGGACTGGTGCCTTGCAGTGATGAACTGGGTTACATGATTGTAGTTTGTACTATGAGATGATTCCCTATTTGCCATCCCCAAAGAGTGGTAATTCCCTATTGTGTCACTGACATGCGGTTCCAGGGCCTATATGTCAGTGTTACATGAGTGGCAGGAATTGCCAATGTTTGAGAGTGGCTAATGCGGAGGGCCATGTAGTAGGAAGAATATGATACCATGTGCCAAATGTTAAATCTTCCATTGCCTGTTACCATTGTTATACTGGATCATGCTATTTCAGATGTGTATCATGATGCAGATGGAAGTAATTTGTCGCTGCGTTTGTTGCATAATAGAAGAAACAGCTTATGCGCTGCTAGAAACTTTCTAGCAGTCACAATTACAATTAGACAAATATAGCAATCAATATTAACGCTAGTACCTTGCCTGGTTCCTTTTGTACTGTTCTGGAGCTAATGCTGAATATGTTGTATATGCATGAATAGATAACCTATATTGTGGAAACCATTGTCCCAAATGGCATTTAGGTATTTTGGGGGGCTTACTATTCAATAATAATTCCCTGCTTAGTGTTACCTGATTATCAATATCATTTAGTGGAGATGAAAGTGGTTCTGGTTCCTGTGCTCAAACCTTCAAATTGTTTGCTAACTGTCAATCTTGTGTTGTGAGCTAATGGTGGTATTATTTCTAGATAGTATTTGATTCGATTATTTAGTCTGTCCCACATATAAGCTTCCATTTTTACAGAATTGGCACAGAACATGAAAAGTTTGGTTTTGAAGTTGATACATTGCGGCCTATAAAGTATGATCAGATCCATGACATATTGAATGGGCTGTCTGAAAGATTTGAGTGGGACAAGATAATGGAAGAAAATAATGTTATTGGTCTCAAGCAGGTATTGTGCTGCTGTTTTTTTACCCTATGAAACCAATCTTTATATGCCATTGGCCAATAATTAACATTGAAGAGAAAGGAAATGTCCATTCCTGTAATTCTCATGCTCTATGCGGACAAAGAGAAACGAAAGTTTTTTCTTGCCATTTTAATTTCATTCTATAACTCAACTATTTTATATGGATGTAGGGAAAGCAAAGTATTTCACTAGAACCTGGTGGCCAGTTTGAACTAAGCGGTGCTCCTCTTGAAACACTACATCAAACTTGTGCTGAGGTCAATTCACATCTTTACCAGGTAAGTTCGCTCAAATGAACACCCATTATATGCATAACTCTATGGTTACAGGATTTATAAATTCGATATATGCCACTGCAAAGTGACAACTTCTGAAATGTGCCATTACTTAATCAGAAATCTGCTACATGACATTACAAAGTGACGTTTCTCCAAAATATGCCATTATGGCGTTGTTAACACCTACTACTCTTGCCCTAATCATTCTCCTTCCTCCCTAATCCTTCTCTTTCGTCCCTAATCCTTCTTCCCTCTCTCCCTCTCCTTCCTCGGGTTCCCTCCCTGTCGACCCCTTCTCCCCGACGCCGCAGTCGCCCCCTTCCCCCCTTTCCCGGCTTCCCCGCCGCCGGCCGCCTCTCCTCCTCCCTGTGCCTCCTCCTCCTCGCGCCTGCGTCATGGAGCTCCAGGGCGGCGGCGCCACAGCCGAGGAGCTTGCGCCGTAGCCGTCATGGAGCTCACGCCGCAGCAGTCGCCGCCTCCCTTGCAGATCCCATGGAGGCCTAGCCGGAGCAGTCCGAAGGGGAGAAAGAGAGAGTGCACGAGGGGAAGAGAGAGAAGAGAGGAGAGAGAGGGAGGGCGGCGACGGACAGCTCGGTGGTGACAGGCGCGGCGGCTTGGGAGACGTCGCCAGTGAGCAACGGCGCGGAGGAGAGGAGCAGGCGGCGGACTCGGCGGAGGAGCAAGGCCAACGCGGTGGTGAGAGGAGCTTCGGTGGCGGAGGATGCAGTGGCGTTGACGGCTTGGCGCGGCGGCGGGAGGAGCTCCGGTGGCGGAGGATGCAGTGGCGTCAACGGCTTGGCACGGCAACACGGGGAGGAGGCGGCTCGGGGAGGAGGAGGCGACGCGGGGAGGAGACGGCCGGCGGTGGGGAAGCCGGGGGGATAGGGGCGGTTGCGGCGTTGGAGAGAAGGGGCCGGCGGGGAGGAAACCTGAGGAAGGAGAGAGAGAGAGAGGGAAGAAGGATTAGGGAGGAAAGAGAAGGATTAGGGAGGAAGGAGAAGGATTAGGGTAAGATTAGGTGCTAACAACGTCATAATGGCATATTTTGGAGAAACGTCACTTTGTAATAGCATGTAGCAGGTTAAGTAATGGCATATTTCAGAAGCTGTCACTTTGCAGTGCCATATATCAAATTTTCCCTTTGTTAAATCATGTGATTTTCATGTTTGACACTATCAAGATGAGAATCCATTGCCAGCAATCTTAACACTGTGGCAAGCCCATGGCCTAAGTGCTTATTTATATCACAGCATTCTAAACTATGTTGTTGCATTAGGTTTATTCAGTTCTATGGTATTATTTTAACATTTGCTGTGCTTGTAGGTCAAAGCAGTTGGAGAGGAAATGGGAATAGGATTTCTGGGTATTGGTTTTCAGCCAAAGTGGAGATTAAGTGATATACCGATAATGCCGAAGGTAATCATGTCCTTGAATATTGTAAAACTTTATCTTTTTGAAGTTTACAGCGTTGCTTACCAGTTAATGGCTGTGTATTTATCTATGTCCCGACCTAGTTAGCTGTGAACTGAAGCTGCAAAAGGGCGGATCCAAGAAAACACTTGTGATTTCTAGTGGCTCTTTTTATTTCCATCTCTCCCTGCTTAGCACAAAAATGTGCATGACAAACGCATGAACCTCCACAGCAAATTTATTGAGACTACATGTATGATACCCCCTCATGAAAAGGAAAAAAATGCATTGTGAGCACTTGGTGCAGAAATAACAGATAACTCACATTCTAGTCTTTTTGTATGCACCTATTCACTCTCAAGCTATGCAAACATCAAACATGTACCTTATGCAACACAGTTGAACTGCTATGCACTTAGCTGTTTGAAATTTCATTGTACAGTTTGTTGCTTTGTAGGGAAGATACGAAATTATGAAGAATTACATGCCTAAAGTTGGTTCTCTCGGCCATGATATGATGTTCCGAACATGCACTGTACAGGTGAGCATAGTTTGTGTTTCATGTGTCATCTTCTCGATTTCATTACATTTTTTTTAGTTCATCTCAACGAGACTTGGAAACACCAGTTATGACTTCATTAAACAACTGTTCTGATTTCGCAGGTGAATCTTGACTTCAGTTCAGAGCAGGATATGATAAGAAAATTTCGCGCTGGACTTGCATTGCAACCTGTGGGTATTTGTATCATCTTCTCTGATCATCTACTTTGCTGCTCTCACACAATCCTGGTTTGTTCATTTAACAGATTTCTACAGCGATATTTGCTAATTCTCCGTTCAAAGAAGGAAAACCAAATGGGTTTCTCAGCTTACGAAGGTTTTGATTCATAGCTTTGCAGAGCTTAATATTTCGTCTCTTTTGCTGGGGTTACTAACATTTCTACCATCACCTGCAGCCATGTCTGGACTGATACTGATAACAACCGCTCAGGGATGCTTCCTTTTGTTTTTGATAACTCATTTGGGTAAGCATTCCTACAATCTCCCTCCCCACCACCCACCCTTCTAGAATACCAGAACTTTCATTGATGCCTTGGTAGCTTCAGTTTGACACATTGGCGAAAGATATTTGCTACATGAATTGAGGGATTCCATATTTCCATTTAAATGAAATTCTGATTACCATTTGTTCTTGGGTGCAGATTCGAGAGATATGTGGACTATGCATTAGATGTCCCGATGTATTTTGTATATCGGAATAAGAAGTACATTGACTGTACCGGAATGTCATTTCGGGTCTGTTCAACCGTTCTTGTATCTATCTCATTACTCTAGTCCTATGAAGTAAAAATTTTAATTCCTGCCCTGTAGTATAGCTTTGACTACAGTACACTGTACACCGCACTTGGCTAGTATAATGTGGAAACTTATTGGATTTGTAATTATTTTGCAGGATTTTATGGTAGGAAAACTACCACCAGTCCCTGGGGAATTACCTACTTTGAATGATTGGGAGAACCATCTAACAACAATTTTTCCTGAGGTTTTCCCTTTGATTGGTTAGAGTGGTGCCACTGTTTGCTTTATTTAATGACTAGTTGACCTTTTGTATTCTACTTGCAGGTGAGGCTGAAGCGATACCTAGAGATGAGAGGTGCTGATGGTGGTCCATGGAGGAGATTGTGTGCTTTGCCTGCATTTTGGGTTTGTTACCTGATGATACTCTGATTGTTTTATATTTGTATTTATGTGCTGTTTGCAGTGTTCTCTGCCTCTTTTACTGCATGATGCCAGTAGTATGAATATGGGTGTTGTAGTTCTTAGTATCTTCCATGTTTTTTGGTAGAATTTTGAATCAGTCTTGCATGTAATTGGTCCTTCTCTACAGGTTGGATTGTTATATGACGAGGAATCACTTCAAAGTATTGTGGACATGACTGCTGATTGGACAATGGAAGAACGGGAGATGCTTAGACGAAAGGTATCTTAAAATATGTGTGTGCTCTCTATCTTACAAGTGATACAAATGTTAATTCATTGGAAAGTACATTTGTTTTGACTTGCAATACAGCTGGATGCAATTGAATTTGTTTAATTCATTTTTGTCAGTGATTATTAACGAAGTAGTTGTAGATTGCACCATATTTGAATTGTGTGAATTAGGCCTGTACATGGGTTGTAAAACCCACCCAACCCACCCCACCCCACCCCACCCATCCCAGCCCAACCTTCTAAAACGATAGAAAGCCCAGATTCAGATGGGTTAGATAGGAACCGGTTAAACCCGTGTACACCTTGCTGCTCTTGTAGGGTATTTTCATGCGCGCTAGAAAATCGCTGCTTCTGTTGTTAAGCATCCGTAACCGTGGAAACAGTGGTGCCAGATGAAGATCAAAGCTGTGTGCTAAGCAGTAACCCATGCAAACCACCCGATCCACCCAGCCTACTCATTACGTGAACATGCTTGACAAATCAAACCGCTTAACCCACCCCGAACCGTGTAAACCGGCAATGAACAGCCCTAGTGTGAATGCTTCATGAGTTGTCTTGGTCTTACTATATTCTATTTGATCAGGTACCTGTGACTGGTTTGAAGACACCCTTCCGGGATGGATATGTCAGAGATTTAGCTGAAGATGTTCTAAAGCTGGCTAAGGCTAGTGATTTACTTGGCTACTAATTTTTTGAAAGCGTATGCAAATGCTATGTGTAATAATGCTCCCCTTGTGGTTTTGCAGAATGGATTAGAAAGAAGAGGATACAAGGAGGTTGGTTTCTTAAGAGAGGTAGATGAAGTTGTTCGAACAGGTGATATTTTTAAGTGTCCGCACATCCCTATCCTTTGGTGGATATACTATTCTGTTTTCAGATGACAGTTTTGAGCTTATTGTACTGCAGGAGTCACACCAGCTGAAAGGCTTCTGAATCTGTACGAGACTAAGTGGCAACGCAGCGTGGACCCTGTTTTTGAGGAGCTGTTATACTAATGTTGATGAAACATCTCCCACATGAAGAACCATGAGATGCTGTTTGTAGATGTATTGGATATACGGTGGTTTGTTCATTCAATTCCACCTCTGAAGGGCAATTGTGTTATGTGCCGTTGGAGCTCAGCTTTGGCAACTGCAACTACAATAACTTGTTCTCCTTGCATCGAAGGGTGGCTGCCGTCTTGTTCTTTTGGCGAGCTTTTGCAACTGGAGATTTCCCTCATCTCCAGGGAGATGGAACAAACACCTGTTTGTACCAGACCCTTTCTTTTTTTCTTCTTCTTCTGATGAATGTTGTAACAAAATAAACCACCCATCTGGTGCATGATGGAAACAATCTGGCTTCAGGAAATAAGTTCGCATATTTGACGTGCACGCAGAATGCTAGGTAAATAGATTCACTTGCATGAATGGCAGTAATCTCTTGTCCAGCATGACTTGTCTGCACTTGATATGTTTGATTGATAAACAGCGCGGTGCTCGGAATATGGGGGACCCGACCTACACTTTCGCTGTAGGATGAACAGAAAGAAAAACCTCTGAATAGATCATCATAGTAGAGAGTACAGAACACAATTGGCTGCCCTCGTGAGTTGCGACCCCTTGACATAGCTGGTGGCGTGTTTGGTTGCTTGCCCGAGCCCTTGTAAGTTGTGACTCCTTGACATAACGGGCGTGTTTGGTTGCGAGTGGTGACGCGGCGATGATGGGGGATGAGCGGCGGTGGAGACATCCATGAGCTTGAGGAGACCGGATCGGTGGCGCCTAAGGTCACGGAGATTGGATTCAGTGACGGCGAAGTTTGGAGAGACTACGTGACTGTTTGGTTTGTTAGTAACTTTGCCTAGCCTAATCTTAGTCATGCCACACATTTTAAGGAGTGTGTTTGGTTGGTTGCCACAAACGTGGCTTGCCACACTCCTTTAGCCATTGACCATGTCATAGACACATTTTCTTGACATACTTTGACAAGTGTGGCTCCAAATTTCTCCGCCACACTTTTTATGGCTGCCACACTTTGCGTAAGGTTAGTTGCGTCAAAGTTAGTAAAGAACCAAACAACCCCTATATCCAGCCGCGACGGAGCTTGGGGAGGCTGAATTCGTCGGATACGGAGCTTGAGGAGTCCGATACGACGACGGTGGAACTCAGGGTCATCGGATCCGGGGTCAGGAGGGTGCGACGGTGACGAATCTGGTTGGAGGAAGGCACGACGACAACAAATTCGGCGAGGGAGGGCACCAGAGCTCGAAACGGTGGGTTTGAGGGTAGCACTTGTGCAAGCAACCAATCACCGACTCAACCTAGCCTGGCTGAGTTGATGCAGGGCAACCAAACAAAAGCAGCTCGTAAGAACTCCACTTGGATCCGTTGGGCCTAACTGGCATGGCCGACGGCAACCAAACACCCCTAACATGTCTTCTTTTGGAGGCTTGTATGTTGTAAAAATTGCAGTATGAGCAAGATAACAAAATGATTCGCAAAGAGTACAGCAACAGTAATAAGCAAGCCAATAATATCATAAGTCATGTATTCTTCAAATATGACAAGTAAGACATATAAATACAAGATCAACTCAAATACCATTGCTGCCAAATAGATAAAACCAGCAAATAAGCTCAAGGTTTTAACTTTATTAGTGCTCTCAGATTGCAAACTGGGGTTGCTAATTGTTATAGCCATCCAATAGCAGTTTGAGGGTGAAAAACACAAAAATAATTAACTGAAATTAGGGCTATAAACAAAGAAGTATTGCACTACTTAAGGTCTAGATCATATAATCTCGACAGTGACAAATACAATGACAGTTTGGACAGCAATACAACTATACAATACCAGCTCGAAAACCAGTATGAACCAGTCCAGAACAGCCCCTACTTCTCAATCACAAGATAGCAAAGAACAGAAGCATGAATGTATCACATGAACAAACTCATTAGCAGTGCTAACAGCCATTACAATAGCCCTAAAACAGTTCATTATAATTTCAAACATTGCAATCATCATCGAGCAGCACTAGTAGCCCACAAGAACAGTGCATATACCCAAATCGAGGTCAGCCCCTATTCAAGAAATAGGTCCCCAAACCTCCGACTGGCCTACTGCACAAGAGAGAGAGAGAGAGAGAGAGAGAGAGAGAGAGATCACTTACAGTGCGTTGGATTCTAACCAATAACGTCGAGGCAAAGCGTGCACAAGCACTGTCCCAGAAAACAATTCGCCGTGCTATGAAGCACCACCGACGAAATGATTCGGAGATACGAAGCCGTCACTCCCCCACGGCAAAAAGCCACGGAAGGAGCCCGAGATGCAGGGTGTCACAGCGGTGAGTTCACGGCGATCACCCTGTGGCCTCGAGAACCAAAGTCGAAGAGGAGCACCACCAAGACAGCACCCACCTGCCGGCAACCGCGCCGAGGCACCGGCGAAGGCAACAGCGGCGGTGCGCAGCAAGAAAATGAGAGGGGAAACCGAGAGAATCGAGAGAGAGAGAGAGCTAGTAAGAGGAGCACGGGACTTCCCCATATAGGCGAGGAGAACGACCTCTCCGAAGTCTCCGGCCACCTCTTCACGCCACCACGCGCCTGCGCAACGTGGAGACGAGCCAACCGCCGCCGCCTGCCAGCTTGGGTTCAAGGGAACCCTAGCTGTGGCGCTCACCCCTGGGTTGGGCTGGCACACGAGCTCGTTTTCTGAATTTTTGGCTCGGTTTCAAATTACATCCGATTCAATTCTGGATTGTTCTAACATTAAAATTATTCAATTTTAGACGAACATCAAATGCACTTCGGCTCGGCTCCGGCTCGGCTCGTGGGCTCGGTTGTAAATTTACCATAAAAAAATAACTAAAATTATATAGAATCCATCTGTGTTAATTTTAGAAAAAGCTCGAAATGAGCTCGTGTGCCACCCCTACCCCTGGGGCCGCAACATTGCCCCCTCTCTTTTCTTCTCCCGTGGGCCATAGGCCCACTGGTCCAAGGGCAAAAGCCCAACATTGTATGCACTGTTTTATCTACTTATTTATTTATTTTTGATTTTGAAGTCGCAATTGTTTTATTATTTTAATTCAAGCATATGTCTCCAGACTTTGTTAAAAAATAAGTTAAGCTACGTGTAGGGGTGGGCAAAAAAAAACCGAAACCGAATAACCGAACCGAACCGAACCGAATAAACCGAAAAAATCGGTTTTTTCGGTTTTCAGTATTCGGTTCGGTATAAAACCAGAGAAATTTGGGTAGTTCGGTTCGGTTTCGGTAGCGTTGCTCCGAAAACCGAACTACCGTATATACCGTTCTTTTCTGTATCCACCCGATGGCCCCGATCCAGACTAACCAGGCTTGAGGCTTCCACGGCCCACGGCCCAAATCCTCTGTGTCATGACTGCCTCTCCGCAATCCGCATCGCACTTCCGCATGCGCAGACCGCACACCACAGCGCCGCATCGCCGCCGCCTCCCGCCGTGATCTCCCGCGGTGACTCCTCCGGCCAGAAGCTCAGGCCTCGCAGCCCGAGAAGCCGCACCATGGCCACCCCCCGCAACCGTCACTCCCGCCCGCCTCGACTCACCACCATCGCAGCAGCTCCAGCCCCCAAACCCTTCCCCGCCGCGGCGGTCCCGGCGGCGGGATCCGAACCCTAGCCCTGAGATTCGCCGCGCCGCCCCGGGCGCGAATCGGTCGAGAACGGAGGTGGAGGATGCGTCGGCCGCGGCGAATCCGACGGCGGCTGCGGTGGTAGGGGAGGGGACTCCGGTTTTCGTCGGGTTTTCTTCTCCGGCGCGGTGGTGGGGGTGGACCTAGGGGTGGGCTCGCCGCCCATCGCTCGTCGGCTCGTCGCCCTGTCCATCGCCCGTCGCCGACACGCCGATCAGATCCAAGGTGTGTATGGTGACCGTATTGGTTTGATTTCCTCGTCTCTTGATTCATGATTCGTCTCTTGCTTGCTGTACATAATTCAGTACTACCGAAATACTGAAATACCGTACCGAAATAATTCGGCATTTCAGTATTCGGTAGTAGGTTTTCTCAGCAAAATTTTGGTACCCATTTCTCAGATACCGAATTTTTTAAATACCGAACAAACCGAACCGAAAACACCGAAAAAACCGAACGCCCACCCCTAGCTACGTGAAGTGGGTTGCACTATCCAAGATGATTCAGAAAGCTCTCAAAAGGTTGTTTACGGCAAATAAAATGATCGGCAAATAAGATTAGCACCAAAGAACATCCTTTAACTAAGATAGTAAAAGTGGTTAGACGTAACATCATGTTTAATGAAAAATGAGATCTAACTTAGTCACTATTTAGCCATTATTTATATCTTATTTTTACTATTTATCTATCTAGTTTTTATCGGACATGCACCGCCTCCAGAACGTGTGTGGCGTGCAGCGGTAGCCAGTGGCCGACTCGGAGCAGCGAAACAATGGGGAACGAGGGGACACCAAAAGCAAATGGAGCGCAGATTCATCGCGTCCGTGTCCGATCTTCGTTGGACGTTTATAATATAATAACGAAAACACTTTTATCCGGTCGTCCGGCGCGCCGAACTCGCGCCTCGCGAACGCAGCGGTGTGTGGCACTGTAGCATGCAGGTGGGTCCCACAAGCATTTTTCTTTTGAATGCCATAAATTTTGACTGGTTGCTCTAATCCACAAACCGTTTACACCAACGTGTTTCTCGTATTTTTACGAACAAAACAAGATGTGTGTTGCCATATAAATCCACAAACTTATCTGGTGAAACTTGGGTTTCGTCTATTAAAACTTAAGTTTCGCCTACTGAAATTTGGATTTCATATTCGTTAAACTTGTCGAACTGTCAAGTTTCATCAGGTTTAGTGCAAATTTCATCAAGTTTCAATAGGTCTCATACAAGTTTCTTCAAGTTTCATCAGGTCAATTCAAGTTTCAACAGGTTTCATCCAAGTTTCATCAGGTTACATTGAAGTTTCATCCAAGTTTCATCAGATTTCATCAGCACACGGCCAAGGTTTATTAGTACACGGCCAAGTTTCGCTAGTATAGGTGTAAGTTTCATAAGTACCTTCTCTCAGGTTCACATCAAAAAATTGAAAAAGTGAAAAAAAAAATTTAAAAAAAGTATTTAAAATTGGTTGCTCTCAATTTTAGAAGAATTATGAAATCTATTCCACGCAGTTTGAACACTGTTTGAATTTTATAGAAAAATTAAAAGTTTAAATGAAAAACGTGATCAACTGTACGGCTAACCAGCGCTCGCATATGATCTGTTCGCGCGGAGCGTGCGGGCGCGTTGAATGCGCGATGTGCCGGACGATCGGATGGACGCCGCTGGTCCGGCGCACGGGCGTCCGTCCGGACGTCCGGACTCTGACGCTCGCCATATAATAAGGAATAGTACACTTGTTTTATCCATCGAATCAATCAGCGTCATTTCATCAATCGAGTGCCATATGGATCTCCGAACAAGCAAAATGATCATATATAATACTCTTCCAAAACCGAAATGATCACTCTTCCAAAACTCACTCGCCATGCACCGTGCAGGAGAGCAGCTGTTGCTGACGAAGAGGTACAACGAGGTACCGCGGACTGCGGGCGGCCATGGAGCAGCGGTGGGGATCGGCTCCGGCTGCGGCATGTTGATTACGCGCCTCACGCGCGCGGGTCACCTTCGCCCCGCCCTCTTGCTGGTGGCGGCGCCCATGGCGACGTCCACGGCGGAGAGGACTCCCACCACGTCCAGTGGCGAAGAGCTCGCCGTGGAAGACGGCGACATCCTCCGTGTTCTCGTCGCTGTAATACTCTTGGATTTGCTCGTGGCTAACCTCCGATCCGAGTCTGAAGTAACAACTTTAACTCGTGCGTCTTGAGCGGGAAGGCTCTCGTGCGCCCCACTTAAACGGTGCTATAAGTAGAAGAGGTGACGTGGTTAGAAGGATAACACATAACCTTAATCACTTCGCTAATCATCCCATAATCCCAATGCAATCTGAGAAGCACAGGAGTAGCTGAAAGGTGCACCTCCACTGCATCAGCTCACCCTTAAACATTGGCATCCTCAGGCCATTGTAAGGAAATCTCAGCCCCTCAATAATTCAGTGTTCAAATCTTTGGACTAGTTGATCCTATCGGACGCTTCCGCATCAAGATTAAAGTTAACAACAACGACCATAAAGAGCTCCAAGTCGTGCATGTCGTCATCGGCCTCGTGGCGCCGGTAGCCCGGTACAGCGGCACCAGCAGCGCGTCCGCCCTCGCCTTCTCGCCGGAGAGAGGGCTCTGGAGGGTGCGGCCGTGCGGGGGTCGCTGGGGTCACGGGCCTCCAGGGAGATGCTGCTCCTGGGGATAGAGACGGGGAGGAAGACGTGGACGTGGGTCTCGCCGTCTGGGAGGCTCTCGTAGTTGTCGTCGCCTAAGGAGAGGCGCCAGTGCCCAGTGGTGGCAGACGGCGCCGAAGCGGACGCGGTCGGCGTGGGAGGCATGAGGTACGTGCAGGACGGCGGTGGCTAGATCCGCCGAGAGGTCGGGCCAAAGCGATGGAGAAGGAGCTGAGGAGCCACAGTGATTAGATAGTTTTAGGGCAGTGCTCTAGATCGGGAGCCAAAAAATTGGACGCTATGTTCGGTGAAACATGATGAATCATTGATAAACATGATAAAACATGACCCTAAAAAGCTACAGAACATGGCATGTTCTAGCGTGTTTCCACATGTTTCTATTTGTTTTTTGAATAACAAATGCTGCCTAGATCTAGATCTGGCGATTATTGGAGAGAGAAAGAAGGAGCAAACGAAACATATATAGACATGGTTATGGTACGATGAAGCATGGCACACACTATTGAAAAAATCATGTCCACATATTATTTTTGAAAAAATTTTGTATGCATGCACTGCTACATTTCCCCGTGACGCGTGATTAGCACGTAACTGATAACCGCATGCGCGTGATTAGCGCGTAGCCGGGGTGCACTCGCCGCGTAGCGTAATTATCGTGCGGTTGCCGCGTGTGATGGGCACGTGACGCGCAACGTCCGATCGCGTCGGGCTGTTCGGCAGCCCGATTGCTAGCAATTCTGATAGTTTTATAGATATTTGGCTAATATATGTATGGGCAGTGCTACGGATCGGGCATCCGATTCTAACAAAAAATTCGGATGTTTTTCAACATGCAAGATTTGGAAAAATAAACATGACACCAACATTGGTAGCATTAAAATAAGAAGGATTTGTTTGGTGAAACACGATGAAACATTGACAAATACGACGAAACATAACACTAAAAAACTACAAAACATGGCATGTTCTAGCATGTTTCCACATGTTTCTAAGTGTTTTTGGAAGAACAAAATGCTGCCTAGATCCACATTTGGGGGATTATTGGAGGGAGAGAGAGGGGGAGGAGGGAGACAGAGAGAGGAAGTAGGGGACCACGCCTTGCTGCCGAGGGGATCTCCTTCGTCCGACTGACCGACGACCGGTGTGAGCCCACGGTGACAATGGCGACAGCGCACGCCAGGAACCTCACGACAGCAGCAGTAACCAGTGGTGCTCGTGTGGGCGCGAGCAACCCCATGGTGGCAAGCCGGCGGCAATGAACATGGCGGCGACGGCTTCCATCGATGCGCGTCGTGCGAAGAGAGAGAGAGAGAGAGAGAGAGAGAGAGAGAGAGAGATAGCAGGGAGTAATGTGTGGCGAGTAGCGTCGTTGGAAGGGATAAGGCAAGGCGGAGCCAAATGCGCACCTCTCGCGCGAGGACTGAAAGCGTCCGATCGGGTCCGAACGCTTGATCAGAAGCTTTTCCTTATATGTGTTTGTATTCGTGTCCATGGATAATATCTGATGGATGATATTTGAAATATGTATGATATCCGAAAAGAATATGTATAATATATGATAGACACTATCCAACTCACATACATGTGATGATATTCTGCACCGGACTACACCCAATTGAGGGTATTACATTGATGATTTTTCTTGTAAGCATATTCACATCCTATGCTAGTAATATTCGATCCAAAGTATATCTGTACTTATATGATATGTATTCATGTATGACACTATTTGCATATATATCCGACAATATATGTGTTTGATCCATATTCAATAAAATATATGACATACTTGACACTATATAACCGTATCCGATCCATTTATATCTATACTATCTGTTGTGATTCGGTAGTCGTACGCACGCAAACACAATCATAAGGAACATGGAGCACAAATGTAGAGAGAAAAGCCTGACACAATGATCTTTATTAATTTTTCTCTCTTTTATACAATGGTTTCAATCTATTATATAGCCTAAAAGGATCATAATGAACAAAACCAAATATTAGTTAGGCTAGTTCCTACGGCGGACAATGCCTTGGTCTAGTGGTAGAGTCTACAGTGACAGTGCTATCCACCAGAGTTCAAACCCCAGGTTTGGCTCAGTGTGTCGCATTTTTCTAGGATTTTCCTAGAGTTGTAGGGGTATGCCCACACGTGTGTCTTGATGCCTAGTTGTTGTCCCTTGGGGCAGTCGCTGTTTCTAGCATGTGTTAGGGCGATTTTCCTAGAGTTGTAGGGGTATGCCCACAAGTGTGTCTTGATGCCTAGTTGTTGTCATTTGGGGCACTCGCTGTTTCTAGCATGTGTTAGGGCGCACGCGTGTGCGTGCGTGTTAGTTTTCGGGGTTAGGAGTTAGGGAGTGAGGCGGCCTACGATTACGTACAACGCTATCGTCAGGCGCAATAGCATGTACCAGTGGCGGCCTTAGGTGTGCCTTGATGTCTAATTGTTGTCCCTTGGGGGTAGTCGCTATTTCTAGCATGTGTTAGGGCGCACGCGTGTGCGTGCGTGTTAGTTTTGGGGGTTAGGAGTTAGGGAGTGAGGCGGCCTATGGTTACGTACAACGCTGTCAGGCGCAATAGCACGTACCAGCGGCGGCCTTAGGTGTGTCTTGATGTCTAATTGTTGTTCGAATTGGGGCAGCCGCTGTTTCTAGCATGTGTTAGGGCGCACATGTGTGCGTGCGTGTTAGTTTTGGGGGCTAGGAGTTAGGGAGTGAGGCGGCCTACGGTTACGTACAACGCTATCGTTAGGCGCAATAGCACATACCAGCGGCGGCCTTAGGTGATGTGTGGCGACAGGGGCACGGCGGTAGCAATACGCGTGGAAGCAGGGATGTGGCCCATGGAGAGCTCGCATGCATGGACGCGTGAGTAGTAGGCGCTGGAGGCCTAGGATTGAGATGGAAAGACAGCAAAAAATTGAATCCTATGCATGGTGGTGGGAATCGGGTCGTGTCGGCTCGGTCCGGACCCGTCGTGCCTCGGGTCGGTGTAAAACGGAATGGCATGGCCCGGTCAGCATTTCGGGCCGTTCCAGGCCGGCACGGAGTGCCAAATTCTAGGCTCGGCACGGCCCAAAAGCACAGCGGGCCGGCTTCGGGCCCGGCCAGTCCAAAACAGTGGGCAAAATAATTTTTTAGAAATTCATACGTTGCTCAAATAAAAAAGGTTTCTACGTAAAAAAAGATGTGTCTCGAAATTATCTACAACTTTTGTATTTACCCTAGATTCATCCGAGCAACATAAGACCTAGAAAATGATGAATTACCGAGGATAGTGCCGTTGGCCCGAAAGGAGGCAGCGAAGAAAATATTTTTTATAAATTCGTACGTTGCTCAAATGAAAAAATTGTCTACCTGAAAAAAAAAGATGCGTATCGAAATTATCTACAACTTTCATTTTTAACAGAAGTTCATCCAAACAACAGAAAACCTCGAAAAAAGAATAAACTGGCTCATGCCTTGTTTCGGGTCGGGCTGGCCTAAGCATGGCTCGAACAATCGGGCCGGACCGGGCGGCACGCCGGGCCTGATTTCCACGCCAGGCCCGGCCCGACACACCATTCGAGCCGTGCCTGGCCCGGCCCATCTTTTTTTCATGTCGTGCCGTGGTTCGGGCCGCCTTTTTTGCTTGGTTGGCTTGCATCCATCGAGCTCGGCTGGCAACATCGTGTGTTTGGTTACCTACGTGGAGCTCACTGCCACCGAGCTTGCTTTGTCTCGATCCATCGTTATGCGTGCCTCGATGTGATCACGCCGATGAAAGATACGACGATTGATGAATACTACACTAATATCTTCATCGTCGACTTTGGCGTCAGCTTATTCTCTAGCATAGTCGTTGCGGAGCTATTTTTCAGCTTGCTTGTTCACGAGCGTTTCAATGAATTACTAGCTGCGTTGCGCGCCCGCGGCGCGCGAATCAGGTGCGCGTCGAGCGAAAAAAAGGCGGCTGCGCGGGAACGCTCTGTCTGATCTTCTGATTTCAAATCCATCTCGGCTCAAGCAACAAGGTATAGCTCATATAACTGCACTTGGGAGGGAAACTGCTAAGAGCATCTCTAATGGTGTAGATAGCATGCTAGCTATAACAAGTTCCATGTCATCTATAAATGGTGTTTTTATAGCTAGCGCTTCCAATGGGGTATCTATAGACTATCTATAACACCTTCAAAATGGCTGCATGTACAATAAAGCATTGTGATCAACAGTAATACAATCCATGTGGCCACTTTGTGGCAACCAACTCAACACATGTAGCAAAACATGAGGTATGCAAGAATCCAGTCAAATCTTTGAAATACCATGTCCAATGTCAACAACAAGGGAGAAGTTCAGCACCACGTCCACAAGTCAGTACAAAATCAGTGCCATGTCCAGCCATACTAGAAAGTGATATCAGTACCATTTCACCACACCATTAGGTCCATTACAACTTAGAAATAGCAACTGGAACATGCTCCAGGGATACATAAATAGATAGGCAAATAAATTCATTTATTAAATTCAAACAGCAAAAAACATTGCATTGCACCAAAAGTACTTGAGGTCACCACAAAGATCACCTCCATTATCCATTGAGAGCTATAACCTGCAGCCAACAAAAAATGATTAAAAGATTACATGATATGCAAGAGTTATAAACACTTCAGAAAAAAAAAATTAATGCAAAAGCTTACATGATATTAAAGAACTATTATATATGTTGCCTATTACCAAACCGATGCCAAATATGCTCAACCAAGTCCTTTTTTAGCTGGATATGGGTTGAGCGATCGTGAATTGCGGCATTCCTGCGTAGCACATCCTCGAAGCATGCATTATCATTGGTGCCTTTCTTCACATCGGGTGGGAGAACAACGTATTCCCCAGCTTCGTAGTTCAGGTCAATGTGATACTTTGCTGCTTCTTCCTCATCTTCAACTATCATGTTGTGCAGAATTACACAAGCTTTCATGACTGTTGCAATAGTCTTTCGACTCCACAATCATGCTAGATGACGCACGATATTGAACCGAGCTTGCAATACTCCAAAAGCACGCTCAACATCTTTCTTCACCCCTTCTTGAGTGCTTGAGAATAGCTTGTGTTCTTCTATTTGGGGAGCAAGTATAGTCTTCACAAATGCTGCCCATTCTAGGTAAATTCCATCAGCTAGGTAGTATGCTGTGTCATATTTTCTTCCATTGACAAAGTACTGTGCTCGGGGTGCTTCACCCTTTAGAGACTCCACGAATAATGGAGATTGGTTCAGTACATTTATGTCATTGTTGGACCCGGCAACACCAAAAAATGCATGCCAAATACGAAGGTCATATGAAGCTACAATTTCAAGGATAATAGTTGGAGCTCCATAATCGCCGCGGGTGAATTGTCCCTTCCATGCTGTAGGACAATTTTCCCATCTCCAATGCATACAATCAACACTACCTATCATGCCTGGGAATCCACGAGACTCACCAACACTACCTATCTTCAGTTGTTGGGCTTCGTAGGTACTCGTCTTTGAAAAGATGAACCACCCCTTCCACAAATTTCTCCAAGCATTCCATTATAGTGGTCCCTGCAACATTCAAGTACTCAACAAGGGAATCCGCAGCAGTTCCATAAGCAAGCATGCGGATCGCTGCGGTGCACTTTTGCAAAGGTGATAGCCCTTGTTTACCAGTGCAATCTTCCCTTTGAGTGAAATACTTAGACCACCCACCTAGAGCACTTACTATTCTTAGGAAGAGATGCCTTCTCATCCGAAATCTTCTACGGAACATTGCATCAGTGTAGAGAGGATTTTCAGCAAAGTAATCGGCGACAAGTTGTTCATGAGCCCCTACATGATTCCTATTGATGTACCTTCTTGGAGCACTTCGACGCCTCGATGGACCGTCCTCCATTTGGGCCTTGATTTTTGCTTCGATATGTTGAGCAAATGAGTCTAAAACTTTTTGCTCGGCCTCGAAAACCTCTAAGGGGTACATACTAGCTGGGTCTATGGAATCATCAGACTCATCCGACATGTTTGGAGGCAGCTTTTGAAAAGAGTATGGGGGAAGATAGCTCAAAAAAGCAGTTGTTCTAATACTAGAAGGGAAGAAAGAATAGTGGAATATATAGACATGTTGTTCTGTACTTGGGAGTAATTGTGTTTTGTCACTATTAGCTGACTGTATGTGTATCTAAAAACATAGTTATCTGTACCACAATAGCTGACTACAAAGTTAGTTGACTACATCTTTATTTGTACCACACTAAAGTTAGTTGACTACATAGTTATTTGGCTACATAGTTGTCCGTACCACATTGAAGCTAGTTGGCAGTTACTATGTATATGAAAAACAGCAAGCAATTACTGTGTATAAAACAGCAAGCAGTTACTATGTATATGAAAAATAGTAAGCAATTACCTGAAACAACAAAATAGATGTAAGAAACAGCAAGCAATTACCTCATTTAGCTTCGCCAAACAAATTTTCTCTAAGTTTTTTGAGTCCTAATGCGTGCTCATTTTTCATGTCATCCGTCATTTGACTAGTGTCCAACCTTTGAATCGGAGACACGTTGTTGGCTCTCAGTGAACTCTTCATGACGTTTCTTAGCTGCAGATTGAACATCAATGTACTTCTTTATATCTTCAGCACATCCATTATCCTCAACCTTGATCTTGCCTTTGCCATAGCGTTCTAACTTAGCTCTTTTATTTCCTATGGGGTGATCCTTTTTCTATTGCACCTTCATCAGGAATGTCCACCACCTCCTCATCATTACACTTCCGTTTTTTGACTGTTCCATGTCCTCTAAGACAGCATGCCATTTCGGTTCATCGCGAAGAACCAACCAGCAGTGCATAAGTGTGAAAGAGCCTTCTTTGTAGTCATCTAAATAAAATTTCAGAGCCTTCTCTCTTAGCTGGTCATCGGACTGCCCACTAGTGTAAATTGAATTAGCCTTCTTCCAAGAGGCACAGTAAAAACCAACCAATCTTTTAATCTTTTGATATCGATCTTTTAGGTGCTTCACTGTCCTACTCCTATTTTCCGGTGTGGTCATATGATACTCTTTGTGCACATCAAACCAGTATTGCTCATTCCTCTTAGAGTTCCCTTTGATCGGGTCATTTGAATTGTTCAACCATGCACTCACCTACAATTTCAGATTACGACATAAAAAAACTTTACTAGGTTAAATCCAAGTTCAATTCATTAACTAATCAATCGCACGTCTTTGTCTTTTGTCCATGGCAGTCGCTTCTCAGTCCTAACAACATCGACATTGTCATTGCCGAGTTTATCTTTTGCATTAGATGCATCATGATTGGTCTTCAAATTGGGAATTGGTTCCAACAATCCATTTTGGAGGAAGTTTACAAAACCATCAGGAGGGCTGTAAACATATGAAAACACTAGGATCAACTATCAGTGTTATTTCTAGCAATGGAAAAAGATTTCTTGACCAATGACCACAACACATTATGAAAGTATCTAAAAAACAGACAAGGCTGATCTTTCTTTAGAAAAAATACATACATCGTAGACGAAACTCCATGACCGCTCCAAGCCCCATAAGCATTGGGGGGCAGATGTGGTCTGCAATGGTGGTGCCATCCACCAGGTGTTGGAGAAGGGGATGCTTGGATTCGTTGGTGCACTCGTCCACTGGTCCTTCGGCGGCGGAGGTGGTCTGCAATGGTGGTGCCATCCACCAGGTGTTGGAGAAGGGGATGCTTGGATTCGTTGGTGCACTCGTCCACTGGTCCTTCGGCGGCGGAGGTGCAAACTCTCGCTTGGAGCGGTTGTTCATCAGTAGCGACCTATAATTCGGGATCTAAAGGGAGCCGCCACCGAGCAGTGTTAGGGGAAGGGCATGGAGGAGAAGGCCGCATGGAGGGAGGAGGAGGGGCTCACCTTGCCGTGGAGGAAGGGGGCTGGCCGGAGGAGACGGCTCACGACGCCTCGCCACGGTGGGGGAAGGAGGGGCGCTCGCTGGCGGCGGTGGAGGAAGGGGTTCCACGGTGGAGGGAGAAGGTCTAGATCTGGAGGGCGGAGGGGACCTAAAGGGAGCCGCCATCGAGCAGTGTTAGGGGAAGGGCATGGAGGAGAAGGGCGCATGGAGGGAGGAGGAGGGGCTCACCTTGCCGTGGAGGAAGGGGGCTGGCCGGAGGAGACGGCTCACGACGCCTCGCCATGGTGGTGGAAGGTGGGGCGCTCGCTGGCTCGCCGGAGGAGACGGCGCCCCGTGCGGTGGAGGAAGAAGGCAGCCGGCACGCCTTGCAGGTCGGGCCAATTCCCGCGCTCGCGAGAAGGACGAAGAGGAGCTCCCGCGCGCGATTTGGGGAGCAGGCGCGCGTCGTGTATTTTGGGAGGAGGGGAATCAGGGGATCCCAAATAGCGCTGCTACTGGCGAAGTGGCGATACAATGGCTACAAGCCATCGATAGTGGCATTGATACATGATATCGATCGACGATATCTGTGTCGCTAGCGATGCCCTTTTGCTTGCGCCTCTCTCATCCACGTAGGACAGATGCTGACATGTATCTTCTTATAGCTAGCTGACATGTATCCATTGGAGATGCTCTAATAGCGAATTGCCTCTGACTACTGTTCCCAGGCTGGTCAAACTATAGGATTCCCATTCACTAAGTCAACTTATTGGACAGACGGGTCAACCACTTGACCGAGGAGAGTAAGGTTTGTCACCATAGTCCCGATATAAGGTCGAGTTTAAAAACAAACCGAAGACATAGCAATGAATGAAAGGAAGGACGGCTCACTTTACAACCAGAGCGGGTCTCGCTGCCGGATCAATGCGCAGGACGCACGATCTAGAAACAACAATAGAGAGAGCCAATCAAGAATGAAAGGACCTGGACCCGCGAGCGAATACCAAACAGAGTAAGGAGGAAGGGCCGAGGGCGGCTTGGAGGAAAAAAACGCATGCGCGCAGCCCGCGGGAATCGAACCCGGGGCTCCCAGGTAACGGCGCGCGCAGCTGACCAAGTGAGTAAATCGCCCACGTGCCTGGCATCTGAGCGAGGAAAATCGTTTTATACTTAAAAAAGAAACGGACGGACGGATCTGGCTGGCTCGCGTGATCCGACGGCTGCGGTGGCGCCGGCCAGTGAAGCCAGCCACGTGGCGCCCCGACGATGCGCGTTCTCGGCTTTGTACTTCTATTGATTCATCTTTAACCATGACATCTATAGCAAGTTGACGATATTTTATAACGTTCTCCACTACATCAACACTTACTGTGATGTCTAGAGCTATATGGTTTCATAGACCACCACATTGACAGGATATAAAGTCTATAGCACATATGTTATTCAGATACTGTGACACTATCGCCGCAAGTTCTATAACACACCCTTCGTTTTTTTTTGTTTAACGCCTTTAACTTTTTGGCACGTCTTTGGCCATTCGTCTTATTCAAAAAATTAGCGTAAAAACGTAAAAAAAGCATATTTAAAGTATCTCTATTGATAAAACAAATCACAACAAAATAAATAATATTTACAAAAAAATTGAATAAGAAGAATGATTAAAGGTGTTTACAAAAGTCAAAGGCGTCAAAAAAAAACGGAGGTAGTACTGGTTTAAAAAATAATATGAAAAAGAATGTGTCATCCAACCCACCTGGCCCACCTCCCCAGTCCCTAGTCCCCACCGCCCCAAACCGACCCATCGTCGGTCTCGTGCTCAGGGTTCACAAAACCGTCAGAGATCTCCGAGCTGCAATGGCGCGGAGTCGATTAACCACGGTTAACCGGCGGTCCCGTATGATTTTTTATCCAAATTCAAAACTCCGTCTTTCCAGTTTTGTTCGCGGTTAACCGGCGGTTAGCCACTTTTTCTGAAGAAAAAAATGTCAAAATAGGTGAAAAATTGGTAAAATTCTTTAAAATATACATTAGAATTTCTTTTAAAAAAATTTGTTTAAGCCAAAATGCTTAGGATGAATAAAAGTCTTTTAGGAATTTTCATGTATATTTCACATTCAAAATTTATTTAAACGAATTTTGTCCAAACCCCTAAACCCTAAACCGCCGGTTTACCTAACCGAGCCCGCGGAGGCACGGTTAGCCGTGGTTAACCGGCGGTTTTGTGAACCGTGCTCGCGCTCTCTATATATAGAAGCCTCTCTCCAGATCACCGGCCGCCTCCCTTTCCATATCTAACCGCCGCCCTCACCCGTGACCCGCCGGGAGAATTGCTTTTTTGCCACTCTCAATATTGTCCCTTACCATTTTGCCACTCTGACCCACTGTCATACACACAGATGGACCCATATGTCATACACACAGAGTGGCAAAATGGTAAGAGGTCATCGAATGGAGTGACAAAAAAGCAATTATTTTGACCCGCCTGTTCTTCCTCCCATCGCGGCTGCCCCCAGAAAGTCGCCGCTGCGCGCTTCCTCCTCCTAGCGCCGCCGCTCCAGCAAGCCGCCTGCCTACCCGCCTCCCTCCATCTACTGCCGCCCTCGACCGCCACCTCCTCCCCACTATTGGCTGGCGCCATCCACAGCCCCAAGGGCACTCTGCCAGGCCAAGAGAAGGAGGGAGGAGGAAGAGTGAGACCGGCCGGTCAATAGGAAGGAGAAAAGAAGAAGGTGGTCGGCCTGTGAAGTGGGAGAGGAACTAGGGTTTTTGGGGCAATCACACATTCACGCTAAGGTATTTTTTTAATTGAGTTGTTTCTCAGCAATTAGCTCATTCTCGTTTCCATTAGATAAAGATTAGAAAGGGATTTGGGCGTAGGAAGGTTAAACATCGCATCCTAATACTAGCCCTAGTAATGCAGTAGGTCGTGGCCCTATTCGGGTGGCACTATTGAGATTCGGTCGGTGACCATGTGGAGCGAAACGTAGTCCGTGCCCTTAGCTTTCCCACGAGTCCTACAACACCTCAATCGGACAATCGGTTTAGGAGTTATATAGCCTTGCAAGCCAGCTGTTTAGTTGCTCAGATTTTCAGTTCGGATGAATAAGCTAAGTATCGGGCGTTGTCGGATTGTGTCGGGGATAGGTGAGGGTAGCTTTAAGCGATATTAACTTGCTAGTGCTATTTGGTGCTAAGATCTGTCTTGGTTCTAGGTGCTACTGCTACTGCCACTGCCTTGGGACCGGGGACGACATCGTCGCACGTCGGTCTTCAGGGTTAAGGCAAGTGCTTGTTTATTCAAATTGACAATTTATTTTAACAGGACGGTCTTCGGGTTTGTTAAGGCAAGTGCTTGTTTATTCAAAGTGACAAATTTATTTTAACTGGCTCATGCTACCCTAGCGACACCTATCTACAATTGTATATATGTCACACAACTTTTTGGTCAAATGTATTTGTTGATTGAGATTGCATCAATTGCATTCATGTGCGTGGGCCAAGTGGATAGATGATCATATGACTAGTCTAGAGTGCATCAGCCAGGTCAGGTGAGAAAGCTGACCATGAATTAGGCCCTTAAATTTTACGGGAGTGGAGAATTTTGACCCCGTATGAAAAAGGACATGACTTAAGGGTGTCATCAACGGGTGATCCCTTTTGCTATACCGGTATGAGCACAGAGAGAAGAGACGCATATTGTCATGCATGGTCTATGTATGGATATGTTGCTTGAGATACTGGATGCATGGACTGACTATGATCTGTGGCATAAAAGTTTACAATAACGTTCTTTGTTTAAATATGCACTTGCTGAGTCAAGGACTCACCCTTACCTTTGTGCTTTTCTTAGATAATCCTTGACGGTGTCGCATGCAGGCGGGTAGCTGTACACAGAACACACTCAGACTTGCACCACTCTTAACAACTTAACAACTAAAAGAGAACCTATAACAAATAAGCAAAGATATAAACTCTTTAAGCAGTTATATATTACAAAAGTCCTGTGGTATGTCCGTATGGGCATCTTGGTTTGTGGGCTGTGAATGTAACAAGCTAGTGGTTTATATATAATATGTGATATATGGATTATGTTTTATTGTCTGTCGAGTGGATGTTCAAATTATAGTGGAGGTGTTGCCGAAATTTTGTAGAAATAAGTGTCAATAGCATCTTGGGCCTATGATAAGCTAGAGAGTCACAAGTTCGACCTTGACCGTGGCCGCCTCCACTACATGAAGACGTACTTAACAAAGGTGCCTCTCCACCCCTACGACGTTCTCAGTCCCAATCACTCACGTTGTTCAAGGTTCCATGAGCCTTGTCCGGCCACAAGGGGCGGTCCAACTTGAAACAACCATAACTTGGTCATACGAAGTTTGTTTTGAACGTTTTTGGTATACACAGACAAGCCCACAATGAGAGCTTTTCAATGGATATAGTTCGAGACCCAAATTCTATTAGAATTAATAGGAATTGTAAAAACAAGAGGACGTCTAGAATCTACCGGGAGTTGTTGTGACCTCTATTTAGGGTTGAATGTATCTCCTTAGAGTTGCACCCCAAACCCTAGCCGTCACCCTTCTCATGTATATAAAAACCTCGTACTCGCCGTTGTTAGACTTGGGTTTTGCTTAGATTATTCTGCCATCACAGTTTCGTCGATACTCGATTTGTGGAACCCTGATGGTGAGAATTAATACTATTTGCAATTGAGTTTCTTCTTTATTCTTGCTCGTGTTCTCAATTCACTTGTAGGAGCTAACCTTTGTAGTGAGGTCAACCATGGTCATGCGTGGTTGGTAACAAACGGAGACGGTGGTGTCGCGATTGCAAGGTTTGGTCAGTTCTAATCGAAAGTCGGATCGCCTATGTTGATTTATCTACAAATCGATTTATCCATACCTGTCAGAAGATTGGGCACCCCATCGCATCAAGTAATATCTAGGAGTGGATTCAAGTCGATCCTGAGCGAGTTTAGGCTGTCAAAGCTCGAGCTCGGTTAGGCTCGAGCTCGGCTCGGGCTCGGCTCGAATCAACATCGAGCTTAGGGTTAAGCTCGAGATCGAGCTCGATAAAAGCTCGGTAAGGCTCGAGATCGGCTCGGTTGAGCTTGAATGAAGGGATTTGTGCTGTATGAGCTCGGCTCGAATTGGTTGAAAAATTAGATTTAAGGAGAGAAATATGCTATGCAATGATAATTATTCAGGCTCGATTGGGCTCGATTCAGGCTCGGGATCAAGCTCGAGCTCGGCTCGAATAGACTCGTGCTCGGGACCGGGCTCGAGATCGGCTCGTTTAGCATTCGAGCTCGATCCGAGCTCGAACCGAACTCGATCCGAGCTCGAGTAGCTCGTCGAGCTCGAGCTTTTGGTCCAGCCCTAGTAATATCAGAGCTTAGTTGCCCGTCAGGTATCTTGTATCCCCATCTTGTTGTTGGTTCGGTAGGGTTAAGAATCCGCCAAAAAAAGGTAGCATAAATTATCCATCTCAACTAGCTAGCCCTATTAACCCAGCCAAATAGTATTTGGTAAATCAGGTCATTTGTCAAACAATCAAATTGGGTTCAGCCAGCCTAGTTGGGCCAAGGTTAGCTAACCCAATTAATCTAAAACCCAACACAAACTAAAAGTATTTGATTGGGTTAACTTGCTCGGTTGCTTCTACTTAACCATGAGTGTTTGTCCAATTAAACCTAGCCTACCCCTCCACCCAAACCACACGTAGCATTGTAGGCCAAGTTGCCAGGTACATCTTAGAGCCTGATCAGCGTGCCTAGCACCTTGGTTGAACACATGGAGTCATCACATTCCTTTAAGTTAGACAAGGAGCAAGAATAATGCTAATGTATTTATTTATGTGTACGTGCACGGTGTGCTTCTTCTAGAAGTGGTTGGACAATGGTCAATGGGTTAATGTTTATTTCATGATAATACCAACTCCATGGGCTCTGCATCTGCATATAAGTAATCATAATTTTCTTGATTTATTTTCCAGGATTAATCTGGGTTAGCTATCAGAGATGGCAGATGAATCCAGGTTGCTTAATCTCAGCTGCAAATTCCTGCGGTTCTTGCCAGACGTGCAGCACGCCAACTGGCCAGTTACTTTCCGTCAAAAGGTGATATACACGACCATTTCACTTTTCATCTTCCTGGTCGGCAGCCAGATTCCGCTGTATGGGATTCAACATGCTACGGAGGCTGATCCATTATACTCTGCGCGTTTGGTTTTTGCATCAAACCGTGATACTCTCATGATGCTTGGGATAGCCCCCATTCTGATACCAGAGATGATTACACGTTGCTTGGTGGTAAGGAAGATTATTGACATGGACAACAGCGCGCCTGAGGCTGACATGCGTTTGTATGTATCGATTCTGCTCAACTCCAGTTAATCTGATTGGCTTATTTGTTTATGGAGCGATTGTTTATATTTGTACTGCTATGCTACGATCTGCTCTAAAGAATGCTATGAATAAATATTAAATATCAGTTTGATAAAATGTGGCCAAGTAGGACATCCTGTTATACCTTTTTTAGATGCCATTATGCCTTCTGTTTCTAGGAGAGTTAAAACAGAAGCACTACCATCTGCCTAGACATAAACTTGCTGCCTTTGAAAGAAAGGTAGAACCTGTCATATCTCACGATGCACTAGATTTATTTGGATGCATACTAACCTCATATGATATGACCATTAGCCAGTATCCGCATGCTTATAGTTGTTTGGGCACCATTGTACCAACCCTTGAAACATCTACGGCATTGTGTGATGTGCTTCTTTTGTATGATGCAATTTTGTTGTTAATTGAAAATTAACTAATAACCAACCTACTACTACGTATTTAAATGGAACCGCAAGGGATACTCATTTGGAATCTAACTTAGATAGCTGTCACTGTCAACATCAATGGTGAGGTCCTAGTGTATGAAAAATACATTTGTCATGTACGATAGATCTATCATATAGTTGTAGCAACTGCAACTTTTTCTCTAAAAAAGAAAACGATCTCTAGGTTGTGAAGCATTTGTGGCTCTAAACATTATTTTTGACATTCAGGAATAAGGCACGAAAGTTGCTGGGAATATTGTTTACCATTGTGGAGGCTATTATCTATGTGCTGTCCACACCTGGAACTGGCAATGCAGCTCTGATCATGCTTCAAATCTTCTTCTCTGGTATTGTTGTTATTTATCTTGACGACTTACTAAGAACGGGATATGGTTTGTTATCTGGGATCCCTTTGTTCACTGCCACCAATTTCTGGTGAGTGCTAAAAAACTAAAAAGCATCACGATTGAGTTGGTTAATTTATGCCAAGCTAACACTTCCCTCATTTTGTGCACAGTGGAGTTGTTGTGTGGAAGGCCTTGAGCCCCTGTACTATTGCATACCATGAACAGGATACTGAAATTGAGGGAGCTATTATTGCCTTGATCCATCTTCTGATTACTAGGACAGACAAGTTGTCTGCAATACATGAAGCTTTTTACCGGAAAAACCTCCCTAATGTTATAAGCTTGCTAGCTACCTGCTTATTTTTTCCAATTGCCATATTCTTTCATGGCATTTCTGTCATGTTGCCGGTGAGGGTACTTGATCATTTTCAAGTTAACTACCCCATCAAGCTGTCCCATATCTCCTACGCGCCTATCGTATTGCATCGACCACTGCTTTCATTATTCTCTACCATCTCAGAGGTACTCCGCTGTCTGCATTATGATAGGTATAATGCAGAGTTTGTACTGATATTATTTGCTATTGGGCTTATTTTTCGAAGCATGCATGCCATTTTTTCTTTTTATGGTTGCAGGTGCTCTTCATGAAATTTGGTGAAAACAAGTTTATGAATCTGCTTGGCAATTGGAAGGGGTCTAAGCATTTTGGACATTATCCGGTTGGTGGGATTGCTTATTACCTATCAACACCACCAACGTGAGTGCATATGCTTGTGAAAATTATATTATCCGTTTTTTGAAATCACTACTTGATTCTAAAATGCTGCCTGTAGCTTGCCTCATGTTTGCTTTTTTTTTTTTTGGGGTTTGTTTTTTGTTCTTACTGCAGCTTTGTTGATCTGTGGAGAGACCCAGTCCACACATTTATGTATATGGCTTTCGTGCTTACCACATGTGCTCTTACCTCCGAGGTCTGGTTTGAAGCTTGTGTATCTTCAGAAAGATTTTTCACTGGATTATTCAGGGAAAATGTATGGGTAAACCTGTGTGCGAAATTCTCTTTTACCCTCTTAATTCTTACTGAGTTTATCTCATTACATCCATATGATTGATTCAATGCAGAGGCAAGGATATATACCTACCCAGCGGGATGCGATGCCTGTAGGCAATTACTTTAGCTACCTTTCTAAGACAGCTCGTTTCGGTGGCTTCTGCGTGGGTGTGTTGATAATCTGGGCAGATCTCACTGGCGTGATTGGTCGCGGTGTTGGAGTTATGCTTGCTGTGTCTGCTGTATATCCCTACATAGAGGGAAGAGCTGGTGAGGTCGGTGTCTTTGGCCTCTGATGGACTGCATTCTGCTCTCACGCGTAGCCTACCTTAAGGCTGTGTTTCTTTGCGCGGTGCAGCTGCGTTCGGCAGTAACGTTCCCGCGCGTTGCTACAGTGGATGACGGAAGACCCTTTTGAAATTGAAGCCAGCGTCATGCATGGAACGCGCGGGAACCCGGACCGCTGAAAGCAGCTCGCCGGCGCAAAGAAACACTACAGCCTAATACAGAGAACCTATACATTCTGTGCCCCGTTATTTGACGTACATTCTGTGCCCCGTTATTTGACGTAGAGGCGTTTCACTGCTAACAATTTGTAGCCACTTTGTTAAGTCGCACCAGTTTAGTTGGATGCTAATTTGATCTTTGGATGCTTAATTTGATTGAGAACCAAGTCCAGGAGCTGTTTGGTTCGTGTTTTTTCTACCTGTAATCCATTTCGGTAGGACTGATCCCGGCCTAAATCATCTCTGAGTACACCCAACGTGGCAACATCGTGCTCACGTAGGCCACTTGGCACCTGACTCCACCACGACGCTTGTTTCTAGGCCATCGCCACATTTCGCCACACTGTCACTGGAAAGACAGGAACGGCCGACCATCACGGTGAAACCACTCAACACAATGACCTCGGGAAGCTCTCATTGAGATGCGGAACGTCATGCTTCCTCCGGTCACCAAAAAAAATCACCGTTGACTTTTGCACACAACTTTGACCATTCGTCTTATTCAAATTTTATTATAAATATATGACATTATAAGTTATACTTAAAATATATTTAACAATAAACTAAATCACAACAAAATAAATGATATTTAAATAAATTTATTGAATGACATGAATGATCAAAGTTTGTTTGCAAAATTCAACGACGTCTTTTTTTTTGTGACCGGAGGGAGTATTTCAATGTGAAGTATGTTAGACGTTAAATATGTATACAAATAGGTTACGTGACTCTTGAGTTGTACTAATAGCCAAGAAAAGGATAAGAGTTGTAGTGGAATTTTATACTCTAACCCACCTATATTAAAAGGGGCTGCCATGTAATGTCATAAGATAATGCTGCATGTGCATGTGCTACTCATAATGATATAGCAAGTTTGGCTACTAAGATGGCTAAAACAGAAAATATGTAGTTTTCCATTGGTTTACAGGCTCTTTGAGTTTGTTTTGCTATTTCCTAATGGCAACGGCGTCGGTTGGAAGGGCATTCTCTGCTATGGAAAATATTATCAAATCCAAATTGTAGAATAAAATTAATAATGATTGGTTCAATCACTTGATGGTGTGCTACACCGAGTAGGAAATTTTCTAAAACTCTCTTGATAATGCTACAATCATGTGAAGGTTTCAAGGCATAGATACCAGAAAAATGAATTTGCCTCCTAGAGGCAATTAGTGGTGTCTGATGCATCTCATACTTCAATACGAGTTTATGTCTATATGACAATTTGACTTTATTTTGTTTGATATTTAATGCATTGATCACTATTTTTTTATAGATCACATGAATTAATGAATATTTTCCTAATTCATCACGCGTAAAGTCCACTGCAATGGATAACACTACTGAATTTATTTCAAAAGCATTCAATGATGAGAAAAGAACAGAGAGTCTGGTGTCGTATATCCGAAGTACCTAGGGACGTCTAGGAAAAAAAGGGAGAAGAGAACTTATTATAACCAGCCATAAAAATGACCCCCAAGGAGTGAAGGGGAGCCAGTTGAGACCTAGCAGTTTTGAATATTCCATTGCAAGATTAATGCACGAAAGTATCAACCACAATATGTGGATGATAAAAACTAGAGGAACTTACTCCTGCGATGGAAAATAGTGTAAAGTAGAAATGCATGAAACACCTCATAAAGAAATGACCATAGAGTGTATTATTAGGGGAATTTATGAATAAGAGCAACAACCAATGTCGGTACATGCATCTCTAGATGATAAACAAGCATTATGATTTTGTATGGTACATAACATGGCTGATGCCTGATAGTTCAAGGTTACATGAAGAACCTATTCTCCGGTCATAGGATATATTACCTTTAGATATATTTGATCTCACTATTGACGGTACTCAACTTGAAGTTTAGAGTGAAATTAAATTGAAGGATCTTGTTACTGGATATATAAATATAGACTTGGGTTCAGACTTGTATATAAAGATACATGGAGTATCACTATCCGGAACCAAGACAGAGTAAATATTAATATATAGTGTGAAACTCTTAAGGTCACTATATGGAATAAAGCAAAGAATTAGAAGAAGCATGAACATACTAGAAGTGAGAATTTGAAATAAAATACTTAGATAAAACTATTTCCCTCATAGAATTTTGGTGCATCGATTGGCCTACAATCAAAAAAATACTTGATAGGTTCGGTTTCGAGGAAGCGTATTCCTCAGAACCCAAAGGATTGGGATGTCTTTGCAAAAGTATAAGGACCTCTTCTGATCCAGAAAAGTAGGGGAGGAAATACTTGGACAGGAAGTCCCATATCTGAGTGCAATTGGAGCACTTATGTATGTTGCGAACAATGCATAACTAGACATAACATTTGTCGTGAACATGATAGCTCGATATGGTGCAGAGCCCATGAATTGGAATTAGAATTAAATAAAGGTTATCTTTTGATACCTTGGTGGAAGCATAGACCTTCAGACCTTGGCATGTTCTGTAGGAAGAACCAAGACTTAAATATTATTTGTTACGCCGATGCTAAGTACCGTGTTGAATCCACTTACTAGCAAATCACAAGCTAGAATGGATTGCTATATGGTGGGACAACAATAACTTGAAAATCATCAAAGCAGACACTTGTGTCAAAATTGACAAATCTCTCGAAAATAATTGCATTGAATGAAGCATCCCATGAACGTGCATAGTATAAAGAATGATAAGACATGCAGTCTTCTAAATTGAATATTGTAAATTGAATTTTGAGCAAACCCCGAATATCATGAAGATAATGTATCATGTGTTGCATGAATGTATATGATATTATTTTTACTAGGACGCATATCCTCTGCCATACTACTCTCAGCCTTTGTCTTACTGACATGTGGGCCCATCCAGTCGTGGTCCATATATCAATGGGACAAACGCAAAGGGCAGTTGGCAGAGGATTTCATTCCATTTTATTAAGCATATCAATTCGAAGTTCTTTTATGCTCATAAAATGTATAAGTTGAATAAAATAAATATTTGGTTACACTAAGTCATGCTGATTTATTCACAAAGTCGCTACCCGTATCCCCTTTCGAGAGATGCGTTAGGGGGGCATTTGAACAATGAAATTTAAAGAAGTGTCGAACTCAAGGGGATATAATTCGCGTACTCTAAATTAAAGCTTAGACAAGAAGGCTGAGTACCCAACTTGATCAAGGTCATATGTGAGGTTCAGTGGTTTGTGCTCTTTTTCTCTAAATGTGTTTTCTTGTGAAATTTCTCATGTAAATATTTTAATGATGCAACTCATGCACACAGACAAGCGTATGCTATGTATTTTTCTCTAAAATTTCACACTGCATTTTTATGAATCTTTCATGAGACATATGCATCTCATTGGCAAGGTCCAGTAGAAGTGTTGCGGAACCTCCGCGGGCCGTACATGCTGGTGACACACGGCACGAAGCTGTGACATGGCCGGTGCAAACGCCTAGGTGGATCCCTGTATTGTACCTGCCCTAAAACCTAAGCAATCTAATAGTACAAATGGATATGGAGATTTATTGTATGATCAACTAATGGTTTCGAGGTCTGAGTCCGCTCATTGACCCCGAAACCCAACCCAGCCCATTTGCTCGTCGAATAGAACGGGCCGAATTGCAGTCCGACGGCCTCAAATTTGTTTGCCGCCTTCCCTCTCCTCCGCTTCTTCTCGAGTTCCACGCTTGCCTTCCTCATCGCCGCCGACGTGATCACACCGGCGCCGTCGACCTCTCGCTCCATCCAGGCTCCAGCGCCCTCGAGGACAAGGACCCGCGCCGGCGCCACCGCTCCAGTCGATCGACAGCCCCCTCCGCTCCTCCTCACGCCTGAGGTGCGGTTCATGCTCTCGATTCGAAATGCGCTTCCTCGATTCTAATCCGCATCGGCGATCGATCGGCGGAGGGACTCATGGCGAGTCGTTTTTGGTGAACCCGTTGGCGCTCGTCCCATGGCGGCGGGACGTTAGGGCTCGTCCCATGGTCGCCTGATCGCCTCCTGGCGGCGGCAGGCGGCAGGCAAGTTAGGGTGTGCATGATCGCTGCGAGGGTTAGGAGTTAGGACCCAGCAAAGATCGAGGCACGTTAGGGTGTGCATGATCGCTGCGAGGGTTAGGAGTTAGGACCCAGCAAAGATCGAGCGGCAAGCATGCTTGCGAGAGCAGGAACGTTAGGACGTGGTGCTGCGAGGGTTGAGGCACGGCGAGGAGCGAGGGTTTAGGGTGCGCGGCAGCGGATGCTTGCGAGGGCGGCGCCGCATGCTGCTGGGATAATCCTAATAATACATGAGTTAGCGTAGGGGTTTTCTTTAACCCTATGACGAGTCCTGCATGTTCTATTGTTCTTCCAAACCTTGGAAGGATCTATGGGCTTGTTTGTTTGGTCGTTTTCTGGTGTAGCATTGCGTTTCCGCTGCACGATATTTGGATGAATTTATGTTTGGGCGTTTTCTGGTGTAGTAGCATTGCGTTTCCGCTGCACGATATTTGGATGAATTTATGACAGATATGAGCTGGTTTCAAAGTCTGTACGTCCTGGAAGGATCTATGGCGGTAGGTTCTCGATTGAACATTTAGATAGAATTTTGTAGGTACCGGATTATGTAAACTTTTTTGAACGAATTTTTGATACATTTGGTTTTTGAAAGAATTTTTCATACTTTTGGTTTCAAAAGTGCTTGCAGCAAATAGCTTGCTAGATACAAACATTCAGTAACAATAAGAGCTTGTGACCTCTAAATGCGTTCTTGTCACCACATCGGGATGATTCATATCTCCTATCCCTGGAGTTCATGCCAAAAAGTGAGCCACTATGATAATTACGAGCAAATCTCTCCCATAGCATGTTGGATTCAGCAACCAATGCTGGTGTCACTGTAGCAAATAGCATATCCGGGTTATAAATCATCAATACAGACCCACGACAACAGGTTCCAGTGAAAGTAAAGGTGAATTGAGAGTGACTAAAACAGCATCCATTTCAACTGGCTGTCCTTCAAGTTCTCACCACTGTTGCAACCCTTTGGGCACGTTGTTGAGCTAGAACATCTTCACGGATATCAGGCGGGAGTGCAGCAAGAAATTCAGGATCAATGTCAATCTGAGGCTGCTCATTAGAAACTGAGTCACTTGATTTTGATCTGATCATGTCAGCAACTCTATTAGGCTCCTGATCCCCCTCATTGGCATTCTGACCAGATTTCTTGTTCTTGGTTTGAATTTGGGGAAACCTCGCTCACACTCTCCAAAGATGTATCTCTACTGCTAATTGGTACAGCACTTCCAGACAATCTATGTGATCAAGCAGATAGCTGTACATCACCCAAAGGAAGCATGTCTGAAGCACCATGATCGGTCACCATCATCAAGCCCTTCACTTCCTATCTCCACCTCTAAAACTTCTGAGGCTTTCTCCTAAAGTAGCAGCACTATCACTGCTGGCTGACTGCTTTCACTTCACGTACAGTAGCATCACTATGTTCCTATTGCATCTCCTTAACTTTCCCTAGCCCCAGTCCCAGATCCTTGCAAATCATTGGGCTGATCATTTTCTGGAGCACCCCCAGCAGATGTACCCAGGTCATCAGGTTGTTCAGCAGCATGCCACCCCAGCTGAGAGATCAACAGATTTTTATTACCTTCAGGTACCGCAGGGGCAGCAGATCCACTGTGTTCTGAACTGTCGTCCAGTGGTATTATGTGGAAGCCTGAGGGTAGCAATGGTGCACCATCAGTAAATGATTCATCACTAGGTCAAAAGACAAGCAGTGCTCATGCACGTTCAGCATTCTCATCAACCCCGCTGCAAAGCTGTAGTAGAAAATAACATCATCCGATTAGTACGACGCAACAACAGTACCACAACCTAGTCCTCTTCATGGATAGGATAGATGACTTTAAGACAGGTTAGGTGGACTGCAAGCAAGTTTCTATACCGATTTGGGTGGGTTTAGACAGGTTCCGATGACTGCTATGTGACAGATGGGCTAGGATGGGTTTGTTGGGTTAATTGGGTTTAGACTCAAAGCACTTGTCGACGAAATTATGGCCTACGATGCACAAGCGTGAAGAAGTCAAGAAGCTATTGATTGGCACAAGCATGGAGGAGAGCATTGAGAACGCCGGGCTAGCCATGGATGATAGCGGGTCAGCAAGCATAGTTGACATTAGGTGCTCTTGGGGTCTTATCCTAACAAGGGTACAGAAGACAGCACACGACGGAGAATGCTAAGGCCCTGTTCTGGCAGAGAGTACTAAGGCCCTGTTCTCAATTTATTAGACTTATTTGACTGATTTGTCTATTTACTTATCTTCATTTAAATTAAAATAAATTGGTTTTCAAAATTAGTTTTTCTTTTTCAAAGACTTGTCTTTAAACTCCAAAACACAAGTTAAACAAAGTGGATCCGACACTGGCCGGTGGCAACGAACTCAGCAAGCGCCAAAATGGGTGTCAATTAGCTGATGCTCGGTGGCGAGGGCAATGAAATGAGGAAGCGCAGATCGAGCTTGCCACCGTCTCGCACACTTGACTCTAAAATTCTGATGGTGATGGTTAGACGAGTCGAGATGGAATGAGCGAGCAGAACAGTAGAGTGCTAGATGGGTCTGATGGTTACAATGGGTTCGGAGCTAGTTAACCCGACCCAACCCATTTATTTTGTCTATACAGAATTACAGATTACATGGGTTCAATTTGGGTGGGCTAATCAACCCATGAATAGACCTACTAGAACTTAAAGCATACATAAAAAAAATCATATGTGTAGACGGTAATGGTACATATTCCATGGTATAAGTAACCTCGTAATGGCTAAAACCATGTCCTTCAAGCCTAACCTCCAGAAACTACAAATCAGCTTGATATATAATTTATAAATACTGACCACTCATTATAATAGGCTAACTACAAGGGCAAAATTAATTCATGGTATGAATAAGGGGTAGTATAACTCGTCTGCCCATAAACCCACTAAACCATAAACCTGGAACAGCAGGATCAGAGCGGTGCTCCCTCAGAAATAGCACAAGGAGAGCAGGTGGAACATTTTACAGTACTCAAAATGTACACATGGTTAACATTTTTACGAAATGATAATAATTTTGTCAAGTGAGCAACACACACAAAGTTTGTTTATTTGGTAAGGTGACAACAAACAAAATGAAGTAAATATACAAACCTGCAGTACCATTGATGTCTTTGCACACAAGATGCCACCCCTCAGCGCACTATTGCACTATCCTCAGCACCATCGCTGCTCAACAAAGACCAACCATCATCTGGAAATCCACTCGTAGCATTGTTGAAGCATCTGCAAATTAGAGCCCCAAATTCAGATGTGCAGTAGACACATTCATGATTCATATTGGGAGATACTATGGCAAATGGTTCAAGAGCACAGATAATTCAATAATCACAGACCTGCTGAGCCCTTGACTGAAGGTTGTGAGATCAGTAGGTCAGTGTCAAGTATCAAGTTCATAAGCCAACGAACAGTTTTAACTTTCAAAAAATAGTAGCATGTAGATAGATATAGTGATGTTGATGCAATGCAACTGATGGACACTTAATTCATCACAACATACCTAGTGGCACTTGAACCCATGCAACTAAAACATGGAGAAAATTTTGAAGCGACAAAAGAATTAATTTCAAAATGCCAAAATTATGTTGGGTCAGCCCAAGATAATGATGAAAAGCCCTTCAAATACTTAAAGCTCATTTCTAAAATTGTATAAACAATATATGATAGATGGCTCCATCAAGTAAATGTCAAATAATTGTACAAATAGATATCAAACGTTAAAAAGATCTAGTTTTTAGCATGTTCGAAGATCAAGAACCACCAGAAGTAATATATCAAAATAGCTTATTATCCACTGATGCAGAATAGGAGACCATTAAACTATAAAATGGATTGAAAAAAGGTACCAAAAATCAGGAGACCAATTAACGTAAGTGTGGAGATGCTCTTGTTAAAATCCTACGCGGCCTAATAAGGACTCGTTCTTTTCAGTGTTACGTACCGTTGCGTATGACTGTAGCGAATTTTATTATTTTTATATAGCCTATGTTGTGATGATTTGTAATGATTTTTTCGTGACTTTTAGTAGTCCTTCCAAAGATCGTAAAACTATTTTTTTATTTTTTTAATCTTTAGACCTCTTTTCGAGGGCTCTCAAATTTCCTACCGTAATACGCCAATGCCACAATATGCTGAAAAGAACAAGGCCTAAAAAACTTTAGCTACCCACCCTGAATCTATACAAATGTGTCTGGACGAAACACCTTAAAGAGAGTTTCTATTAAACATTATGATTATAGCATATTAAGGTCACAAGAACAAGTTACAAAAACGGGGCGGGGCGGCGTGGATGGGGTCGGGCCGGCGCGGCACCGACTAGGGCCGGGGCAGCACGGCGCGGACGGGGCCGGGCCGCAGCGGCACAACGCGGCCGGGGCGGCGCGGACCAGGGAGGCGAGGTTCGGGGGAGGCCCACCGGCGGCGGGAGGAGGCGGGCGGCGCCGGCAGGGGGAGCCTGGGGTGGCCGCGGCTGGGGCCTGGGAGTGGCGGGGTGGGAATGGAAAAAGACATGTTAGGGTTGCACTGCCTGGGTCTTGTGGTGGCTTACTTTGGGCAGTTGGGCTGTTGGGTGGTTGGGTCTCAGATTAAATCGGATATTTGGTACCTCTTCCGTCGTAAAAACAAATCGTTGTTGAATTTCGGATACCCATTTAATCATTCGTCTTATTAAAAAACTATATCAGTTATCATTTATTTTATTGTGATTTGTTTTATCATTAAAGGTACTTTGTGCATAATTTATATTTACAGATGTTTGCACTAAATTTTTGAATAAGACGAATGGTCAAAGTCGTGTCCAAAACTAAACGGTGATTTGTTTTTATGTGAACAAAGCACGAGGGGATATGAGCCATGGCCCTAACTAGAGTTGGCCAAATGGGCCGGTTCGGCCGAACCATATCGAATCGGGCCGGCCTGGTTCGATGAATTGAACCAAATCTGGGCTAGTACCTCGGCCCATCGGGACGGCTCGGTTCAGTTCGTTGTTGTAGTTTATTAATTTAATTCAATATATATTTCTATATATATTCTTATGATAAATAATATTTTTTTATTTATAATGTATATTTGTGAAATATAATGTTTTCTTAATTTATATTTGTATATATAAGATAAATCGTAATAAAACTTGGGTCGGCCTGATTCAGTTTACTGTGCGAACCGAATCTAGGCCGAGAGCACAACCTGTTAGCTCGGTTGGCCCTATTCATTTAGTAATCGAACCACTCAGGCCTGAACCAGGCTGGTCCAGTTTGGCCTGTTGGACAGGTCGAGGCCCAACCCATTTCCAGTGCATGTACCTATCATTATCTGTGTTTTAATCGCTATTTTGATTTATTATAATTTTTTTCTGAAGATTCACAACGTTTATTTTATTCAAATTCTAAACTGACTGTTTTTTTCGCAACAGGCATGGCGCTTCGTCCGTGTTGGTGATTGACAAACGGCCCACCTTGAAGCAGGCCTTAGGCCGATCTCGTATCGACCCAAGGCGCGAACAGAGGACCAGGCAGGCCGCTTTGGGCCGTACCAACGAAGCCGCCTGACTCGCTTGCAGCGTCCCCGGGCTTAACTAGGTCAAACCCGTGCGACACCGTGTCCCTCCCGGGCTATCCCGAAGCCCGGGAGAAGGTCCCTCGGGTGATCCGCTCGCTCGTGGGCAGGTGGCGACGGCTGTCATGGCCCGCCACGCTTTATCCGACCTTGACCGGGAACGCACTGCACCTCCCAAGAGAACTATAGCCCGGGAAAGGACACGAGGACAGCCTGTCTTGGCGTTTGCCTTCTTTGTCAGGCAGCAGATGGTTGTTACGCTACGCGACGCCCCCAACGGGTGGCGCGGAACTGGCTCGGTCCAGTCAAGGCTATATTGGGGATAAAGGGAAAGTGCTTTCCCCTAAAAGAAGTTCTCCCCCTTGAACGGGCATGTTAAGACAAACTCATGCTCAGTACTAACCCGACCAGCTTCTCCCTGCAGGCTCGAGACCCGACAGGACCCTAGAAAGAGACAAGAACCTCGCCACTAAAGCAAAGACCAGCGCGGGGCCCGCCGCATCAGCCTCGGGCGGCCCACGGCGTCTATAAAAGGAGGATTCTCGGACATTGCAAGGGGCGGCCAACTCAACACCCAGAATCCCTGATCCGATTCTACCCGGTCCAAGCACGAGCAACATTGGCATCCGAAGCTTCCTCCACGAGTAGCCTTAGCCTCTAGCTGTCGCCACTGTAAGCTCGGGATCGGCGCCTCCAGGTCCGATCCCGGCACCTCTGTACTGTTTTCCACCATATAGTTAACAAGACTGGAGTAGAGCTATTACCCGGCAGTGGGGGCTCGAACCAGGGTAAATCACTCGTGTCTCCACAGTTTACACCGTTCCTCTCTTCCTTCCCACCGTACGAAGGATCTGTACCCGGATTACCTAGTCGCACCAGGCCCTTGTCCGGGAAGACCGCGCGGCCCTAGCCTTCTGCAGGCTTGGCCGCCACCCGGGTTGCTGAGAAGGGTTGTCGTTGGGCCTCACACCAACTACAAACTCGTCTGCCGGTCCGTGGACCCGCTGCTCTTCAGGAGCGCGATTCCCAGACACCGACAGTCTGATTCTTGTCCCTCGCTGGTTTTTACTGGCACTGGCGATTCTGTTCTCTCTTGTGGTCGGCACTGGTACGCATCTTGTCCCCCTCGGGATTTAATACTTCATATAATAATGATGCGATTACATAAAATAGTATATGAATATGCAATGTTTAAAAAAAGTATAGATTAACTCCTGAACTATTGTCTTAGTATAGAATACCCCCTCAATTCCGAAACCAGAAATTTAACACCTTGAACCTTTATAAACCGGATAGATTACCCCATTGACTTAGTTTTCAGTTGGGTTTGGGCAGATAAAAACTATACATGGCAGCACCGCATCCAATACATAAATAAGCAATATTTTACACATCATGCACTAAAGTTTTGAGTTTAAATCTCCACATAATTGCTTAAATTTGTTACTTATATGAACCTAATTAATTATGTGTCTTGTGTGGCTTACATGTTTTGTTTGGTGAATTGAAGACAAAACTTCAGTGCATACTGTGCATTGGATGGGCTGTTGCCATGTACAGTTGTATCTGTCTAAAACCAGCTGAAAACTAAGTCAGGGGGTAATTTATCTAGTTTACAAAGTTCAGGGTGTTAAAGTTGTGGTTTTCGAGGTAAGGGGTATTCTATACTAAGGCAATAGTTTAGGGGTGTAAACTATACTTTTTTTCATTAAAAAATAGAGAGAGTAAATACTGTATGTAATAGCAGCACTAACGTACAAATGGTTGCATGTCCCAGTCTCTTTTCGTCTGTTGGCGGCTGAGGTTCTGCACGAGGAGGACCAGCACGACCCTGACGGTGACGGGTGGTGGCTAGAGGCCGTTCTTCTGGTTCTCCTCGGCATGGCTTTTGGAGGTACATGCGCGCATGCCGCATTCATTCATTATCGCCTTCAATCCATGAGATTCTCGGTGCTTATGCAACGTGCGTACAGTGCTGGGCCGTGGTAGCCGCCAGGGGACTCAGCAGCATGCGACGCCAGGGCCAGGGGAGCACGGGATCGACGAGTTGCCTGGAGTCTACACGGGCATGTTGCTGCTCTCCTTTGTGGTTGTTGCGGTGTCTATATGGTGGGTGCTTCGCCACCACCATTGACAGAGCAGCGCCGGCTACGACGACATACGGAGGCGCGCCGGTGCCGTTGTCTGCTAGCTGCTGCGCGTCCTCTTACAAAGGATTGCACGCGTGCACAAAAGAACTTTGCACAGCGTTTTATCTTTGGTTGGTGGGTGTATAGACCAGCTGGTTGATCACAAGGACTGACCTGATTGGTGGATGTAGGGTGCGTTTGGTTTGGTACGAGGGATGGGATCAATTGATGGTGGATGGACACCTTTTAGGACTCTGTTTGTCACCCTGTCCAGGATGATCAAAAAGACTGCGGTTCTTGTTTGGCTAACAAGGCTTACATTAAATAAGGTGGACCGGATTAGCTAGTTGTCAGCCCTCATTTTGAATTCAATCAAATTTTGAATTTGACCCAAAATTGGGCTGTTGCACTAGTTGGCTGGATGAGAGTTTGAACGGAATAATACTTGTTTTCACCATTTGTGCTGTCTGTCCGTGTCTGTGCGTGCGAGCGCGTGTGAAATAGCAAGGACAAATCAAATTGCCACAACATCATATAGAAAAAAGGCTCTAACTGGCTTAACATGCCACAACATCATACAGAAAAAAAAAAAACGCCAACTGGCTCAGCAAAATTAATGTTGTCTCAACTCATGTAGCAATACCATTAGGTAAATAGAGTAATCATCTACACAAGTTAACTATTTACTATTGTTAGTACTAACAATAAGTGTTTTAATCAAAGTTTTTTTTCCCTTGCTCATGATCCTCTCTTCTTTCAATGTAAAATCCATGTCCCTTCAATTTCAAACCTACAGGAAAACAACAATATTAATTTAGATTTTACAAAGGAGGCATTAAAGCGTTATAAACAACAACAAACCTGCCATATAGAATTGAACCATCAACGGTTCATGAACATTTTTTATATGAATTGATGCATAGAGCATACAAAAAATAAGGCTTGGATTTCTTTCAGTATAATTTAGCATATCTAAACAGTAGCATTTAAAATTCAGTATTCGGCAATGGCTATAGCTTCAACAACTTAACTAGTTCTACTATAATATTGGAGACAAAAGATTGCATATTCTGAACGAGCAACCAACATATTCACAAAAGAGGGGTTCACAAACAGTTTTGAGTCTTCAGCAGGAAGACATTGTTAGGTTTTGTTGGATAATGCATTAGTTCGACAAAATCAATTGTACCATTCACAACAACTCTATGAAGAATCAACTGAACAAAGCTCACTTTTGCTAACTATTTCCACTATACATCCTGAAAGAATACAAATATGGACAGAAAAATGATATGAACGCACTACATAAATTCAATGGCCATTGTTCGGACACTGTTCACTACTCAGCCTTTTGCTCATAAGTCACAGCAATGCCTCTACCAAGTCTCTCCCTACTCCAAGTTTCTAAAAATATTCAGCCATCTACCAAGTCTCTCCCTACTCCAAGTTTCTAAAAATATTCAGCCATTAAGAACTAACAAATTAACAGATCAAACTCAAAACTCCTTGCATCTGGCTGCAAAATAAAGGAAAAAACCAGGAGAATGGTACAAGTAGTAGTAAATAAAGGTGTGCCACAAAAACTCTAAAAAATGCAGCAAGATGTTGGAAAATCAAAATTCCTTTTCTCTGGTACATAAAGTATCCGCTGAATTGGCATTCTAATGTTACGGACACAAACTTCAGAAGTAAAGGCCAATGGAAGCCTGAATATTTGTCTGAATGAATTATGAAACAGCAGTTGGGAACCAAACTAAAAAGCACTGCTCAAAAAGATATAAAACTGAGTAAAAATTTCAACATATTTTCATCATCAGGCATAGGTCCATCAATCAAAAATACAAAAATATAGAGTTACAAAACATAGAGCACTTTAGGTTCAGAACTATGAAAACATAGAGCAATGCATTACAAAAATAGTAAAAATCACCTTAGTAGCAATGTATGAGCTGAGTCATTGCATCGAGTTTACAATGTGATAGTAGCACTGGATATATTTTTATGTGGAGTGCTGAACCTGCTATTGTTCCATAGCCAAATTCCGAAGCACTGTGATCAATGGAAGATGACTCCAATATGCAGAAATCAATCGAATGTAGTAAAATGACTAATTCAGTTAAAATGCTAACTGTATTTCTCAATGGAATAGAAGTACTTCAACTATATCTCAACATCACGCAAGAAGCTTTCTCAAAGCTTCTAAAAACAGTTAAAATGGTAACAATGGGCTAAAATTTACATCAATACAAACAGATCGGTCACGTATACAACTAGAGACTTTTTATAAAAGCAATTAAAACAGATATAAAAAGAAATTCACTAGTTGATTTTGTGGAACCAAATTTATTCATATGAAACAAATAAATTTAGCTTTTCTATTGCTGTACGAACACAAGTATCCTATATAAAGAAAGAACATCGACAGATCCATACCTTGATACCTGAAACATCTTCTTCAATGGCTCTTGTCCTGCAAGATAAACCACGGGAAGAAAAAATCTATGACAAAATAACAAGAACAAAAACAAGCGTCGCTAGGTCATGGTGGACAGAGGGCTGACCGGAGACGGGGAAAACGCGGCGCGCAGGGAGAGGAGGAGGTGGACGGCGACGGGGAGGAGGAGCCGGCGGTGCGCAGGGAGAGAAGGAGGTGGAGGAGACAGCCGACGCGCAGGGAGAGGATGAGGCGGCGCGCGGGGAGGAGGCGGAGCACAGGGAGAGGAGGAGGTGGACGACGACGGGTAGGAGGCGGCGGCGCGCACGGAGAGGAGGAAGTGGAGGAGGCGCCCGGCGCGCGTGGAGAGGAGGAGGCGGCGGCGGGAAGTGGTGGGGTGGCGCTGGAAACAGGAGAGGGGCGATGGGGATTGGGGAATGGACCTGGACGAAACAATTTCGGCATTGTTTGTTTCGGATGAAATTAAATTAAATAAAAATTTGTTATTTTTGTATAGGCCAAATGTTGTAATATTTTATAGTTATTTTTATGGGGTTTTAAATAGTTCTTCTTAAAGTTTGCAAAAAAAAATTCATAATTTTTTTAAAAAAATTTAAAACGTATTTCGAGTGGGTCATAAATTTGCTACAGTAAAACACAACTCAACATTAATTTGAAACAAACAAGGCCTTCATCTTGCGGCAACGGACAAAGAGAGCTGACCTCCAAAGCTACGGTTTGGATAGGTTTAACCAGGACGAGTCCGCTCATTGCGAACCAACCCAACAAAAAATGATTACGGCCAGGACGAGATGGACCAGGACGCAACAACCAAACATACCCGTATAGACCAGATTGATCACAAGGCACGCCCGCCCGCACCAACCGCCCCGCACTCCTCCGAGTCCCATGTCACTTACAAGCGAGCCCCACAAGCAGCGAAAAAATAAACACAACATGTGCCACTCTCCTCTCTTCGTCCTAGAAAAAACCTTGCCGCTGCTCACCAAAATTTCCATCCATATTAATTCAGACACATTTTTTTTCATTTTGCCACTGTTTATACCTCTTCGAACTTACGAGATACTAGTCATCTTTGCTGTAAAAAAGAACCTGGTCCTAGTCACCAATAGTGTCACACTTTACTGAAATTATTCGTCTTACTTATGTATCATGACAAATCCATGCTATCTAAGCATGCAAAATTCTCACTTTCATACAATCACCCATGATCAGGTTGAGATGCATCGCATAGCTTCGATCGTCAACAAAAACAAAAACACATATGACTCATCTATTCATAGCATCTACAGTGAAAATTGAATTTTCTCATATCAAAGTACGAGCGTTTAACTAGTCATGAGGAAAAATAAGCATAAATATATAATGTATTTCTAAACAGACATAAGAACAAATCTGATGCTAAGAAGATATAAGTTACAACTTACAACTATACAAGTATGTTCTGCACATACTCAACCAAAAAAAGACTATTCCCTTATCCCCTTCTTCTCCCACTCCGGCGACCACGCGACAGTGAGAAAGACGGGACAGCCTCCCTGTCCCTCCCATCTTCTTCTCGTTCTATTTCTTACCCGTGTTTTTTTCTTGTTGTTCTAGTGCTAGTAGGGTTGGAGCTTTCAATCTGTTCAGTAGCTATCGACCGTCTTTCCCTGTGTTATGATAGAGCTGAGTTGGTGGTGGGATCCTAATCTCGCACTGACTACGGATGGTATAATAGGTATGTGGTTGCGGCTTTCCTATCTCAATAGGGCATATCTCTTCATTCGAGTCAGAGTCCTGCCGTCAGAGGGGACAATGGTGTCCATTGTTATCTTGGCAAGTATGGAAGGTTGATGTTGATGTGCCTTCGAAGTTTTTTGGTATGCGGCAAAATATTGGGTATCTTCTTCGAACTGTGCAGTCTATTTTGACGAATGTCTTTGGATTTATTCTTGAAAGCGGCGGTTGTCGACCTTTTCCAAATGCAACGACAAAGATTTCTAGATGTTATGGTGTTGATTGGTTTAACCCTCACAGGGGTTTGTGTTATGTGCCTACATCCATCAGTATACTCTATGTTAAGCTCTTGTTGGTTATACTCTTTGTTACACTCTTGTTGATTAGCGAGTAGCTTGTTAATGCAAAACTATGTTACAAAAATATATAGGTACTCCCTCTATTCATTTTTATAGGGCGTATTTTAATTTGAGAAAAGTATTTTAAAGTAAACTTTGGCCATTCATTTCCTCAATTATATTCTCAAATTTGACAAAATAACATTCTATCAAAACCAAATTGAAATATGAACATATACAAACAAAATTTGTATTAGTGATGCATATAACATGACTAATTATTGGTCAAAATTTATAAAGTTGACTTCTTCAAAACGATATAGTCTTTCTAAGAGTGAATGGGGAATATGTTTTTTCTTCATGTTCCACTAAATTTAGTAAATTTAGAGCATCTATAGAAGAAGATGTGAAATGCAGTATTTATTATGAAGTGTCTATCAGAGGGAAGAAAATTTATGAAGCGTGGAATGCAAGTATGAAAAGATTTGAGAAAGATGAATAAAGCGGATAAATAAAATATATACATGCTATAGACTCGTACGACTTCACCAACCACCTCAAGAGTTAATTGACAAGGAGAAAATGGTTAAACTTTTGTTCCATAGCATACCGCCGCCACGCACAAACCGAAGCGTGTCAATATTAATCCCGCCGCCCTCCATCCGCTTCGCGACTAAGCCCCCATCACACGCCCGCCATGAACTCGCTCCAATCCTTCCTCGCCGTCGCGCCCGCGCCCGCCAAGCCGGCCACCGGCCTCGGCGCCGCCAGGCCCGCGTCGTCGCGGCCGCGGGTCTCCGCCTGCTGCCTCGCCACGCCTGTTCCGGCGCCGGCGCCGACCTCCTCGCCCGCCGCGCCGCCGCGGGAGCTCTCGCCCGCCAGCCGCGCCGTCGTGGAGGACGAGGCCCGGTACATCGTCGGCACCTACAAGCGCTCCCGCGTCGTCCTCGTCGCCGGCCGCGGCTGCAAGCTCTACGACGCCGACGGCCGCGAGTACCTCGACATGGCCGCCGGCATCGCCGTGAACGCCCTCGGCCACGCCGACCCCGACTGGCTCGCTGCCGTCACCTCCCAGGCCGCCACCCTCGTCCACGCCAGCAACGTCCAGTACACCGTCCCCCAGGTACCCTCCTCCGCCCAATTCCACGAAGCCCACGAGGTGTCCGACGTATTGCCCCCATTCCCTTCTTTTCCCCATCATCCCTTCGTCCCGACGCCACCGACCACCACGTGTTCAACGCGTTGCCTCTTCTGTCTCTTGAGCTCACCGCAACGTTTCCTGACCGGCTTACGCAGGTGGCGCTCGCCAAGCGGCTCGTGGAGGCTTCCTTCGCAGACCGCGCCTTCTTCGCCAACACCGGCACCGAGGCCAACGAGGCGGCCATCAAGTTCGCTAGGAAGTACCAGAGGGTGGCGCATCCCGACGGTGACGCGCCCACGGAATTCCTGGCGTTCACCAACTGCTTCCACGGCAGGACCATGGGCTCGCTCGCGCTCACCAGCAAGGTGCAGTACAGGGAACCCTTTGCGCCAGTCATGCCAGGCGCGGCATTCGTGGAATACGGCAATTTGGAGGAGGCCAGGAAGGTGATACAGTCGGGGAAGATTGCTGCTGTGTTTGTGGAGCCAGTGCAGGGTGAAGGTGGCATTCATAGCGCCACCAAGGAGTTCTTGCAGGAGCTGCGGGATGCCTGTGATGAGTCTGGGGCTATCTTGGTCTTCGATGAGGTATGGTAGAGCTTACCTTTACTGATGTTCTCTATGTCGTGCAATTCATTGCAGCAATAAACTGTGCTAATTTTACAAGTTGAACATAAGTAGAAGTTACTGACAATTACAAAATTTGTAGTGAAAGGAACAATTTTTACCCTTTTGTTCCAACGATTCAGCAAGTGTTCAAGGCAGGAACTATCGCATCCTTACCCTTGGACAAATTTCTCTTGTTGCCGTCCCAATTATGGAATCCAGCATTTTCATGCCCTAATAACCTAAATGCACTGCCACTGTGGAGTTACTAAAGCTCTGTTTTATTTAGAAAGTGGACACCAATCTAATCAGTTGTCCCTCATTGTTATGAAACTTAGGTGCAATGTGGTCTTGGACGCACTGGTCACCTCTGGGCGCATGAGGCTTATGGAGTGGTACCTGATATGATGACCTTGGCAAAACCACTAGCTGGCGGTCTTCCCATTGGTGTAGTCTTGGTCACCGAGAAGATTGCTTCTGCCATTAACTATGGCGACCATGGTACCACATTTGGGGGAGGCCCTCTTGTGTGCCAGGCTGCATTAACCACATTGGACAAGATTCAGAAACCCGGCTTCCTGGCCGAGGTGACCAAGAAAGGAGACAATTTCAAGCAGCTGCTCAGCGCCATGCTGAGTGGAAACCAGCATGTAAAAGAGATTCGGGGTACCGGACTCATTGTCGGCATTGAGCTTGACGTGCCGGCTGGTCCTTTAGTGGATGCATGCCTAGACGCTGGTGTCATTGTGCTGACAGCCGGGAAAGGCAATGTCGTGAGGCTTGTGCCGCCACTCATCATCTCGGATAAGGAGCTGGAGCAAGCTGCAGAGGTGATAAGGGACTGTCTACCTGCACTTGATGCCTCTACTTCTTGATGTAAATCAGATCATTACCAATGGTGGCTACTGGCTAGGAGGAACCTCATAAATATGTATACCATAGCCACAGGTCTACAAGTCGAAGCTTCTTTCAAATTCTGAAAGCGCTTTCAGAATATTCATGATGGACCTCTCTACTCCTGTTGTCCTCAGAGCAAGCGATTTATTGGATACATTTGTTTCGTCACCAAATTAAACGGATGCCATATTGCCGTTGTCACTGTCACTGCACTCCTCTCGTTTGAACGAATGTACATGAACGTTTCTCTCAGCAAAGCCGCGCAAGAACTCCGACGATGGGCGCGACGGTGACAGTGGACGGCTCGGTTTGCTGGTAATTTTGCCGTGAATCTCTGTACTGATCGTTGGCGTCAGGCCCTCCGACGATGGCGCCGATGACCACGTTCGGATTGGGCGAGCCGGAGTTGAGGTAGGCGAAGCCGCCCTTGCAGCTGACCTTGCCGGGGCTGGACAAGATGGACGGCACCGACGCGCCCCGGTGGTGCACCTGCGCCGGGAACTTGGTCCCGTGCCCGACCATGTAGCTCATCCCCTGGGGGTTCGCCCCGAGGATGTAGCTCACCTGCGACCGCGCGAACGCGACGAGCTGCGACGGCTGCACGTTGGCGGCGCCGCCGCACTGTAGCGAGGCCCTCGCCGCTGCCAGGTGGTCGGCGTGCGAGGTGAGGACGAGCGCCGTCGCCGTGACGTACTGCAGGTTGTTCCAGGCATCCCACCAGAGCACGCCGCCGGGGCTGAGCCTGGTGGCGCCGCCACCGCGGCGCTGCACCATGTTGCAGAGGAATTGCTCCAGATTGCTCTTCATCACGGCGTAGTTGCCGTCGTTGGGCAGCTTCCCTTCCAGGACGAGCTGCACGATCGCCGGCCGGCCGGCCGGTCAGTCAGTCACCGCAAGGACCTGATCGAATTAGGAGGAAACATGAGCAAGAACTACTTGCCTTGGCGACCAATGCCTGGGCTCCGACGAACTTGTCGTCCCAGCAGAACACCGACCGCACCCCGCCGGTGTTGCCGGCGCCGGCGATGTAGCGACTGTACTCCTGATCGCCGGTGGCGATGTAGAGCCAGGCTGCCGCCCAGAGCAGCTCGTCCTGTTCCGTTTCAAACTTTACTCTTAGAAAAATATTGATCTCATATTGTTCAATGATCAAGTCTAGCTCTCGGCGAAGATGATTTCATATCGTTCGATCAAATTCAGTTCTTGCCATCTGCTACATACCTCATCGCCGGAGCTTGCGTAGAATTTTGCGGCCGACGGCACGCTGTTATGGTAGAGGCCACGATGATTCTTGGCGAACTCGAACAGCTGAAATTATATAGATGATAAATTACACCATCACCAAGATCCATTGCCCCATTAATTCCACATCTAATTCCAGCGCCTGAATCGTGGTGTTTCTCTTTGCATCATGTAATTAATTAATTAATGTACCTGTCTCGCGTGCGTCAGAAGCGTGGAGGCGTACTTGACGTCGTTGCTGGAGGCGGTGAACGCGGCGGCGGCGGCGGCCAGCGCGGCAGCGGTCTCCGCCGCGACGTCGGAGCCCGGCGAGGACGCGTTGACAATGTAGGCGGCTCGCGGCGTGTCCATGTCCTCCGGACGCTCCCAGCACGAGTGGTCGGAGTCGCCGTCGCCGACCTGCACGTACAGCGCGTCGGCGGTGCCGGCGGACGCGTGCGCCCTGGCCAGGTAGTCGGCGCCCCACCGGACGGCCTCCAGCGCGTGCGCCAGCTCGCCGGCGGCGGCGAGGCGGCCGCCGTACTCCACGACGCCCCACGACAGCGCCGCCACCGTGAACGCCATCGGGAAGCCGAACTTGACGTTGTCGCCGGAGTCGTAGTAGCCGCCGGTGAGGTCCACCTGCAACTAATACCTTATATTAATGATCTGCATCTACATAACCATGCATGCATGCATGCTGCATGCATCATGCATGCCTCCTAGCCCTAGATAGCTCGCCGGCGGCGATGGATGCACGTGCTTACGCGGTGGTCGCCGCCGTCGCGGAGCGCCGAGTCGCGGCGCCACCGGACGCGCTGGCCGGCGGGCAGCTTGCCGGAGCGCTGCACTTCGAAGTAGAGCAGCGACTTGGAGAGGGCACCGCGGTAGTCGTCGTGCTGGGCTTGGCACGCCATGATTAACCAGCTGCACACGATCACCACGGCAACGGCGACCCGCGCCATTGCTGCTCTACCCATCTCTCGATCCATCACTCCCAATCTTTCTCTCTCTCTCGTGAAGTTTAATCTCCTAGCTATCTACATTATTTTGCTATGCGTATCATGTATTTATATGCGTATATATCCGGCATAAATGGAAGATTTTAATTCCTGATTTTTTTTGTTATGCGTATCATGTATTTATATGCGTATATATCCGGCATAAAATCAGATGTATGGTGTAATGGTGTATCCTCTGCATATCTGAATTTATTGAGGGGAGTATATCGAAGAATATCAGGAGTAGAAATTAAGATCATGCATTTATAGTTGGGACAAATTATTATTTATATATGCGTATCAACAAAAATCTATGCATTTACTCGTGCAATTCGTATAGTAAATGCCTCTAAAAAGAAATCAGATAGTAGATGCGAATTTCACGGGAGAGATATCTTGGGCAGGCTAGGACTATTGGGCTAGGTCTGCTGTTTCAATTACCCTTTGGGCCTGTCTAGCCTGCTTAACGGCTTGACGCTGCTACTATGGGCTGCTCGCTACCACTGTCCTCTTTGGGCCAGGATTTAGTAATTTTGGGCCGGGAGACTGAATTATGCACACCGAAGTCATAGTATATTGAAAAAAAATGGTTTTTACAAAATACACACGAACAACCGTGAAACAATCATTTCACTTGATCCAATATCCTGAACTCTTGTCCTTTTATTGAATATAAACAAACTATAGTGGGGCATTCATTGGCATTCATTTTCTAATTGTCAAGTGAAATCTTGCCCCAGGGGCAAGACAACGAGTGGTTTAATCCAATGATTCAAGAGCGCTTACCCTGGTGTATCCTAGAAGTGAGAAAAAGATGTTAAACTATGGCCCTCCACATATTTTATCCTGAGGAGCGAGAGGCCGGGGGAGCGCGCGCGCACGGTGGGAAAAATAGGGAAAAACGGCGCTTGGCTGGGACTCGAACTGCGGCCTCCGCAGTGAAACCCGGCTGGGCTAACCAACCCGGCAAATTGCCCGCCGTGCTGTTTGTTCTGCGCAAAAAATTGTTTTATGCATAAAAATGGAATGGACGGTCAGATCTGAACGGCGCGTGCGATCCGACGGCTGCGGTGGCGCCGGGCAGGGAGGCCGGCCACGTGGCGCCCCAGCGACGGGCGTGGTCGGGCTTGTACTATTATTGATAAGTGAAAAAATAAAATAACAATTTGATCTGTAATACCTATTTTGCTCCCTAAGCTCAAGAAAATCATATTATCTTCATCCCTAAATTATCAAAATCATGCCAAAATAAACCTTAGACGATGATTTTATATGATTTGTGTGACGTGAAGGCCACATGTACTCCTCCTCTCTCATTCCTCTCTCTCTAAAACTCCCCCCTCGGTAATAGGCAGTAGCAGGGCGTCACATGCACATCTATTCTCTCTCCCTTCACTTTTAATTATTGGTAGGGAGTCAGGCACACTAACAACACAACATCGCATAACGAATTTCCGATGGTAGGATGTATCAATTTTCTTTTCTTTTCTTCCCCCTACTTCTTTCTGTCAAATACATGTGCTTACAATGCTTTATATATACCATATGCCTACATGTAGCCATCACCCCTCTTATTGCTCCTACTAATAATTAACTCATGTAGACACCACCTGTAGCACTCACGTTACTTAGTCATTAACTATAATAAATATCATTGGAATACACATGTTAAATAGCCAACAACTCCATTAAATATGCAAATAATACTGATTTAGTCAAGATTATTTCAATATCTCTATCGGTGGATTTTAGTAGCCCTCTCATCCACGATGGATCCCTACAACCTTCGCAGCTTGAGTCGAGGAGGGAGACTTGGAGCTTCTGGTGGCACGACTCTCCCAATGAGTAACGATGGATCATGAAAAGGATTATGTGGATTTAGTCAACAATGGCAACCTTGACCTCCTAGATCCTAGCACTATATTCTCTCTCTCCTAAGTCCACGCCTCCAGATAGGGGTGTAAATGGTCCAGATATTTTCAATACTAGACCGTCCGGATTCGGATTTGGATAGTAGCGGTACGGATATATTCGGATTCAGTTTCAGTATCGAATATTTTGGTTCGGATATGGTATCGAATACGGGACTATTAATACCGTCGGATCGGATCATTTTCCGGATATCCGATCACCTGTGCCCAAAGTCGAACCCCACCTCTCCCCTTTTGCCTTGTGATCTCCCGGTCTCCCTCTGCCTTGCTGCTTCTTCAGCCGCCAGTGGCCTGGTGCTTCCCAGCTTCGCCTAGTCGTACCTCGCGTTATCCATGATCTCAGCGGCGTGAGCCCCACCGCCTCCGGCGCCCGTCGGCATCTCCAAGCTCAGACGGGTCGCCTCCCGCGGCCTCGCGCGACCGTCCTCCACCGCGCCGCCGTGCAAACCTGGCCACCCTACCGTCTAGGGCACCTAGCTACCTAGGCTGATGCCGCTGTCCAAGGGCGCGAGAGCAGTGGCTGGTGAGCTCGGATCCACGGTGGCGCGGGCTCTGAGCGAGCGATGAGCCTATGTGGCCAGCTTCACATCAGGTGCACCTGCGGGCATTCCTCAATGGCTCCTATCAAGTACCAAGTATCTTGGCTATAGTTTTTGGACAGCTCTGCTTATGCAATTGGTCTCTGTTTATGCAATTAACCAGGGAGATAGATGCTCTATGATTGTTTAGCTACTTGGATGGTTTCTGCATTAGTTACAAGATGCTGAAGTTAGTCTTGGTCTCTCCAATACCGCAATAGTTTCATGCTTCGATAAAATGTTAGCATATTTGAAGTACGACTTATTTTTTTACATATTTGTGCTAATTTTTTGAATAAGACGAATGGTCAAACGTTTGTGCAAAAGTCAAAAGCGTCAAATATTTTGATACGGAGGGAGTATCTTGGCTATGGTTTTTGGACAGCTCTGCTTGTGCAATTGGTCTCTGTTTATGCAATTAACCAGAGACATAGATGCTCCATGATTGTTTAGCTACTTGGATTGTCTCGCATTAGTTACAAGATGCTGAAGTTTGTCTTGGTCTCTCCAATACCGCAATAGTTTCATGCTTCAATAAAGTGTTGCAACTTAGCTAAAAAAAAATGTCAGCAACCGTACTCGGTCCGTATTCATGTCCGACAATATCTGATCTCGTATCCGTATCGAGGATATCCATAACCAGACCCAATTCCAAGAAAACATGTGGTTAAGGATATGATTTAGCCAATATCCGATTTCATCCGAACCGTTTACACCCCCTACCTCCAAGTGCTACAACAACAATGATGTGGAGCTAGGGATGACAATCAAGTCTATACCTTCGGGTCTAACCAACTCGACTAGGGGACCCATGACCTCTACCGGACCTAGCGGAAACCTGGACAGGAACGGGTACTCGTTGGGTCCGACCACACCACACAACAAGGACATCAACCTCACTAGCTCGCCGTGGTACCGTACCACACATGATTGATATGTGGGAGGAGAGTATGCTACTAGTGCGTTGTGCCACCAATGACTAAGGAGGGGAAGAGAGGCTATGCCCGAGGAGCGAAGACCATGGGGGTAGGGCTGAGGATGGGTCACGCTCTCACACTGTCGCTGTCATGGCCTCGCCTAATTCATTGGACAAGCCCATACACAACTAGATAGTTTTTTTCCTACGAGGCCCACACCGAGCATAGCTAAGGCTTTCACTAGCTAGAGAAGCCACAACAAGCTGGCTGAGGAAGGAGTGAGGGGGAGAGAGTGGGTTAGGTTTGCAAGTACGTCGATAAGGCTTTACCGTGTGAACTTTTTTAAAAAATATTTAGGTATCTATGGGTCTAAAATGATATCTAGATCTAGACTAAACTCGAAAATGAATATCCATGGGTCCAATGTGAGACTTGGACCCAAATCCATAGGTAATTTTGTCATACCTATGTGGAGCTCCCAAATCCCAGTAGTAACATCTCATTTTATTTTCTGAATTCTAGCGGCAGTGGTGTGATAGCTCCTCACAAAGGAGGAAGATGTTGGTGTTGTATCAAGGTCATTGGCTACTAGGAGCACCTCTGACGAGATTCACTTTGCTTCTATCTCCTACATGCCGTAGGGATCCATGGCTGTGCTCTTTAAGAAAGAGGTGAGCTCAAGGAGATAGAGCAAAAACATCTATTTTTAACCGTCCAAAGGATCGTTTTAATTTATTTTGCTAATTCAAGAACCAAATTACCCTACTTTTTAAAGTTACGGTAGCTTTCCATCCCCTTCCCTAAAAAGAAATCGCAGCACCGGCATTGCACACTGAACCATCTCGGCGTGCGCAGCTTTGTTCTTGTGTTTATTATACTCCATTATGCTGCCGCTGCTCCCATCAAAAGACCTATTTGTTTGTTGTTTATAGTAGTTGGCCATTGCTTCCATCGAAAAGAGCCAATTCATGGCTATTGCCTACGCAAAAAAGCATGTTGCTTATGCTCAATTAAGCCGCACATTCCTTCCCTGCAAAGTCCTACGAAGCTTGATTACAGAAGGCTAGATTAAACCATGTCCAACTATATTCCCTTCATTTTATTCCCTTCTTCGTTTCTTTCCCCATATTCGTTTTCTTCATTTCCTATCATCTCCAACAGCATCCCTTCGAAGAAATTTACGAAGAAAACGGAGAGAGAATCTTGTTCTAAAGGGAATGCAGAAAAAATTTTCTTCTGACGAAAATCATAACGAGATTCTGTTGGAGCATCAGAATTTCTTCGCGAAGAAAATTCTGCCCCCGAAGGACTCCCTTCCAGATGGTCTAAGTTTTCTCTTCGTCGCAGTACAAAATTAATTGGCTAAGCCCAAACGGTTGCGTGGTCATAAACAGTTCAATTAATGGCCCCCGGTATTTGCCAAAGCAAGCACAAGTGTGGTCGTCGATTAGGTCATTGCTGACGTCATCAGGCACGATGTGATCCTCGAACGTATGCGTCTAAAACCTCTTTTTTTTTCTCTCTCTCTCTGGAGGAAGGAGAATCAAGGAATTCCATTGGTGAGGACCGAGGACTGTGGAGAGCTCACCTGCAAATGTTTTTTCAGTTTTATTTCAAGGTTGTATTGTGACGTTGCAACTAATAATAATAATTATAGTGCCTGTTAGCTTAATGAAAATGAAAAGGCACCCGTGAGTCGTCATGCGTGCAATTTAAACGTAAACTATCACCGACACCCGAAACTGCTACACGCACCGGGGTGCTACCAATATGCAATTCTAGTCGCATCAACTCTGGTATATTGATACTGAACCGAGTGGTATTTACCGATACCGAACTGTATTTTAAAAAATGGTGTATTATACACAACTACAAATACCGTATTTATTGTACTTACCATATTAACCGAAATGAAAAAAAATCGAACGCACAACCCTACTTCTATATCATTCCATTCTCAGTTTAATATTTTCTATGCCATTATTAACCGGTCAGGCCACTGTGGAGGTGCATAAAAGGAGCTTATGTTTTTGCCCTTTCAAAACATTGGAAAATAAGATAAGGCCTAAAAAGATACAGAGAATTCATGAAAGTATAATAAACAATTTTCATGGGTTGAAAAAAACATGTGTACTTAGATATACCATTGAAATAAAAATTGCCGATGTCAAAGTTAAATTAAAATTAACGATATCAAGTGTCATAATTTTTTATAATAGTTTTTTTATGAAAAATACAAAAAATTAATATTAAGTGCAAACATGATTTTACACAAATTTAGGTAGAATTCTTTTCGTCTTATCTTAACTTATCTTATCTTCTTATCTTTAACTTTGTAAGTGAAGAAATGGTGATGGAGAAGATAAGTTAAGATAAGACGAAAAGAAGAAGACCTTGTAAATTTGAATCACCTGATTTGGAATTCGAATGCAAGAGACATCAATTTCAATTTGAATCCCAGTCAGCAATTTGAATCCCAGTCAGCAGTTAGAGCATCCTCAACGGGTTCTTTATATTTCTTCACTAAAACACTGCTGTCTTTCTCACCGTTTGAATAATAGCTTCATCACGCGGACATGATAGTAACTTTCATCACGCGGACATGTACCGGAAAGACCTAGAAAAAAAGTAGGTACCGTGAGAAGAAGAAAAATAAGATAGGATTGGAGAAAGAGGACAGGGCCAACCCGATACCCATCAACCCATGTGGGCTTGCTGTTGCTGCGCCTGCGACGATACGTGCGGCCGAGTCATCCGTCGGTGGACGCCGTGCCCACTTTGCCTCCTCCTCCTCTCTTTTTTTATTTTTTGCTGGGCCCACGCCCAACCCACTGTTACTGTCCAAAAAAGATGGGACCATTTATGTGTGTGTATTTATTTATATATTTGACACCACTGTTCGGTTCACAGCGAATGCCTTTTTTCTTAGGGCTTGTTCTTTTCACGGTATCGTTGTGTCGTTGCATTACTGTAACAAATTTGAGAGTTCTCGAAAAGAGATCTAAAGATTATAAAAAGTAATTAAAAATATTTTTATAATTTTTCAAATGACTAATAAAAGTCATGAAAAAATGTTACAAATTATCACAACATATAGGGTGTATAAAAAATAACAAAATTTACGACAGTAATAGGTAATGGTACGATACGCTAAAAAGAAAAGGGAGCTCAGTAGCAAATTTTGCTTGAATTTTTTAAAAAGGCCGAAATGGCGGCATTGCGCGTGGACATGGACGGTGCCTACTGGATTTGAGCTGTATCCTTTGAAGATTTTGAAGTTCAGTCCTGTATGGGTGTGATGCCCAATTCATATTTGGATGTTTTTTATATAAAAAGGTTTGGATATGAATCAAATCTTCACCCACTTCTAAAAAAACTCGAACCCAACTTTTTAGCTGAATGATTGTCGCCAAACTTTGAGGCATATAAACGACCTTTTCTTATTTATATATACACATCGCTGTTTATTCCACATGGCAAACGAGCATACTTACTTACATAGTCGTACAAATAAAAAAACAGCACTAGTCTATTCTATATTAAGCCCCTAACCCGCTGCCTCCCGGTTAGGCCACGTTGCCTAAGAAACGCCGGCCGTCCGATCTTCTGATGACATGGAATCCAATCGTCCATACTGCATCAACATTTAAAACAAAATGTTTCGGCCTATCCACAGCAGCGCTGATTGGTTGCCCTCTTGGCTAGCTGAGCTAGCTTTCACTTGGCCGGCCAGGGCTCGAATCCTGCCTCCGCCGACGCCCGCTTTTCCTACTTTAAATTAGCACAGCGCCCTCGCTGCTCGCGTGTGCACCTGTGCCTCACTGGCTGTACGTGGATTTTTTTTTCCGATTTGCACTCCGTGTCCACCGGCCACTGGCCTGTTTACTTGCTAGTTATGAACATTCGTATGCCGTTATTTCCTTAATTTGTATAATCGATGACATTCTTTTCTCAATAACTAAAAGTTTCTATTGGTGAGTGATGCAATAGTTGATTCGTTTCACTGAAATTATCCACCAATGCCATAGGATAAAATTCTCATTCACGACCACTAAATTTATCTATCACACGGTTTCCCATAAAATCTTCCTCCATCACCACTAAAATAATAACCTTACGCCATAAAATAAAATCTCCTTCACCACTAAAATAATAACCTTACACCATCAAATAAAATCTCCACCACCACTAAAATTGTGTGCCACTCCCATTCCTTTTGTCGTGTATGCATTGTCTTCTTCCTTCTTGCCACTATTGCCACGTCGTTCCTTTTAGTCAACGCCGCGCATCAATAGTCTTGGCAACATTGCTACGTACTCCATATCACGGTGGAATGGTCCCTCAGGCAGTGTGATTGATTGTTTACACATTACATTGAGAAGGTCCAAAAAGCAAATTTCCACAAAATTACTATACATGTATGTCTTGTTATGAATTCTCTCACAAAGCACAAACACTTGGGTAGACAACTTGAAGTTGTTGTGAACAAGGACTTCATTTTAGAAAGAAAAGGCCCTTTCCTCAAAAAAAAAAAAAGAGAGGAGAACATAGGCCCTAGCCCCTTCCAAATTTTATTTATCTCAATTATCACACATTAGTTCCCACTGTTTATAAAAATATTAAGCATAATTTAATTATTTGACTCCTCCAAATTTGGTTAATCAAGTATTGACGCTTTTAATTTTTAGTCCAACCTCCATCACAGTCATGGATTATAATTTAAAAATATGGGCACTCATTACGAGTGCTTCTACAAAACAAAAGTACTAAAGCATTCGACTTACATAAAAATGACAAATTTCCTACTACTATGAATGTAGTTTAATAAAGTTAAATTGAAACGAAATGTCCTCATAAAATGAACCATAGGATAATACATAATTATTATCCCAAGTTCTATGTCTTGACACCAGGGATTCGGTGAATGAGGATAATCGGTCGTTGGTCAGTAAGAAAATCGCTAGTCGACACCCCGCTAACATGATGCGATTCAACTAACAAGCAATTGTTAACGAATACTTTAGCACTAGCAAGGTACTCCCTCCCGTCACAAAAAGAAGACGCTATTGACTTTTGGACATGCCTTTGACCATTCGTCTTATTCAAAAAAGTTATATAAATATTATTTATTTTGTTATGATTTGGTTTATTATTAAATGTATTTTAAATATGGCTTATATTTTTATATATTTGAACCCAATTTTTGAATAAGACGAATGGTCAAAGACGTGTCCAAAGTCAACGGCGACTTTCTTTTTTGACCGTAGGTAGTAACAAGCAATTGTTAACGAACACTAATAAGACAAGAAAATCTCTAGTCGACACCCCGCTAGCATGATGTGATTAAGTAGGACAACAAGCAATTTTTAACAAACACTTTGGGACGAAGGAGTAGTTTACAAGGGAAGGTTCCTATAGCAACAAGAAAAGAAGAATAAACCAGCGGCACAAAGAAAAGGAAGACCCTGGCTTGAGATAATTTCAGACAAGAAAAAGGCAAACGTCTAGAACAAGAATACAAGATTATCCTCCAAGAGAGAGAGAAGAGAAGGGGGAAAAAATTGTCATTATCCACCCTGTCACAAATCACTCTGCATATTTCTCCCCATTTTGAGATATGCATCGGTCTGAAGCTTCACTTCACACATCACTATCATATATTTCTCCAAATCTCGCCCCAAAAGACGTCCATCTGCTAGCCAAAGTTGCTGGTTTTTTAGGGCCGGGTGGATTGTCCATGGTGAGGCAGGAGGGGATTAATCGGTCAATGGCTCATCAAATTAATTATCCTCTTTATCATGGCCAAAACCAGCTGTTCTTGCTGGTTTCCATGCTCGTTGACAGATGCTACACGTTTCTTGGATGGAGATGGATAGCCTTCCAAACATGTAATCCATGGGTAAATATGGTATTTGTCAAGGGATTTTTTTTTAAAAAAATTTGGATGATCAGGAACAGCCGGGCGGGCGTTGGTGGGGCCTCACCGTCAATTCCCCGGCGGCGGCGTCTGGTCAAGACTCAAGACGCGGCTCGCTGCTGCTTCATGTGCTGTCTTTGCGTTCTAATCCTCGTTAAAATTGTGATTTCTCAGCCGGTCTTTAGAAAAGCACACGTTTGTGTAGATGTTTTATCATGGTATCTGCTAAACATTGCACTAGCATGTATTGCATGACTCTTTTGAGTCTTTAATGCAAGCAGCTTGATTCCATGTAAAGGCTTCCTTCAGTCGCATAAAAGATACTCCCTCTGTTTTTGTTTTGTTTGACATTTTATTTTTAGACACGCCTACAACAATTCGTCTATTCAAAAATTTAGTGCAAACATACAAAAAAAAAGTCATGCTTAAAGTATTTTTAATGAAAAAAATCACAAAAAATAAATGATATTTACATAGTTTTTTTCATAAGACGAATGGTCAAAAATGTGTCCAAAAGTCAAAAGCGTTAAACAAAAAAGCGGAGGGAGTATCCTTTTGATATAACTAATCACTATGTCATGTAAAGCTATTACTAGTCATTTTGATATAACTAGTCATTTTGTAGGTTGCCTTTGTTTCCAGCAATAATAATCTCTTTACTAACTTCCTCGTGTTCCCAACATGCCCTCTGCAAATTTGATGGTTGGGGAATGATTATCCTTATCGCAAACAACTCCATATGGTATTGCCATGCTTTTGGCTATCGCTTTCAGGTCTAAATTGAGGTTCTGTTCTTTTGACGTGATATGAATGGCTGAATAGGTGAATGACTGAAATGGCTGAATTTTAAGAGCTTCTCGAGATAGTCTCGAGATTCAAACTCATTTTGTTTGCCCTGTTTTTAAAGCATTAGGACCCATTTTTGAAACAACAGAAAAACAGACTCAGAAACCCAAAACATATGTTTTTCAAAACATAGATAAGCCGTTAGGCTGTTAAGCCGCTAAGCTGTTAAGCTAAAAAAAACAAAGTCTAGATAAACATTTACTGGTGGACATTTATTTTTTTGCTTTATTCGGATCGGTCTGTACAGTTATTTGTTTATTTTATGATATTTCTATTAAAAAGTTAAAAACTAAATTAACCAACATATTTCAATTAAATCGATTTTCCTATTGACCAAAGTTAGAGCATGTACAACAGTGCACCTCAACAATCTCTAAACCATCTTTAAGGTCTGTCATGTAGTATATGTGATTATATGAAGGAAAAAGAGCATGCATAGATATTTGAGTCGTCTCTAAAGTAAGAGTTGATTCTACACGAGAATTAAGAAACTTTGTATGCGAGCAAATTATCTATAAAAACGTGCAACCATCTCTACCATTGTATATGCTATATCTAGTGTGTTCTCTAGATGACATGACAATAGTTAGAGGCAAGTTCTATCTCAATCATTGCTAATCAATGGGTTTAGTTTTTTGAATTAGTCTAAAAAAGGTGGATGGGGAACTAGTTGTTGCTAATAGTTGGATGTTCTTGGTCGTGGCGATGTTGATTCAAAGTGGTTGGAGATCAAGGTAGATCGAGGTAACACCAAATCAGGACATTTGGTAGTCAATAATTAGGTGACACCAATCAAAAGTAGCCTGAGATTAGTGAGGGCTGAATAATTCAAAGTGAGAAAGATTGATAAGGGAATCAACAATTCATCACTTGATGGTTGGTGATTGCAATAGCCTATGATCAAAGGCATTCAAGATTGATGGGTGGTGTTGATCCACTTTAGATTGAGATTGGGGCGAACCAATTAATTTGAATTTGGTATGTGGGAGCTTCATTGGTTCAAAGTGGATAGAGATCGGCAGGGATGGTGTTGATTCTAAGCGACTAGAGGTCAACATGTCACCAGATTGGTGAGGATGACTTCAAAAGCGGTGGTACTAAAGTGGGAATAAGTCCATTTTAGGTACCTCAATTATCGCGAAAGTCCGAAAACCCCCTTAAACTATGATTTGATCTGTTTTATATACCTTTTAATTAGTCTAAAAAATTTATGCATGGGAACTAGTTGTTGCTAATAGTTGGATGTTCTTGGTCGTGGCGATGTTGATTCAAAGTGGTTGGAGATCAAGGTAGATCGAGGTAACACCAAATCAGAACATTTGGTAGTCAATAATTAGGGTGACACCAATCAAAAGTAGCTTGAGATTAGTGAGGGCTGAATAATTCAAAGTGAGAAAGATCGATAAGGGTGATGAATTTAAAGCAGTTGATGGTTGGTGATTGCAATAGCCTATGTTCAAAGGCATATGGGTGGTGTTGATCCACTTTGGATCGAGATTGGGGTGACACCAATTAAGTTGAATTTGGTATGTGGGAGCTTCATTGATTCAAAGTGGCTAGAGACCGGCAGGGATGGTGTTGATTCAAAGTGACTAGAGGTCAACATGTCACCAGATTCACCAAATTGGTGAGGATGACTTCAAAAGTGGTGGTACTAAGTGATAGGGTGCCATCACAAGAAAGCTTTTGGTAATTGTAGCAGCGCAATTGAAAGTGGTTGGTGATTGATGATTCAGGTGACTATAATTCAAAGCGGGCAGAGACAACTAGGCATCATTTTTCTAGTGCATAGTGGTTGGTGATCAGAGCGACACCGAGTGGTAGGTGGTAGCCTGCCAATCAATGTGACATCAATTTGATGTGGTCGGCAATCGTGGCGGCGTCCATTGCTAGGACATTGACTCGTTGGTGGTCGTGGCAACGGTGAGGAAAGAGAGCGGACATCTCAACAAAGGTATTATCGGGTTTCTAAAAAAATTGAGCTCAAACCCTAACGGAACATACAATTAACTGTTTAAAAACTGACACACCAAACAAACAATATAAAAAACCATCCCCTGTAAATCTCTACCTATAAACACTACAAATAACCGCAAGGAAACAAAGTAACCTACTAATCTTTTGCATGGACAATGTCATAATATAAACTTTACCTAGTACGTAATCGCAAAATACAAGATACATGTAACCCACGTGAGACGTGACAGGCTGGCGATAGGAAAGTGCCGTCCAACTTCCCATTTTCTGCAGTCCCCAAAATGCCCTCCGTTCCCGCTATAAATAAGCCCTCTCGGAGCCATTTGAAACCTTCCCCATTCTTCTCTCCCGGCTTATGCTACAGAGCACCCCGGAGTTCCCTCTGATTCGCAGATAAGTCCCCGCTCCCATCTTTTCCTTACAGTTAGGTCCTTTTTCCTTTCGAGTCTACTCCTTCTGCAAGCGTATTCTTGCAAGTAAGCCCCTCAGCTTCGTCCTATTCTGGTCTCCACTCCCCCCTCGTCTGGTTCTTTGGCCTTGCGGCGAGAAGCTCGTAGATCCGACCCAGAGAACCCCAGAGCTCTCCCCATGTTTACTTACCCCTTCCTCTAACGGCCGCCGTTCTCCGATGAAGCTGAACGTGCTCCGCCGCCGCCGTTCCCACTCCTTCTCCGTCGCCTTCCTCTACTGGTTCTACGTCTTCTCATGAACACCTCGCCCCCCAAGAACACCGCATCCACCCTCTAATCGATTCTTTTTTCTCTTAGCTTGTTTTCTTCGAGTCTTTCCGCCCTTTCCCCCCAAAGAAACCTTCATTTTCCTGTTCTTGAACACCTAAGTTTGTCCAAGATCCTGACCATGTCGACGCGCCGGAGCTCCAGCCCTGAGAGCGGCGGCAGCGGCGCGCCGTCGGACGAGCGCAAGCGCAAGAGGATGCTGTCGAACAGGGAGTCGGCGCGGCGGTCGCGGGCGCGGAAGCAGCAGCGCCTGGAGGAGCTCATCGCCGAGGCGGCGCGCCTGCAGGCGGATAACGCGCGGGTGGAGGAGCAGATCGGCGCCTACGCGCGGGAGCTGGGTAAGGTGGACGGCGAGAACGCGGTGCTCCGCGCCCGCCACGGCGAGCTCGGCGGCCGGCTGCAGGCGCTCGGCGGCGTGTTGGAGATCTTCCAGGTGGCCGGCGCGCCCGTCGACATTCCGGACATCCCCGACCCGATGCTCCGCCCCTGGCAGCCGCCGTTCGCGCCGCAGCCCATCGCCGCCGCCGCCGCCGGCAGCACCATGGCCGACGCCTTCCTCTTCTGAGCCAAGAGCTTCCAAGACATGCCGTGCCAGCCATTGGCATAGCTGCTGATGACTACCATTATCACTAGCTTGTGTGATTGTGCCTGGGTGCTTGCTTATGATTAATTACCTTATTAGTAATCTAGACCATGAATAACCAGCTGTGTGTACCTGTAATCTTTCCTATTCTGTAGCATAATGTGTGATTGATCTGTGTGAATCATCTGGTTGGAACAACAATGTTGCCTGGATTGTAATATCTTGACATGTTTGTAAATGTCATGAAATGCAACCTATATTTTTGCATCAATCTAAACGTGTTCAATTCCTATGGAAAGAGGCATTTGCCCTTCTCTTTAATTCTTTATTTATTTTTGCAGAAAATGATGGATTTCATTGCTAGATTCAACAAGATAACGTTTCAGAAATCACAGCAAAGTGGCCAAACCATCAACTACCAACACACACAGGATAGAAAACTTCCTTTCAAAATTGGGAGATTTAATTATTTGCCCCTCAATTGAGGGGGCAAATATTTTATGCCCCTTAATTGGGTTCTCTTTTATTATATGCCATTGGTACACCGAATTCTTTTATTTCTTGCCACTCCACCCCTTTAATGCCTTAAAAAATCATAAAAAATACAAAACATTCTTTAAAAATTCCAAAAAATCATAAAAAAATATGAAAAAAATTCATAAATCTTTAAAAATAGGAAAAAAATCAAAAAAACCGAAAAATCATTAAAAAGGAGAAAAATTTAACATAACTTAGGAAAATCATAAAAAAATCTTAAGAAACTCAAAAACTATTTGTAACCATTACACAACAGTAAAATTTAAAGAATCATAAGTTACAAATTTAAATTTTACTGTATAGAAAGGGTTACAAAAGGCTTCTGATTTCCTTTTTTTTATGATTTTCTAAGTTATTTTGAATTTTTATGATTTTTTTTGTTTTTTAATGATTTTTCGGACTTTTTTTGTATTTTTTAGAGTACTCTAAATTTTAAAAGATGTTTCTGATTTTTAAAAGTTTTTTGAATTTTTATTATTTTTTCGGATTTTTTATGATCTTTCAGAATTTTTAAATGTTGTTTTGAATTTTTTTATGATTTTTTAAGGCATTAAAAGGGGTGGAGGGGCGAGAAATAAAAGAATTCGGTGTAACGGTGGCAAATAATAAAGAAGAACCCAATTGAGGGGCATGAAATATTTGCACCATCAGTTGGGGGGCAAAAAATGAAATCTCCCTTCAAAATTAGGTCATCCTGAAACATATCAACTCCCTCTGATTAATCCTCTTTCTGCGACCTATCTCCAGGCCCCAGCGCCCAACTACTTTGTCCTCTTAACACCGTGTTCTAGCATCTCTCTTATCGTACTCATTATGTAAAACCTGCATAATATTTTACCAAAGCACACGCCTAGCATAGAACGAAAAAAAAAGTGAGGATAAATCCATACTGTCTTTTAAAAAAAACATATATTTTTTAAATATTTTGTTTCTGGTTAACCAAATAACCAAATGCTGACAATCACTAAAATGCTTGCCTTCATGAAAAATAAACTCAATGGAAAGCAGTGGATAGAGTTATTCGATCTGTACAAAGAGTTATAGCACATATAAATACTATTCCACAACACTTTGATCACTGAACATGAAAAAAAAACAAATGGTTGGTCTCTACTTGATCACACAGGGTTCCCTTACCAATTCTTCTCCTTCCCCAAATTCTCTTCTGAACATAGCATCATAATAAGCTAGCCAAGTAAAAGAAACACTAACTTTCATAGGAATTTTACATTTCCGCATCTTAAAAAAAAAGTCATCACTAGGAGTACATTAACTTTGTTAGCAATTTATAAACAAAAGGCAAGGAAAATGAATTCTTCTTGCCACTTACAGTCTGGCTCCACAATAATTATAGAATGTACATTTCTGCAAAATGTTATCTAGTCCACTAAATTAATAAAATCTATCCACCATCTAGCCCCCCTTTGCTGGGCAACATATCATGTGTACACCAACTAACAGAAGTAATAAAAAATCTGAAAACATTTGTGCATGTAATTCATTAGTTACTCTGCCTATGTATAAAATAATTCTGCCGTCAATAATTGCAAATAATTACCAATGGACTCCTTTTTTATTGAAATGGATGGCTAGTTAATTCGTAGGTACATAGATTTTTACATGGTGAAAATAATTTTAAAAAAGGATAACTGGATTACATGCTTTTTCGAAAGTAATTTGTCATATTTCTTCGAATGTGTGGGCGTGATTAGGATGGTGATAACTGACAAAAAAATGGCGCTCGTTTGCTGCTGGAGTTAGCATGCACCGTGAGTTTTTTCTAAAAGAAAAGTGGGCCGGCAGCTGCGTGCATGCGATTGAGAGTGCCCGCCTGGCCTGCAGTAGCCTACGCAGGTGTAAATGCACGGGATGCATTTATACTAGCTACGGCAGACGATACCAATCGGAGAAGAACCACTTAAGGGCATGTACAATGGTGCAGACAGCTGCTGTCTCTAAAGCATTGCCATGTCACCTACATATGGCTATATAGACAGTGCATACAATAGGTAGTCTTTACAGCTGTCTATATAGTTTAATAGTTAAATAGAGTTTAAAATATATTGTTATCAAAGGGGCTATAAATTTAAAACAAAAATAAAATACGCACTTCCGGTGGTAGCACGATCGTTGCACCCAGATTCTCATTCAAGTCCAATGGAATTCTAACCAATTCTTTTTCATCTTCGACTATCATATTGTGAAGGATAACACAAGCTTGCATTATGTTCACAACATCCCTCCGCTTCCATAAACGTGCTGGTCTGCGAACAATATCAAAACGAGATTGTAGCACACCAAATGCGCACTCAACATCCTTCCTTGCCGATTCTTGATGTTTTGCAAATAATTTGTCTTTTTCTAATTGAGGAAGATGTATTGTCTTCACGAATACTGCCCACTCAGGATATATTCTATCGGCAAGATAATATGGAGTGTTGTATTGATTCCCATTGACAGTGAAGTGTACTCGTGGTGCTTCCCCTCTTAGCACATCAATGAACAGTGGAGACTTATTCAACACATTGATGTCGTTTTGAGATCCGGCAGTACCAAAAAAACATGCCATATATGAAGATCTCATTATGCCACCGCTTCAAGAATCATAGTAGGAACGCCTTTGTCGCCCCGTGTAAACATGCCGGCCCAACCTTTTGGGCAATTATTCCAAGCCCAATGCATACAGTCGATGCTTCCTATCATTCCTGGAAAACCACGAGACTCATTTTGTTGAAGTATTTTTTTCTAGTTCGTCACTTCTTGGAGGACGCAAGTACTCCGGACCAAAACATTCAATCACCCCTTGGGCGAATTTTCCCAAACACTCCAAAGCCGTGCTCTCGCCAATCTTCAAAACCTCATCAAGTTGGTCGTCCGAGGAGCCATATGCAAGCATTCGAATTGCCGCGGTACATTTTTGGAGGGGCGAGTGGCCATCTTTACCAGTAACATCTGCTTGTTGTGTAAAATAAGAGGACCACTCACCGAGTTTTCAACTATACGAAGAATTAGCGGCCTTCTCATACGAAACCTCCTACGGAACATCTCGTCGGTGTAGATAGGATTTGCAGAGAAATAATTTGCTACAAGATCATCTTGTGCAGCTTGTCGATTCCTTGAAATTAGTCTCCTGATTCCACATAGGCGTCGGCGGCGAGGTGGATTTGATGCTTCTCCATCGATAGTGGCCTTCAACTTCTCTTTGATCTTCCTTCCAAATTCATCTAATATTTCATCCTCGGCAAGGAAATCTTCTAGCGTGTAAACATCGCTAGGATCAAACTCTCCCCCTGAAGGATCATTGTTTTCTTCATCTATCGTGGGCAGTGGATCGGGCTCTGGTTCATGTGACATTGTGGATGGAGTGACTAACCTGAGAACACCTTGCAACACAAATGGAGACTTCCTGAGTCCAAAGGATTCGTTTCTCAGTTCTTGCAACTTCGTCCCCGCTGTCCACATGAATCGAATCTTGGTCTAGATGTGGGGTTGGAGTCACCACAAATGGAGGCGAAGAACATCCTGTGCCTCCAACAAAATGAAAGTTTTGCGGTGGGTTGCTCACTAGCCTCATAAATCCACCAGGGGGATGTGGGCTGTTGTCCCTTAAAGAATGCATGAACAATTGATAACTCAGTAGCAAAACTATCAGTTTAACTATCAGATACCTAATTAAGCTGCCATATACTAAATTCACAATTTCATCAATGGACTGAAGCTAGCGTTGCTGCTACTGCCATCAAACACTAGAATGAATGATTAATCTGAAATAAAACTAACCAGTATACTAATCCGATCTTAGATTAATCAATCCAACAAAATGTTTTCCTCTTTCTCGATGTCAGTTAGACCTCTGAACCATCTCACTATCTGGGATTTTCAGTTTAGGAATGAACCAATTAATCTCGCTGTCGGATCCAATGCTTGACTCCGCATCCATGGGGGAGTTGTCGGTGAAGACTGAAGACACTGCATGTCCGCCCGTGAAGCTCGGAACGCCGCTAGAGAAGGACGCGATGTCGTGAACGGGGGCAACCTCGGAGGGAGCCACCGCCGCGGCGGCGGCCTTTCTCATCAATCCCAACGTCGTGCCCGTCCGCTGGCGGCCCTCCCCCTTGCCCGCTCGCTGGTGGTTCGCCTCCGTAGCATGTCGCTGGCGCGCCAACGCTGCCACCTTCCCCATAGCCCCCACGCCGGTCGTCTTGGTCGCCGCCGGCACCGCCTGGCCTGCCTGCTTCGGCGCCGCCGCCACATCTTGGAGCTCTTGCGCCACCTGGCCCGCCTGCTTCCGTGTCGCCGCCACATCCAGCACAAATGACGCCGCCGCTGATGCCTTCCATCCCTGCGCAGCCAATGGATCCATAGCGAGTTTGGTTTGGAGAAGGCACTGAACAGGAGGGGATTTGTGAACGAGGGATTGGACAAAATGGCGCGAAATTGCAACGCGGTGGGGAGACAATCGCACCAAAAAATCACCCCGCGCCACACCAAATCACCTTGGGTCGTCGACGAGTCGCAGCCGTGTCGTACAATGGGAGCTTTGCAGTCGCCGTCGCCTCGCGAGTTGACGGGGGCGGGCTCTCCCTTCATTTAATCATTCCCACGTCGGATGATTTTGGTGAGGTGGCAGTATACAGATGGCAAAATAAATGCCGCTGTACATGCCCTAAGAATGACTTCATGCATTTTCTATGACTTTTAATTTCAATTTAAACCATAAAAGCTAGCCCTTTGATGGGAAGCGGATGCTGAGGAAATTGGATTTTTATCCCAAAGTTGATGTGTCTTTGGTATTTTTGTCCAAAGTTGGCGTGCCTTGGTACTTTTGCCTTATGTGAACCATCTGGGATTGTTTTGGCCATAGGGTTTTTTTAACAAAATTGCGTCCCAAAGTTGATGTGCCTTGTTTTTTTAGCAACGACAACATTTTCTAATATGTTTGATTAAAAAAACCCAGTGCCAGCGAGGAGAGCACCGTAGGCCATGGCAGCGGCGGGGAGGGCGGTGCCGCCGGCGGTGGCGGCGGGGAGGGCGGCGGCGCCCGCTACGGGGAGGGCGGCGCCAGCAGCAACGGTAAGGAGGGCGGGGCCCATGGCAAGGGCGGGGAGGACGGCGTCGCACGCTGCAACGGCAGGGGGGAGGGCGGCAGTGGCGGCAGCGGCAAGGAGGCCATGGCCACGGCGGCGCCTGTCGGCTCCTCCTCCCAGCCTCCTCGCCTCTGTGTCATGAAACGGGGAGGAGGAGATGAAACAAACAAAGTTGCACGATAGAAGGAGAAATTGCATTTTTTAGAAAACCTCCTGTGATCAAAGAAATGTCCAGATGATCCATACAGGGCAAAAATACCAAGGCACACTAATTTTGGATAAAAATACAAAGGCACATCAACTCTACGGAAAAATTCAATTTCCTCGCAGAAGCTTGCGTGGATCAGGATTATTATGAACTCATCTGATGTATGGATCTGAGCCACGAATCTTCTGCATAAAGATGTTACTTTACATTTTAGGCATTGTTTGGGCTTTATGAAGTGCAAAGATCCACCGTTCTTCTCTCAATATTATTTCTTAATTCTTACGCTGCAGTGTTGCACATGATCAGATCGCTAAAGAATTTTTTTAAAAAGTGCATGCTCAGATCGCGAAAGGATTTTTTTCTTGATTACTGCAAGAATTAAATTGTTTATTGCAAAATTCATGATCTCTTGCTTCTACTAAACCATACTCCCTCCGTATCAAAATGTTTGTCACTTTTGATTTTTGAATAAACATTTGACCATTCGTCTTTTACAAAAAAATTATGCAAATGTCATTTATTTTGTTGTGACTTGTTTTATCACTAATTATATTTTAAGTATGACTTATTTTTTATATATTTATGCTAATTTTTTTGAATAAGACGAATGGTCAAACGTTTATTCAAAAGTCAAAAGTGAACAAACATTTTGATACGGAGAAAGTACGACTTCCTTTTTTTTTTTTTCCTTTCATCTGCTGATGATTGTCTGATTGACATGAACGAAAGCAGAACGAGTTGAAGCAAGAAACGGAAGCTTATCGCCGTCGTCGTAAAAATCTCCCCATACTTATCTCCGTAGCCGCCACACCAACGGTATTTTTCATCCACGGCTGTGGCAAATTTTGCCACAGCAAAGACAGCGACAAGTTACATTTGATTATATTTGACTGGCCAATTGGTTGGGATGCAAACAATGGATTAACACTATAGAAGCTTCAGACCAAGTTATTACAGGTCACCTTAACTCCCTTGTAGATACTGTCCCCATACAATGCCATATACACAACAATATCGACAAAATGATGAGGTTATTTGTTGATTTGGTTTGGTTTTCCTTTGATATCATCCCCTGATCATGCCACACACTGGGTGTGCACTGCAGGGGCAAAATCACCTTGTCTGTGCAAGTCGCTGAGCTCATGCCAGCTGAAAGATGAGTGTTTACTCTCATGGCCCGATGGTGCCCGTGTCGAAGTACAGTGTCGTCCCGGAGGATCCTCCTCCGGTGACCCCCTCCATGAGGGCGAACCGCATGTCCTCGGATGGCTTCCAGTGCCTCTTCCTCTGGTTGATGAACCAGTTGTTGATCTGCTTTGGGTCGAGGCCCGTCATCGCTGCAAGCCTCACCTTGTCCTCTTCCTGTGAATGTGATCACCAACATGGCGGATAGCAGGTCAATGTGGATGTGGATTTGGGTTTGACTGTATGCTGCTTGACTATGTTCATCTCCACCTGAACCTTGTTTTGCGGTTATTTTGTACTCCCTCCGTTCTAAAATATAAGGCGTGCATGTATTTTAAAAAATCAATGTTTAGAACGTTTGACTAACAATTATATACTAGGAACATATATGTTCAATGTTATGCATGTGATATAATTAGATTCGTATTTAAAAATACTTTGCTATGATGTTAATTTTATAGTTATTGGTGATATAATATGAAAGAAATTAATGATCAAAGTTCACGTTTGTTGACTTCATCAAAAAATTGTATACCTTATATTTCAGAACGGAGGGAGTATCAGATTCCAAGACTTCTGGGCTATGTACATCTTACAATGTGGAGGCTGGATACGGTTCCATTATCTAAAAAAAATTGTGGATTTGAGATTTTGAGTGGCTGAAAGGCGTGTTGACGTTACCGTAGGATATGGCCAGCGGTAATGTGTGTTCCACCAGTCCATTAGAGCTGATCGTGCATCCTTCGGTAGCTTCCCTTTCTTCCTCTTCTTCAGGAACTCTGACCGAAGGCGGCTGAGGCATCCACTGTACTTCTTGAGCAGCATCTCCTTGAGCTCATGGTCAGCCAAGCGGGAGCTATGCTCTTGCGCAAAGTCAGATGCATCGGCGTCTCCTGAGCATGGTTCCTCCTCCGAAGACCCCACCATTTCATCTTACATGATGCAAATAATCCCAAATTAGACACATTTTAGACAAAATAATGCATATCATTGAGAGATCAGATTTTATTAGCAATTGTGCGGATCCTGGTTTGGACTGTGGAAAACAGAAGCTTCTTCAGAAACAGAACTAGAACAAGAGATCATCAATAAGCAGATAAATGCAGAGCATCAGCTGTTTGTGCAGCAACTCATCAATAAGCAGATAAATGCAGAGAATCAGCTGTTTGTGCAGCAACTGCACAGAAGCACATTCGGAATCCAAGGCTCTATCAGAGAGAACAACAACGCAGCCATCTGCTGTTCTGGAAGTTGTCTCAAGAATTGGCAATCAAAATAGCTCGAGCACATTAAGAGTTCTCTGTGAAAATACACTGTACTGAAGAAACTATTATTGTTGATGAAACGGAAAGAAATGCACCAACATATTTTATTGGTGGCCCCCCATATTCTATTGAATCTGTAGTGACAGATCTTTAGTCCATTCAAAGTAATGTTGATGTTAAAGGTTTTCTGTAACTTCCAGCGAGTTTTAAAAACTATAGGCAAGGCAGGCCAATTTGATCTGACAAACTATACAAGAATGAAGAATAGTTCACAACTGGTACCAAAACTGATTAGCTTAGCACTATACTTGAGGAAGCAGACAGCATTTAAGCACTCTTTCCTGGAGACATCCCTTCAGATGCTGGCTCTTTCAAAACAACCCCTCTACTGACATCCAATTCTCTGTCAGCAAATAGCTCTTTTCTAGTGTTATTTGCGTGCCATTTGTAACTTTAAGGCTTAAGCTGTCAGAAGAACCAGCTGACAACTTCCTCGCATCTAGACTCAAAGAAGGCTAGTTTGTGGAGCTTTGTTGGGCCAGTTTGGCCTTCAGCTAAGATTCCAAGAGTTTCCAGCAGACAAGCCCAATATGCTGGTTTACAACCCATATCCCCCATCTGTCTCTTCCCCTTTGCATGAACGGATGAGATGTCAAGTAGTGGGACCCAAACATGGTGGATATGGAGAAACAGTTTGTGACGAAGAAGTTGGTGCCTCATTGCTAGAATCACAGCCCTTGTTGCAAGGGATAAACTGATGCAATTAGGAAGGAGGAAATAGCGAAACCACATCCTACCCCCAGACAGCTGATTAAGTCATTTAATAAACATGAAATTTTGGATGGAATTAACCTACAGTGTACTATGCACCTGTTTATAATTAAACATCACCAAGTCGCCTTATATAAAGTTATCTACTGGTCAGTCTTCTAAAACACCTCTAATACCATATTCCAGATTATGCTCTGTCAACTTAGTATGCTTTAATAACCGATTACCCATGATTGTTTGGGCCCCTAAACAACAAGCAGAATATAATAGAAAAAATTGTTTTGCTGCTGCTCGTAAGCACGATACACCGGTAATAATTTTAGCAACTGAGTTGTGCATATTTCATTACTCTGCCAATTGGGTGTCTTCGATGTCGTACTTATTAGAATCCCAAAAGGCGTATTGGATATACTAGCATAGAAAACCAAGAAGTGCCATATGAACTTTTCAAATGATGACATGACTAGCTGAAGATGTAAACATGAGTTTGCCAGATTAGATTTGCCAATGGGGTTCTCATGGATAAGTGTCAAGAGGAGAGCATATTTGAGGAGATACTAAAAGTTAACAGGCTCAACTAACTAAGTCAGAAGACATGGGAAATTAAGATTATAAATGGAATTTTACTTTACATACACAAATCACAGAACAATGTAGAGTCACCAAAAGAGATATATATGTCCTTCCAAATCAATGTAAATAATCATATCTATCATCCCTATAAATCACTTGAACTCACCATAACCAGAATAATAATGAAAATATTTTTAAAAAAAATGATAAAGACATATCAGTACTTCGTTGAATCTGAGCAAACTAAGGATGCATGTGCATTCTTAGGTCTGCCGCTTAGCCGAGCTATTGTACAAGTGTTTTATCAAATGTTTTTATACATTACAAATATGGTCACTCCAGCATTTAGTGATAGCTATGCCGTCAGCTGATCGTATCAGAACATGTAAACAAACAAATACATATGAAATTTCAATTATGAGCTATCAATCTAGCTTCATACAGGCTTGGACAATCATTTGGCAAGTACATCAATGCCATAGATACACTGAACAAAGGGGATGCTGAATGACATTTTTAACTCAGGCTTAGAATTCTCAAAAATTATGATATCGCCACACAAAACTTGAACGAGATCTTTTCAAGTCAACATATATATGTGTGTTAGAGTTTGCTCTAATTTGGGATCTGTTTCCATGCTGTACTCATATTTTGGTACTTCACCTATGTGCGCCCATGATTTTTTTCCACACAATAGTTCTCCATGTTAGATATGTGTTTTGTGTTCATCTATTCAGACATGCGATTTATAACATGAAGACCACATGCTAGAAAATCACACAATGGAAAAGATGAACACGAGATACAAATTTATTGTGGAAAACTCTTGCATGAAAAAACCACACACACGTAAAGGTGACATATCACTACACGAGGAGAAATTACAAGCATGAGGCTTGTTGGCACATCTATACATGGGACTATAGGGGCATATTTATAGCCTACAGAACAAGAGTCCTAAGAATACGAAGCCGAGATAAGATTAGTTATATGACATGCATGGACTTCGCTGCCGGGCCCCTCTCTCCTCCTCTCCGGCGTCCTCGCCGGAGACGGGAGGGAGGGGACCCCGGCTCTCCTCCTCTCTCCCCCTCTCTCCTCCCTCCAGGTACTCCTCCTCTCTCCCCCCTCGGCCGTCCCCCCTCCCCTCGCGTCCAGATCTGGGCTCCGCCTTGTCTTCGTCGGCGGCGGGCTGCAGTTCCTGGTTGTAGGGGTGTTGGCGGTGGCGGGTGGCCGGTGGCCGGTGGCTTGAGAATGAGTTCTAGTAATTTAGGGTTAGGGTTTGTAGGGTCGTATCCTGCTGCTTGGATCTGGTTAGGGTGCCTGTTCCTCGTAGCCTTTTGGTCTCCTGTAGGTTCTTCTCGGTCGGTGGCGTGGTTGGCATTTGAAGGTAGATGCCGGAGTTGGTCTTCCCCTCCGATTGGCCCCGTGGGCTTCTCGGCGGCGGATTCCCTTGTCGTGGTGGTGTGGGGGGAGGGCTCCTGCGCCCTCACCGCTACGTCGTCTGTGTCTCCCCCAAATCTAGGAGTGGTGCGGATGAATTCCAGCTTGACGTTGGCGGCCTCGTCTTCCTCTTTGGGGATGGTTTTTTCTGTCTCTCTTTCGCCGGCGGTGGCCGGCCATGCGCCCCAATGGTTTATTTCTTTTGCTTGGCCACCGTTCTTCTACCCTGTGCCAAGTTGGCGGGGCAAGGCGGTTGGAAGCGGCTCGGACGACAACCTCGGCAAGATTCATCTTCACCAGTTCTTTAGAGTTGGAGGTTTAGTGTGTTGGTTCCGGCATTCTGTTCGTGCTGTTGATGGAGCTATGTCTGTGACCCCTGCGTGGGCTCAAATCTCTGGCTGTAAGACCCCCTATCTTTGTACTACTTTGGGTGGCTGGCGATTTAGCCGTCACTCCTATTTGGTAATGTATTACCGGGGTTCTTATTCAAAAAAAAAAAAGAGTCCTAGGAATACGAAGCTGAGATAAGATTAGTTATATGACATGCATGAACCTAACATGGAAACAAATCCTAATTTGGACCAAACCCTATGTATCTTATATATTAATTAATCCTCATTTCTCAATTATGGGAATGATAGGTAAATAATAGGTTGCACATCATCAAGCTCACCTTGCACAGAGGTAGAATGTCAGCATGCACAAAGACTTTCATATATTTTACCCCTTTTTTTAGTAAAACCACCTCAATCATCAAATAAATAAAATCCAGGAAGGAAATAATAATGTGTAATGATCATCTTTCATGCTCCTCCGTAGTAACACATGTTTGTACTCGGCAATTCGGCATTATGCCAAATATACTGGAAAACAAGAGAAATAAACAGGAACTGTTTTGACCAACACTGCTACTGTTTGCTAGGTGGTATTACACGTGTGGTGTGTTACGTTTGTCTACAATGTCCAAAACCTTTATGGTAACAAAACGTCCTTTTTTGACTTTAAACAAGTGAAGTTTCCAAAAGCTTATTGGGCATTCAGCACTCCAAACCCACATGTCCATGATGGGGAGACAGTAAATTCAATTACATGGAAAACATACTGTTGGAATAAAATGATTTAAGATAACATACTTAGAGCATGTACAATGGTTGAGACAACAACCATCTCTAACCATTGACATGTCACTTATAGAGATGATTTAGAAACAACTCATACAAGGGTAGAGATGACTTACAGATAGCTGCACGTTTTTTATGCAACTTAGGCTCTGTTTCTTTCAGCTTATAATCAGATTATAAGCTGCAGCTTAAAATTTATCATTTTTGCACCGGTTATATTTTGAAATATTTTATAGTTATTTTTTCGAAACTTTGCACAATTTGTCTCAAAGATCTCAAAAATATTTTTCATAATTTTTTTGACTCTTTAAATCTTCTATAAAAACACTACAACCTTTTCAGATTATAATCTAACCGCCCAAAGAAACACAGCCTTAATCACACAAGATTTTTTAATTCGTGTGTAGAGTCATCTTTTGCATTGAAGACGGCTTAACTCTTTATGCGCACTCTCTCTTCTGCACATCATTATCAATGTTACATAGCAAACTTTATAGACGGATTAGAGACAGCTGATATGTATCATTGTACATGCTCTTATCCAAAAACAGCTCAAGAACAGCGTTAATTTAATAGGTAAAATTGCCCACGTAGCACCTTGAAGTTACAAAAATTCTAGCCATATGTAAAAGATAGCTCTCCATGCTACGCTTTTACGTATGGCTGAAATTTTTACAACTTGTGCTACATGGGCAAATTGCTCTAATTGATATTCCGAAAAACCACTGTTAACCTATGATCTATCAAATCTTTGGGCAAGAAATGAACCTAAAAAACCTATGATAATATCTAAAGACATTAACAACTGATCGACAATACCTTTAACATGCAACTCAAAAAAATCTTACGCGCGTTAATGTTCAATAACAGAAAATAAGAACAATAAACCTAGCAAACGGAGCAAAACATTAATTCAGAAGAAAAATAAATAAACAGCCAACATCACATGTAAAGAGCGAGCAATCGATCAGGACGGCAAAATCAAAACTTTTTTGTGGGAAGCTACAGCAAAATCTCAACCTGCCCCCCACAACAAAAATTTCACCATTGGGCACTAGTAAGAGCAAGATTCTCCTTTTCCAAAGCCACCACACAAGCAGGGATACTCCCCACCAGCTAGCACTCTCTCAATTGTTCCATCACACAAAAAAGTCTACAAGCAGTCAACCAGCAGCAGCAGGCAGCAGCTACCACTCTAGCCTAGTCCAGAGAGAGATCAGAGATGAAGAGAGAGAGATCAGAGAAAGAGAGAGAGATGGAGAGAGAGAGAGGAGATACGAAGAGAGAGAGATCAGAGAGAGAGAGTGAGGGCTACATACAAGTAACCTTGGACAAAACCCTACATACACGAGCACACTCCCAAAGCTTTACTCATCCGACCCCGTCCTCTGACACGCCTGCGCCCCAGTTGCATGGACACGATTTGACCTATCAAGAACACAGGCTCGCACACACATACACACGCATTCATCATCAAAGCCTAGCTACTACTCCATGTTCACTCACGCACACAAAGCATCGAGCACCTTGACGCGACACACAGCGCAGTAATGCACTGCATGCTCTCAGATGCAGATATATACGATGCAATAGCAAGAACACAAGGTTGCAAAACCTGCACATGCAGCCGGGGAGATCATATCGAATGATCGATGAAGAAACACGCATGCGTGTGGTGGGTGGTGGTCGTCGTGTTTTGGGTTACCGGAGTGCGAGGTGGCGGCGCCGCCGCCGCCGCCGCAGAGGCTGGAGAGCTGCGCCTGGATGGTGGTGAGGAAGGAGGCAGCCTCGTCGAACGGCCGCGAGAGCTCCTCCTTGTACCGCGCCAGCACGCGGCAATACGCCTCCTGATGAACACATCACATGTAATAACAGGAGCGGGAGCGAATCAACCGCAGCGAGCTCGTCGATTAATTTATACCATGAACTCGTCGAGCTCGGGGTCGAGGCTGCTGGTCTCTCCGGCGCCGCCCCGGCCGCACCTGTCTCGGCCGATCTCCTCCAGCAGCGTGGCCACCTCCGGCGGCGCGCCCACCTAGAAGAAATTATCAAGAATCAAACACACATAGCAGCCAAGAATTTCTTGGATGATGAGCAAATTAACGAGCTAGCTCTACGACGTGGAAGATTAATGGAAGAAAGTAGCGGAATTGGAGGACCTTGCGGCATTCGATGTAGGCGGAGAGGAGGGAGGGGTAGCGGGGGTGGCCGGCGATCTGCGCCTTCATCAGCTCCGTCAGATTCGCAGGCGGTGGAGGCGGCGGCGGCGTCGGCGAGCTGGCCCCGCCGGCGACCCCGGAAGCCTCGCTGGCCGCGCCCCCGCCGCGCGAGATCCCCGGGTGGATGCTGTACAGATCCTCCATGCCCACCCACGCCCGCAAGCTCCCACCTTCTCCACCCTCCGCCGCAGCCTGCAGCTATCTAGCTAGTAGCTACCTCTCACTGTTCACCCCCTAGCTAATCTACCTTCTCCATGACTCCATGTACACACATACACATCTAAATATCTAATACAGTGTCAGCAGCAGAAGGAGAAGACTAGGAAAGGTTCTTTGTTTGGTTCTTCCAAGAAGAACAAGAAGAAGAGGAAGAAGAAGGGCTAGGAGGGAGCAGAGAGATTATGGGGAATTAGCAGCCGTTTGCACTGCAGACTCTGCTGCTGCTGGGCAAGTGCTGCAGGGGTCAGGAGCTGCTTCTCTTCTGCTGCTTGTGATCTCCGCAGCAGCAGCGGGATTCATGGGGCTGCACTGCCACTGCACTTCGGCTTTGGGACGGAGCAAAGGAGCTATGGGCTGGAGGAGGAGTAGGACTACTGCCCTGCACACTGCACAAGTGCAGAGAGAGACTCCAAGATAGATTTGGGAGAGGAGAAAAGGCGATGGATCGATCGATCGATGGCCTTGCCTAGCCTAGCTATCCAGCAATCGTTTGTGACTTGTTGGATTCTTTTTCTTTCTGTGCAGAAAATATATATATCGAGATGCTCGTGTCCTTGAGACTTTCTTTTCCTTATTCTATGGGGGTAGGAATAGGAGAGGGAGAGAGAGGACGTCATAGGGCCATGGGAGAGGTTGTTTATTACGTGGGTATCCTTGTTGGAGCTTATATTTATAGGGATGCCCTTGCCCTGGTTGGACCTACAACACCTGGAACCATGCACATTTTCATGTTATCTTAAAGCTACTTCTTTAAAACCTTGATTATAAAGTAAGTTGAACGGAGTTTATCTTTAAAACCTTGATTATAAAGTAAATTGAGCAGAGTGGGACGACCTTTTGAACCTACTTCAAAGTTATAAAAATTCTTGAAGCTCGGTCTACCATTTATAAGTCCAACCCGTTTACAATTCATCTCGGCGGTTCACAACACCTCATGGATGAGCTATAGTCCGAAGAGAAAATGAATTTACTTGATTTGTCTTATATGATTATATACAATGCTATGTTTTAAATCTCTTGTTATACGTATAGATGCAGCGTGTATTTTTTTATAGAAGGCCAGATTTGTGGCACACCGATAGTTGATCCCATAATTTTTTTCATGGCACTTAGTGCCGTCCAAAGTACTTGTCTGTTGAGGTGCGATGAGTCTATTCATACTGTTTAACTGTTTAAATTCGAGGACTCCCCTTTATAAATTAAATTTAATTGTTTAACTTTTGATGTACCATGAATCCATCCCAATTTGTTTCTCGAATAGAATAGTCTAGCTGGCTCTATTTTACTATAAGCAAGGAATACTTCTGGTCTATATATTGATTAATTATATAGAAACAAGACATGTGATGCAATTTAAGCAATATTGCATGGGTGCGCCATGCTAGAAGGTATATGCCCAAAATAAATTCAGTATCCATACCATAGGAACCAGATAGGCCCCATATATCAGTTTTTAATAATTTCTAGTCACAATACAACACACGGCACAGGTATTGAATTGTACCGAGGTACACCGCGCGCAAAACACCAAAATGAATCCAACCGCGGGCCTGCCACCATTGCCGGATGCAAGGTGGGCACACACACAAATAGCAAACCACACAGGCAGCTGGTAGCAAAATTTTACGCAAACTGAAGGTGAGCCGTGAGGAGAGAGAGAGCGGCAGAGAGTCAGAGACAGTGAGAAGAAGAGAGGAGAGAGAGAGAGGGGGGGGGGGTGCACAGTGAGTGAGTAGACTGAAGGGGTGCGTCCAGCGTCCTTGCTTCTTTCCCCAGAACAGCACGCTACAGTTGGGCTTCCCTTGAGCACTCTCTCTCCCTCTCGCACGCATTCAATCCGACGGCTCCCTGCCACCCCGGGCCCACCAGCGCACGGGCGGGCAGCGCCGGTTGCACGTGGGGTGGGAGGGCCCACGGGCCCAGCGAGCCACGGCCCAAGTACGCCCAGCGCCCGTATGCGCGCGACCGCTTGACAGACGGAAAAAAGTTGACCGGGTTCTTCAGTTCCGGCTAACCTTGCGGTTGAATGTGATTATCGGACTGTATGTACTTACCAGTACATTTAAAGAGCTATCTAGAAGGGTGAGCAAACGTGGAGTATAAATGAACGACTTATTTGATTATGCCGGTCATGACTCGAACTTAAGACCTTTGAGTCTGATTAGGGATACAGTGTTAGCATTGGGGTAAATGTTTTTCGAACAAACCCTTCTTGTTTATCCCTACTTATTAGTATATATACACATAAACTTATAATTTAAAGTTTAAACATAGTGATTTAGTGTTAAAATGACCACGACGACCCCAACAACTTGCTTTTTGAACCCACTCTTGATTTTGATGGCATATCATGAACCGAGCAATTTACTCAAAAGCATAAGTGAGTGAGAAAGGATGAGCAATGCACTTGTGCTTACGACCGTAATACCAAGAGGTTGTATGTGCTTGTCATGAGTATTGAAGAACCAAAAAGAATTACTAAATAATAGTTTCGATAGTTTTGATTAGAACCAATTAAACCCTTACAAAAATGCCACGTGCTAAATGGTTTGGTTCAAATGAAATTAATAAATTTCTAGTTATAGCTTTTGATTTTAATATTGTTTGATTATACTTTTTTTAAAAAACTAAAATATTGTATTTTTTGAGTGTTTAATAATTTGTTTTCAAAATTAGTTTTGATATTTATTACAAATTATGTACCATGTATGGTTTATTTATTATTTTTTTGTAAAATAGTTTTAAAAACTTTTAAACCATTTGAAAAATGTATTATACGTGCATGAGTTGTACGAATGAGAGTGTTGCTAACGATATATGTAACTTTACTTCTGCAACTCCCGAACTAATGCACAAATTAGTATAGTTGATTCAATGTAATTAATAAAAAAATATATTTTAAAAACAATTAAAATTATAAAAATGTCATGTTTATTCTATGATGTGGGATCATAAACACTAATAATTTCTTACGAGTGCATTAAGTTCAAATTAGCTTTGCTATAATAGCCATGCTTCTGATATTATCTCCTGGAGATCACTCAGAGATTCATCGGAAAACACCCACTTACATGGGGTCAACACAATCGGAAGCTCAAAAAAATCTCTTTTTTTATGCCTTTTTTCTGTATAAACCAACAATAGATGTTTAGGACCATTAATATTGGTGTTATTCTATTTTTAAACAATGAAATAAGCTTTGTTGACCACCGAAAGGCCTTATTTGGTTAAACCCTCGAGATAGGTATCTCTCTCAATGACTTACTTCACAACCGTCGAGAGAGATGCTCTATTCAGATGGTAGTGAAAAGAAGCCCTCAGGTGAGCTCTCTATCGATGACCAATTTGAATTTAACCCTCGAGAGAAATGGGCACATAGCCACGTACTTCCTTTGGCCCCACTTCTCTCGACCTCCCCCGGAAACCATCGAGAAAGATGAGCCCCATGGGCGCCTATTGACCCCACCCACTAGATCGCTCATGGAAGCCATCGAGATAAGTGGGGCCAACGGGTGCACATTGGCCACATCTCTGTCGACCTCCCCCAGAAGCCATCAAGAACAATGTCGCACTTTGCAACTATTTTGTGAGTTTTTAGTGTTTCTTTTTGAAGCCTTCAAAAGTATGTCCAACAACTCTTTTAGACTTTTAATTGAGGGTTCACGATTTTTTTAAAAAAATTCTACCATCGATTTCAACCGAAAAGATACTAATATCTTATCAACATTTGTTTATTATTGCAATGGGTTACCAAAAGTAGATGTCACACATAACAATTTTTCGAGGTTGGACAAACACCCTCGCTCCCCCGTGGGGCCCACTTAACCACGGAGGCGGCGGCACCGTCTCCGGACTTGGGTTTGTTAGGTAAATCTCTTTACATGCTTTCTTGTTGACATGCGTGCATTGAAGGATGGGCCTGTTCTTCTCTTTCTCCTTGGAAAATTTGCCCTTCCGGTTCCATCTACTGCGTGTTGTATCTACAGAAACAGAAGATTATTGGGTTCAACTACTACTCGATATTGCTCAACAGTGAGCGATTTGTAAATGATCTCCGCTCGGTTGTTGCAACAGTTAACATGCATGATACTCATAAAATGTAGCTTCCTTTTCTTTTCTTTTTTTAAAAGCCTTGCAGCCTTTGAATTCCTAGGTGTGTGGCATATGCATACCATGCATTCTTCACGAAGTGGTGAAAAAAAATGCACTGTAGTCCTCCTGATTTTTTAAAGATTTGCACTTCACCATTTCAACTTGCATTTTACTTTATCAGCCCTTTAAAACTATACTCCAATTGTTTGTAAGGTTGTTTCAAACTGCCGTAACTCTTATATTAATTGGATAGATGGCATTGCAAAACTTAATATTTAAATAAACACCACTACGAAATATGTTTTGTACCTATGAATTTTCTTTATTTTTTAGGTTTTGTAAATTTTTCTATATTTGTTTTAAAATGTTTTTGAATTTTCTACATTTTTTATGAATTCTTTGAATTTTTTATGAATTTTGTGAATTATTTTTTGTTTTTATGAATTTTTATAATTTTTGAGGTTTTTTAGAATTTTTTTGGACTTTTTGGGGCCACGTCAGCGCCATGTCCACACTTAACGGCCACGTGGGCGCCACGTCAGCGTTTAACGGAATTTCTAACGGATCCTAACGGCCCAGAACTAACGGTGCAAACGGAGACAAGTTCCAGGAGCTGAGAAAGCAATTTCAAAGTTTAGGAGATTTCGTGCAATTTGTTACAAGTTCCGGGAGCTACAGTGCAATTTTCTCATGTTTTGTACCCTATTATTCGCACTCTATTTGCGTCAAAATTATCATCACACGCATCCATCGATCTTCTTCCTCCCCACCCCTTTCCTATCTCTTTCTCTATGCTAGGTGTTGTTTGTTTTGGTTGCGGATTATATTCTAAACTTTGATAGTCAGGGAGACAGGCACAATATTATCCGCATCCTTCTCTACGCCAGAACGTGACACTATGGATGAGGAGGAAAAACAAAAGGAGAGAGAAATTACATAATAAAGGAATTGCCTTCTTTCTCCTCTACTAAAAGCTATTGGCACTGTTTGCAAACAGGAGTTGTCATGCAGCCAGGGAGAGATGCGTCAAACAGTCAAACAGTGCTGTGGACTTGTGAGCTTAAAGACCACAATTAAAGCAAGCAAAAGAGTACTACGAGACTAGGGGTTTACATCTCTGATCTCTGATGGCATGTAAAGATAATAAAAATTGAAACGGTGATTATTACTGAACTGAAAAAGGGCAGGACCACTAACTGCCTTGGTGTTGGTGAATGGTGAGGCAGGCAGGACCACTAACTACCTCTTGGAAGCCCCCAACTGCCTCCTCCTTTTTGCAATATTTTATTTCCTTCCTCCTCCTGCTTCTTGTAGTAATATTTTATTTCCTTTGTCCTCCTATTTGTCCTCGCTATATATATTTTATCTCATTCCTGGTCTTCTACGCGCGTCATCGATTTGTTAGTTCAAATAAAATAAAATCCCCTTTTAAAATAAGATGAAAAGATAAAATTTATAGTTACTCCGGTTTCTAAAAATATGGATATTGTCACGATGTGACCATAAATTATCATTTTAGGTCCAGTTCTTTTCAGCTTAACGGCTTAACAGCTTAACGACTTTATTTACGTTTTGAAAACATATATGCTTTGAGTTTTTTGAATCCGTTTTTTCGTTGTTTTGAAGGTGGGTCCTAACACTTTAAAAGGCAAGTTAAAAAAATATATCTGAATCTCGAGAGTAGCTTAAGAAGCTCTCGAAGTTCAGTCATTTCAGCCGAGCCGATCAACCGTTCAGATCAGCTCAAAAGAACAGGGTCTTACGATGTGACCATAAATTATCATTTTAGACCTAGTTCTTTTCAGCTTAACGGCTTAACAACTTAACGACTTTATCTACGTTTTGAAAACACATATGCTTTGAGTTTTTTGAATCCATTTTTTCGTTGTTTTGAAGGTGGGTCCTAACACTTTAAAAAACAAGTTAAAAAATATATCCAAATCTCGAGAGTAGCCCGAAAAGCTCTCGAAGTTCAGTCATTTCAGCCGTTCAGCAGATCAACCGTTCAGATCAGTTCAAAAGAACATGGCCTTAGTTTATTTATAAAATTTATAAAAATTACCATACAATGTAAGTGTCTTAAAACGAATATAAATGCATAGTTTTCATGTGCTCAATCCAAATAAATTAAACTATTTTTATAAATAAAATTTTTAAAACTTTGACTTACGACAAGTTAAAGATATCAAATTGAGGATTGCTTAATAATGCTATTGGCCTCTTTGATATGTTGTTTAGTTTGGTTTTGTTTTGTTGAGATAAGTGTATTAAAAAATATTTCAGATTTTTTAGGTAAACTCACAAAGTCTTAAAAAAATTATTACATAATATTGCACTAAATAGTCTATACAAAAAAAAATGACTCAACTAAACAAAATCAAACTAAACAGCGAATCAAAGAGCACCATTAATTCTTACAAATAACATGGAACAACGGCTCTCTTGGTTACATTTGTAATTCTATATACTTTTTTCTGGAGAAATTAAGGGGAGCGGAGGACAAAGAAACCAATGGTGCATTATTGGTCTTAGCCATGCTTTTTTCGAGACAAAATCTCTTAAGAAAAGGACAGCCACTAGCATGAATCGAAGCCTCGAAGAGGATAGCCTAACCGACACGCAGACCCTTTGCTTGCTGCATGTGCATTCTAAGTCATTGTTCTTTTCGGCTTATCGTAGTGTAGCGTTTCACTGTAATAAAATTTATCTTTTTTATATACTCTATTTGGTGTAATAATTAATTTTTCTTAGGTTTTAGTAGTGCTCTTAAAGTTCATATAACTATTTTTTAATTATTTTTTATAATATTTAAACCTCTCTTTAAAACTCTTAAAATGATACGCTACGCTAAACTGAAATGTACAAGGCCTAAGCACACCTATCTGAATCATCTATTTGCAATGGCGCCCATAGTATGACCGGTGAATATAGATGGCCAGATGGGCCGGGCCAGATGGGCCGGCACGAAAGCCCGCATTTTTGGCCCGGCACGAGCACTGCCCGGCACGAAAATAAACGGCCCGGCCCGGCACGACGTGGCGTGCCGTGCCTGGGCCGAAGGCCAGGCCCGTGGGCCGGCCCGGCAAGGCACGATTTTTTTTTTGTTTCTTACATATATGTATATTATACCCTTGGTATATTAAAACACAACAGCACATGTGCTCAGCTGGTTAATTGGGGGAGCTTTCCCACCTACCAAGCCTTGAGGACGGGGGTTCGAGTCCCCTCCCCTCCCGCGCTGCACAACTTTTTGGAAAAAATTGGCTCCCGGCCTCCCGCCTGCCTGCTGCTCCCGCGCTCGGCACGCAAAAATTGGCGCTCCCGCGCTCGGCGCAGTAGGCCGCGTTGGCGCTGCCCGACGGGCCGTCGTGTAAACGGGTCAGCCCGGCACGGCTAAGCATGTTTCGTGCCATGCCTGGGCCTCGGCCTCGGCCCATGGGCCGGCACGTCACGGCACGATTAGTTAAGCGGGCCGTGCCGGGCACGGCTTAAATGAGCCGTGCCTAAACGGGCCCGTGCCGGGTCGTGCCGGGCCGCCCGTTTGGCCATCTATACCGGTGAATCTAAAGTCTATTTTGTATAGTTTATTTGATTTATTTGATGCATATGTTTATTTGCTTATCTTCGTTTAAAACATAAATAATTTGATTTTTAACCCACCTTTTCTCTATCTTGAATATGTGTCTAAAAGCTCTCTAAAAAATCAAACAAAACATATTCGGCTCTCGAGATCACCTCGAGAAGCTCTTGAAATTAGAAGATAGGTCAAATAAGTAAATAAAAAAAATAAAAAAAATTCTCCCAGTTAGGAAGAACATGCCTATTTGGCCATTTGTAAGCAGTATTTCTTCTGACTATTAATTGTGAGTCTCCAAGCTTAGAGGCCAATCATAGTCTCACAAATCCCACTTTGGAGCAAGTCGATGCTTTTAGGGTACTTCACCTTCGATGAGTGATCTATTTGGGATACAATAAAAACACATAAAATCAAATCAAGCATGTATGCATGTTTAGAGTAGCTGAACTGCATTAATAGCTCGACTAAGTTGAATGTTAACCTAAATTTTGAGAGGTTTTTGAATTTGCTTTTCAAAGGTGGTCCATTTTGTTTATGTTATTTTTAAGAGTTTATAGAGGCGAACTAATGATAACAAAAAAAAAATCATTTTTCTTGTCAAGTAAGTTTAGGCCGCTTTGAACATGTGCCCGATGGAGTTTAAACTTGAGATTTGGTGGTGATGTAGTTCGTGCACATACCTATCTCCAATAATTTTTTACGAATTTACAAAACTTTTATTTATGGTTTTCACGGGGTTTGCACGAAAACAGTGGTTTGCACCACATATTTTGCCTTTAATAAATTGCCTATCTAGCCTAAGCTTACCAGTTCAGCCGTACATAGTTATTTGAAACAAAGTCCAAACTCTAAATTTATCCTATGAAAAAATTTTATCATTTTTTTTAGAGAATCTGACATTCAGATACTCGTGAGTTACATATAAAGCTGGATAACCAGCTACGACAAGATTAACACGATTAGCCCCACCAACCAACATGCCCCCTTATTATGTTCGGCCTCCCTCCCAGGAGAATATCAGATTCGGAGAACCAGAACCAAACCTCGCCGCCACTCGTACCGTACGGCGACGACGACAACGTCCAGTAAGTCATCTCCTTCGCAAGTTCACCAGAGAGATATACGTGCAGTTTTCTGCATGTGTATCTAGGTTGTGTTTCTGTGGTTTCAACCTGTTTTATTTATCTCTCAGAAGTTGTGCATGTTATATCTTGATTAAAATAAACCTGAAAGTGCTAATTATTCCAACAAGATACTCGTGAGTTACATATAAAGCTGCATAGCCAGCTACGACAAGATTAACACAAAGACAATCCTTACAAAGGATTTGCCCCACCAACCTACATGCCCCCTTATGTCTGACCTCCCTCCCTGGAGAATATCAACCATCTTATCTTGGTTTAGAAAGTCCTCAAACTTCAACTTCGTATGACATGGTGGCCCATTGTTAAGGTGATCACCATTTTTGCGAATGACGTGTGGACCACATGGACCAACAAACTTTCGAGGTATGGAAGAAAGAATTTCTACGGCTTAGTCATTTATCCAGAATATTTTTAAAAAACAGAACCATAACATTTTTCAGCAATCCTGGCTATCACCGGCCATCATCGCTGACAATATTAAGTTCTCCCATCTGGTTAATTAGTGCCCTTTTATTATAGTCTGGATCAGGTCCTATGCCTCTCTCCCCCCTCTCCTCTCCTCTCCTTGTCTACCTATGGCTAGCTGTACAATGTATATATTTTCTCCTACTTTGATTACAATGACAGCGTTTCTACGGCTTGTTTGAAAAAAATAAGATGCACATAAACATTGCTCTGTTACAAAAACTTCGGAGAACACCTTACATTAATTTCAAGCATTCTTTGCATGGGGTTGATTTTTGAGCCGTAAAACGTACCACAAAATAAAAATGGGCCATCAATTCTCAAGAACATTTTCGGTTATCTAAACGTGCATCATAACTTCCTAGATATTTTAAAAAGGAGGGTTAGATCTGAAATATAAAACATGATTGTGATCGTTGTGCGCCATAAAATTCCCTATTTTTTCCCATTTTTTCGGCAAAAAACACTAAAATTCTACATATTGGATGGAAGCAATTTTTAAGAAAAAAAAGTGTCGATTTCATTCTTGAATTATCATCCAAACACCAAATTAGTCCGTATGGTGTACAAGTGGGTGGGATGAATCCTCGTGGTATTGTGAAAGTCCAGTTTAGTCACTTGACCGGTCAAACCTATCTTTGTAAGAGGTTTTGGCTGACGTCAAGGCTAGCCAGGATGGTTTTGCATGCATGGTAGTCCATAAAGCAGTCTACGTGGAATTTTTTTCTTTTCCTTTATCTCTTGATTCTCTCTCTCTTCCTATCTCTAACCTCTTTCTGCTAGAGATGCAAGTGGGTTGCTTCACGGGTACACACGAGGTCGCTTCCTTCACTAAGATACACTAGGCATTGTGAGGCTTAGTGTATTTTAATAAAGCAAACAGGCTCGCGGGTACCGCGAAATAACCCACTTGCATCCCTATTCTCTGCTCAATCGTGCTAGAGCTAGGGCACCCTGGGCAGAGTCTGCCACCGTTGCCTCTTTCTCATGCGGATGAGCCCACTCCTTCTCGCATCGGTGATCCCCCTCCTTCCTCGTCGCCGCCTTCGCTCGCACCAGTGAGACCCCTCCTTTCCCCCACTGGCGAGCTCCCTCCTTCCCTCGCACAGGCCATGATGAAGCTTATGATACGATGGATGACCATGGCAAGGCTCAGCAGCATTGGACCGATCTGGATCCACATGTCAGATCTATCTAGGGGTGTAAATGGGTCGAGTAATACCCCACCCTTACCTGTTCGGAAGAATAATTTACCCGGAAAAATCGGGTACGGGTCGAGTATTTTTTATCGGGTATGGGTTCGGGTAATACCCAAAAACAATATTCTCGGGTACGGGTCGGGTATAGAAATAGGCGTACCCGGTCAAATACCCGAAATTTCGGGTCGGGTATGGGTACCCGATTATTTTGTAATTTCGGGTACCCGATTTATACACAACCAACTGACCAAGTCACCCAGTGGCAGTCCGCAACAATTAGGCCTAGCCCCGTAGCCCGATTTCTGCACAGTGCACAGCCCAGTGCGGAGTGCCCCAGCCCCCAGTCCAGCCCAACTATCTGCCTATCTATCACCTCTCTCTCTCTCTCTCAAGCTGTCTCAACCCTAGTGCTACTGCTGCACGCCGCCACCTCCTCCTCACCCCTCGGTCCAGCGCCGCCGCTCCCTCCTCGGTCCCGCGCCGGTGCCGACTCGGGCTCGCGCCGCCGCGCCATTGTCTGTCCCACGCCGGGTATTACATAACACCACTGGTCGCCGGAGGAGGACTAGAAGCTCCGCGACTACATCCTCCTCTACGGCCACAGCTGCTGGAGCGTCGTCCCCGTCCAGGCCGGTAATTAAGGACCCAAACCCGAGCCCCGCCGCCGCCGCCGCCGCGGCGGCGCTTGCATTGCGCCGGCGAGCTCCGATCCTCGTCGCGAGAAAGCTCCTTCAGAATTCCCCCTAGCTTCAATTGCTTCTTGGAGCACTCTCGCTCACGTGTCTCAGAGAACATTCATTGGAGCTCTTTTGATTTTGCTTTGCCTGCTCGAACGAATTTAGCTGAAACTTTATATCTTTGCCAAATGTACCTTGGTTTAATTGTGGGCTGAATTGCAGGGCTGAAGCATGGCGTTGTCTCCTTCCTCAAGCCAGCGTCGCCGCCCTCTCCTCAGTCCCGCGCCGTCGCCGACTCAGGCCAACGTCGTTGCCTCCTCCTCGGGCCAGTGCTGTGGCTGCCCATTGTCCTACAACGCGCCGCCACCTCCTACTCAGGCTAGTGCCACCGTTGCCTCCTCCTCGATCATGCGCCACCGCCTCCTCCTCTTCGTGTGAGCACCGGTGATTCATAGTAGTTACTTACTTACCTTGTGCCTAATAGTTATGTTGCTAGCTTGTTTATATGTCAGAGTTGCGGTTGGAGTTCAAATGGAGGGCAACAATTCCGATTCTGCATTTTTTGAGGTTGAAGTTCAAACTGAGGAGGGTGGTGATGCTAGTAGCCATTGCAAAAATATCTAAAGGAAAAAAGAAGGCCGAAAAGGTTGCACATGCAATCGGTCATGCTTGGAAGAAACAGCGAACCGTGCAGCTTTCAACATTGGTGCCAATATTAACTTCGAGCGAGAACAGCAATGTCAAGACATCCTTGACCTCAGGCAAGGCCAAGGTCAAGGACAACAATAGTAAGATTGTGGCAGCTGTGGAGGCTACACCGACTATAAATAAGGGCAAGGCACCAATGGCATCTTTCAATAGCAACATGAGTACTGCTACCCCTACTAGCAAATTGATGGTGGACTCGTTTAAATCGGCAAATTCAAGCAAAGCTATGGTTTTAGTGCCATCCACGAAGCCAATGAAAGGTATGTTGTATTTGTATGGTGTGTGTATATATACTGTTTGTGTATGTGTATGTTATTGTATAATGATATGTTATTAATGTATATTGTATTTGTATGGTGTGTGTAGCTCCCCAAGTAAGTGCAAGTGCAAGTGCAAATGTACAAGAAATTGAGGAAGAAGAAGAGGAAAAATCCATTTATAAATTCTCAGCATAAATATCTTGTCAAGTTTATAAAGTCTTTACGACCAAACTTTTCATTAAAATCTCGTGTTACTGTTCATAAAGATATCATGAATATCTATAAAGAGGGAAATAACAAGTCAAAATATTTTCTTGTCGTGTTAGCTTTACTATGGATATGTAGACATGAAATCAGAACAAATCATACATGTGTGTGACAGCCCATTGGATTGATGATAATTGGAACATACAAAAAAAGGATTATTAATTTCATTCATGTAGAAGGCAGTCATTTGGGGATAAAATTGGGTGAGACATTTTTTCAAATGTGTTGAATTGGAACCTTGATAAGAAATGCAATATCTTTGGACAATGCATCTTCAAATAAAGTTGTGTTGATGTGATTGTTGAAAATGTACAAGGTTTGCTTGTATGTGGTGAAAAAAAATTCATGTTCGATGTGCAAATCATATATTGAATTTTGTTGCTAGAGATGGGTTAGAATTACCTGGAGATGGAATTGAAAACATAAGGGAGTTTATAATAATCATTAAAAGATCACCTCAACAGTTAGAGGCATTTGAGAAGTGTGCTCAAAAGTGTTGTCGACGGTTGGGATATCGGTCCCAAGTCAACTAAGGTTCTTGAGAAAGGGAGATAGAAGACCTGCCGAGCAATGCGAACAGTAATCAACGAGCAACAGGGAGACACATGGTTTTTATCCTGGTTCAGGCCTCTCGGAGAGATAATAGCCCTACGTCCAGCGTTTCTTTATATCAAAGAGGATTACAATGAGGGACCCGACGAGACGAAAGAGTCTCGGCGAGATTATGGGTGTACAAGAAGTAATATGCTTCAATGCGATGATGCTTGGCCGTCAGGTCGTCCGATGATCTTGGACGTGCCCTCTACACGCCGTAGGGGCTCGGTTTATATAGTGTTGAACAACCGACCTACCGAGAGACAATCGGGCCGGGCTAACTACGAGATCGTAACGAACTCATATACATACCAAATACATCACGCGGTAGATAAGGTATACTCCAATTCTTGGGGATCACGACGTCTGCTCCAATCCGGAAAACCACGTCCGGGTCTTCACGTAGCCGTGCAGAACTCTTGTTCGAGTCGGACTCAAACAGAAATCCTAAGCCATTACGCACCATGCCAGCCAGGAAGCTGTTCGGCAGGATGCACATGGGCCTGATAGAACCTTCTAGGGAACCAGGCACTAGGAGGCTGTTCGGTTGGGCCGTCAAGGAGTGGGCCATGGCAATGGGCCATGATTTTATCCCCGACAAGTGTGATCTAAACACAAAACGAGCTCTTTTCTTAGATGTTGTCACAAGATGGAACTCTACATATATCATGATAAGAGATGTCATTTATTATAAAGATGCTTTTGGTCGTCTTGCTCTCAAACATAGAGCTAAATATGCACATGTCATCCCTTCAATTGAGGATTGGTTGAATGCATCAAGTATTAGCAAATGTTTGAAAAGTCTTTATGATGTCACATTACTTTTTTTTGGCACGTCTTACCCTACTGCAAATCATTTCTATCGAAAATTTGGTGAGATCAAGATTGCTATTACAAAATGGTGTGACAGTAGTGACTATATAATTTCTAGCATGGCCAGCACAATGAAAGATAAGTTTAAAAAATATTAGGATATGAGCAATATGGCTTTGGCAGTGGCATTTTTTCTTGATCCAAAGTACAAACACAATGTAGTTGAGTTGTACATGTCTAGGATGTATGACCAAGATATGGTTGAGATGGTTAAGATGGAATTTATAAATGTTGTTAATAAGTTATTTGTCTTTTATTCCTCAACCATCAGTGCAACATCAACAAATAATGTTTTTAGCTCGAAAGAGAGTGTTTTGGTTTCTAATCAAAAAAGTTGCTCGTTAGATGATGAGGATGAGGTTGATATTGATGTCTTATATCAATCTATAAACAATAAAAGTAAGGTGTCAGAGTTGGATGTGTATATGAATGAGCCTCTAGTGAAATTTAATGAAAGTGATGCGATATTTGATATCCTATTATGGTGGAAAGGACGAATGACAAATATTCTTTCTTGTCTTGCTCGTGATGTATTATCTATATAAGTGTCTACGGTTGCTTCGGAGTCGGCATTTAGCGCTGGTGGACACATTATTGATGCATTCCGTAGTCGACTTACTCCTGAAATTGTTGAGACCTTGGTCTGTACCAAATATTGGATGATTGCTTCAGAAAAAGGTTTGTTTTATCTTATTTTATCTTTATGTATGCATTTAATGTCTTTATTGGTATTTACTAATATATTGTTCGCTAATTTCAGATTTAGAGGCTATTGAAATCATGGTTGATGCTATGAATGCTACGGGGATGGAGGAAGATGTTGAGACTTAATATATTTGAGCATTAATGAATTATTTTGTGTAATTTAAACTTTTTCTTTGTATTGAAGTATTGGACTATTTGTGTGATTTGAACTCTATGTCGCCATATGATGTTGGAGTGTTGAACTATGTGGGTGTGATTTTAACTCTTCTGTTTTTATATTATAATGAAGTATTGAACTATGTCTTGTGTTAATTGGACTCTATATGTTAAATTATTTATGTATTATGTGTAATGTGTGTAATTTAAAATTTTTTATCACATGTTTATGATAGTATTTTATTCTAGGTAAATCGCGCACTACCCGTCAAATACCCCTAGTTCGTATTGTACCCGTTCGTATAGTACCCGAAACCGTTTTCTACCCGTCCGTTAATACCCGTTACCCGTACCCATACCCCACCCGGTTTTTAACTACCCGTACCCGTACCCGTACCCGAGATGAATAAATAGGGTAGGGTACGGAATGGCCCCTACCCTACCCGTTTTCACCCCTAGATCTATCGCCTAACTAGGCAATGGGTACTATCGTGGAACTAGGCAATATTATTGCACCACCCATCGCTTATTTAGCGGGCGATCGCCCATGGTGTTGGGGCCGTTATTAGGGCGATCGCCCGCCACGCGGACGATTGGTGTTTAATTTTAGTTTTTTTTCAAAACAAGCTAGTACTATTTTTGGAAAACAATTAAATATATATGGGCCCAAAATTTTTAGAAATCAGCACCTGCTACTTTTTTTTACCGATAACGAACGCACTTTAAAGGCGCCGTTTCGAACAGAGGAACTTCCCTGGCTATTTTTACAGAAATTGCATTGATCATGGCGAAAACTTCTCCGTTTTCAGATGGATCACACACAGCTTGGCCGCGGCAAGCAAAGTCGACGTCGTGCTTCTTGCGTTGCCGCATGCATTCCTCTCATATCAACAAGTCAAATCACACGGAGCCAATGCATCTGCCCAATCAACCACGCATTAATCCAGAGCAAGAACTCCTCTTTCACGCGACTGTGTTGATCCAATCGATAGCCAGCATCACGTCACGATTGAAGGCAGGTTGGGCAGATGATGAAAGGATCATAAAGTTTCAGAGTGAAAACCGGGGAGATAGCTATTTCGACGGTGCAGTCTTCATCTCTCGAAGCAAAAACCTAGCTAGTGCACGTTCTATCCACATCGACGCCGCTGCTCCAGCTCCAGTGAGCCTACCAGCTAGCTACCATTGACGATCACATGACAGGAGCTCACACATTAGCTAACGTCTCGCTTGCGAGCTAGCTAACATAACACCCTGCCCATCTCAAATCACCTCACCCATCTGCTCTGCCGTCAGGTTGATCTCTCGTAGAACTCGTGTCTCATCTGATTGGAATGGCTAATTAGCAGTACTGTTTAAGGCACCTGGTGGGGCATAAGAATTTGGCAATACGACTATGAGAGCGTTTACGGAGCTAGCGTACGCACAGGTTAACCTATGCGTGGTGTTGTTTGGAACGCAGGGATTTACAGAAACAGGTGTTTAATACTTTGGGCAGCTCCAATAAGTTGCGAAAGTTTCCATGTTTTGTCGAGTTCTTTTATGGGACGGACTTAGCGGCAGATGGTTGGGATTTACTCCCAACGTTTCACTATATTTGTCCATAGCACATCATATAAGAAGTACTCTCTACATGTTGAAATACAAGTCATTCTAGAGATTTGGAAAAAGGTTGGAAAAGGTGGACGTTTGATTTTTGTTGGTCAGATTTACTCTTCCTTTAATAAAGTTTACATTTTCCATTAGTTTTGAAAAGAGAAAATTGTACTGTTATCCCCCTGAACTTACGGCGATTCTCACGTAGCCCCCTGAACTTGAGTTTACTTTCTTGCCCCCTGAACTTGAGTTTACTTTCTCGCCCCCTAAACTTGTCTCTGTTTGCAAATATGGCGCTTATGTGGCCGTTAACCGTTTATGTGGCTGTCGCACGGCAGTTGAAGGATGACATGACAATCCATATGGCTAGTTATTGATGAAAAATTCCTAAAAAATAGGGGTAAATTTTTTTTTCTAATTTTTACTATATTTTATGAATTTTTTCATCGATGACTAGCCATGCTTTTCAAATTAATGGCATCCACTTGTTCAACTAATAATTATAGAAAACAACAAAAAAACACATATACCAAAAAAAAATAGAATTTAAATAAAATATCTTAATGCGGTTAACCTAAAAACTTACAAATCAAGTTTCTATCTGAAAACAACAATTAATCAAAAAAATTGAAAAATTAATGTAAGCATTGGAAAAATAGTAAGCATAGTAAAAAAAACGACGTAGACAAATTAGAAAAAATAGTTGCATGTCTAAAACTTAAAAAACAGGTGACTGTTATTTAGCAAAGCGTTTTGTTTTTAAAAGCTGTTTTCAACTTTTGCACAGTAGTTAGTCTTAATTAACCACTTAGACTTCTTGAAACCATTAAAAGATGTTAAAGCCGGTTTTTAAAATGTAACCAAACAGTTTGACTTCGCAAAGCTCCCGAAGCGCAGCATTTCAGTCAGAGGCTCACAGCTAGCCATTCACAACCATTCCAAATAGGCTAAAAAAAGTAAAAGCCCGTGGCTTTTGGAGCTTGGAACTTGTAGCCTGGCTTGGTACTTTTTAAGTTCCCGCTAAGATTAAGAAAAGCAGGGAGCTAGGAGCGAACAAACGAAAGCACATACCTCTCCTAAGTTTCCGAATCTCTACCGTGTTCCTCATCATGTCTCTGTTGATAGAGCGATTTTATAATACGCATCTTAAAGTCCCAAGAAGCCTAGAGATGTGGAGTATGCCCTAAACTATTGACAAATGGAATTATTAAATTGGCGTGATGTCAGAGTGGCAAGCGAGATCACTCTGATTGATACTACTATCTGGGAGGATCATGCCAGATTCAAAGATGTCAATAACTGTAAATGGTACAAATTTGATGCCACTTGTCCACATCTTTGATCTTTGAACCAAAGATGTTTGGCTCAATTCATTTTTTTAAAAAAAAGAAAACCAGTTACAAGTTGGTTCATTTTCCTTCTGCAACAAGGCTGTTCAAATAAACTGCTTCATGTTTTAGGGCTATCTTGCGTATACAATCCAGCCAGTTCATCTGCATTTTGAAATGTAAGAAAGAAAAGGAGCATTCGAATGGAGCAATGAGATGGATATAGTTTTACATGTTGGGAGGACATTGCCTCAAGTAGTATTTGTTTATGATCTCCCCAAGAGAGCATGCCACCTTCAGAAGATTTGCATGCTAGTTATGTCCAGCAAATGATATAATCATTAGTCTAAGTATTGGAACAAGGAATTGTTACCCGAAGTAGCAAATGGATAGACACAAACATCAACGAAAGAGTGGCATTGCAACAGATGGAAAGAGCAAGAATCTACTCCATGGAGTAGATAGATTATAGTAGTGAGTGGCAACCAAAAGGAGTGTCAAGCATAAAAGATTGTCGGCACACAAGGTAGCCTTTTTGTCTCTCGTCAAAACACCATTTGTTTATATATGATTGTGTTAGGGCGGTGAGATCATATGCCCCAATTTAGGTGGAGAAATTTGGGCCAACTCAGATGTCTAGTTGGATTCTTTGATGCAGCAGGTAACACTTGCCAGCATTAAACTATCATAGAGGAAATTTTTCAGAGATAATTCCCTTATCTACTAGAGAAAGAGCGGCAGCTTTTTTAAGCATGTGCCTCAACAGATTGGGCGGTAAGTGGGGCACACTTGTTCTTCTATCTGAATGCTGACATTTGGTGTTCCATATAATATGGTGTCCATCTCTATTGGTCATTCACACATTTTTTTTTAAAAAAAAACTATTGTTTGTTCAAAAAAAAAACTATTCATTCACTGGGAAGTTAGCATGCACTGCTAAAGCCAGATGGGCACATAAAGAGTCAATGGCAAGATGAAATAGATATTATTGTTATTTGGGATGCCATCACTTTATTTCCACTACTGAATTTGTTAGATGGCATTTGAAGAGAGAGTGCTGAAGCAGTATATGCGAAATTAAATTGTTCTACCATAACTTATTCAGTAATAATGTGGATGACACATAAGGCTAACATGGCTGTGGATTCTGGTATCTATGATCCAGTATAAATCTATCCAAGAGCAAGATTGTTAAAGTTCAGAGCAACTCGGTACTGGATCATGAGCATTGCCTAGAGCTAGAATGTAACTCCATGGCCTGGATAGAGAGAGGGAAAAAAAAGGAAGAGGACAAGAGAAAGAAACAAAAGGATGCCCTTTTCTACAGGAAAGCTAACTTTCAGCATTCAAAGATCAATGATTTGTGGTGCACTTCATCTAAAAAGAGAGGGCAACGTAACTGTTTGACTGTTACTCTCACTAATAGATTGGTAGTGAATTTCATAATCCAAGAAACATCATGCACATTCCTCTAAACTTCTAATCATACTTTGCATAACCATTAATGAAACAAGAAATTGTGCCGCACATATTATTCAGCATGCCGATACAATTATCTTTTTTCTATGAACTTCCAACCGGTAGAAAGTACTTAACTTTCTCCTAGATGGACGTTTGGTGGGTAGCCATAATAACATGCAACAATAGTACCTCCTGAATCTTGATACATCAGCCATTGCAGCTGCGGTGAGAAACAGTGCTTGGTTTATTGCTGTGGCATTTCAGAAGAAAGAAGGGATGGATAAATCTCAAGTGAAAAAAAAAACTAAACTTGAATACATCCAGCCCAGGAATTACCGTTTAGATTATCAAGTCGATGTTAATTTGTGTCCCAAAGTAAGAGAAAAGAATTCCAAGAACATAGCTTCCGTCTAGGGAAAGATGTCAAAACGGTTTGTCGTGTTGGCTTGTGCACCCTTGGGTGTTTTGGACTGGTGTGCTTAAGCTTTGCCTGATTGTTCGGCGTTGTGTGGCGACCCCCGCTTGGTCGGGTCGCGTTGTTCCCCTCTCCCTTCTTCTCTCTCTCCGATTTAGTAGCATCAGCTGCAATAAGGGCTAACCCTTTTCTCTGGTGTATTTGTTGTATTTTCTCTCCTTCTTGAATGAAATGGTAGCACTGTTCTTTGCGTTAAAAAAAAAGATGATCAAAATAATTAAATTTACCAATGCCACGGATTGACGCCGCTTGCAATTTACAACGCCGGCGACTCTTTTTTTTACTCCCAGCACTGGACGGGTTAGTAACTTAGTACTGGATGGAAAGCCGAGAAATTGCTGGGCTTGGCCGAGAAGATTCTCATGGGCTGGATTTAAGCAGCCCCTTCACATGGGCTATATTGAAGCAGCTTTTTCACGGCCTGATAATCAGATTCTTACTGTGAGAACTATTTGGCAACCATTTCAAAAAAAATATAGCAACCATCCTTCTACAGATAGACCCCTAGCCAACAGTAGAATTGAAAACAATGCCTAAAAGGGTTCAAATAATAAATAGCAGGAGAAACATGCACTACTCTGTTGAGTGAAGATTTTGTGATGGGGTGACTTTCCAATTGATAAGAATATTTTTGTGATGAATTTTGAAATTTTGGAGAATTTTTGAAGTGAAATTGGTGATCTTTGGCTTAATATGGAAATATTTGTGGTTTATTGGACAAACATTGGGCCAGGGACCAATGATTTTATGAGATTTTTAAAGATTATTTGATATATTTTTGTGGTGTGAAAAAAAGAAAAGAAAAAAAAAGGTACAGCAGCAATAGTGAAGAAGATAATAAAAAGGGTGCAGCATTCATGGTGTGATTAATGGCTAATTCTGTGATTAGTGGCATGCTAATAGCCGGATAATTAGTGCAGTGCATGCAGGCAGTTAGTGGTGTGTGCGCGTGATGGCAGTGTGTGCATGGTTGCGTGTGGCCCTGCAGCGAGCAGGCCTGCAGAAGCAGTGCAGCGAGCAGGCCAGACGCACGCACGCCGGCCCATTTGCGAGAGACGCACGATCGGCCCATGCGGGAGATGCATGCTGGCCCAGGGCACGGGCTGAGGAGCTATATAAACAGTACGCGGCTTTATTTTTTTTAGGGGTTTCTATGTTGTTTTGACTGCGCGAAAAAGACGAAAAATAGAGTTTTTTTCAGAGCAAATTTCAGAGAGGAATTTGAGAGGTTGATGCTTCCATTGAAAAAAGAACCATGTACTGATTTGATGAATGGATAAGATGGATTTCGGTATGCGATCTTTCTCGTTTTTGGCTTAATTTTCAGATTGGTTTCCTTATGATCTTGATTAATTATTGTTTTTATTTAATTAATTCCTCCGGTCGAGTATATTAGATATCAGATTAGGGGTAATTAGCGCCAACAATCCTACATACTCCCATCGCTGTTGTCAAGAATGAAAACACCAAATTTAGTGTCACTGCAAGCTTCTCCTCTACCTTGAACCTCACAGGGCGACAGAAAGATCAAAATAAATATTAGCCATGGAAGCATCGATGTCTATCACAGCCAACATCAAGGAAAACAAAGTTTAGGAAACACTGCCGACAACCATCATTGTCATCACTGAGCTTTTCAGCACTGCAGCCGGTCAACGCATAATCCAAAATCTTCCTGGGGGGGGGGGGGGAGTCTTCTCTTCCTCCTACCCACAGGTACCCCATTCACGACGAAAACACTAGAGATGAAGAAGTCGCTATCGAGGATTTTACGCAAGCTTACCTATGTATACATTCAAAAACAATTATGTGCAACAAAAAGTTTGCGGCGTCAACAAGGCCCCTTTCAAGGGGAAGCTGGACAAGAAGTTAGAAAGCACACCAAGAAGGGGGATGGAGACAATGAAATAGACATGGAGGCCGCTGCTCCATCCCAAAGCCCACTACGTCTCCTTGACGCCTTCGGCCGCCTCGACCCTACTCTCTAATACCTAGTAGCCTGACCCTATTCACTCCAACTTGATCCCCGATCGGCCCCACCTCTTCTCCCCTTTGCCTCCACCTGACACGTGCAACTAGCAGCCAACACGACAAAGAGCAACGCCGACAAGCTGGCAATGGAGCAAGTAAGAGGAAGTGGGAGGAGAGCAGAGAGGACCAAAATAGCTCAATACAAACCTAATTTTGCTACTAATACCTAGAGATATACGGATCCCTTCACCTCCTTGGCCCTAGCTTTCACAAGAGTGTCGAACTCACCAAAGATGAGAGGCAGATAAATCACCCGTTGAGTCGGTAGTCACCTGAGCATGCCGGAAGCTTCCTTGTGTGATTTGATGATTTGTGGGTTTTGTTTTTACCCTAGTAACCCTTTTCTGAAGTCAATATTATATATTATTTGGAGTGGCTTGACTTATGTTTAAAGCTCTAGCTAAATTGAAAGGTTGACTTTTTAGTTAGCTTTTTAAGAAAAAAATATGAAGCCACCTTTTAAAACTCTAAAAATTAAACAAAGGGAGCCACCTTTAAAAAGCAAATTCAAAAATATCTTAAAATCCAACTAATCATTCAGCTCAGCCACTCGAGACAAACTCAGTCTTAGCTTTGAAAAAACAGTTGACTGACCATGCCACACTACCACACTCCTCCATCACTAAGGCCTCGTTTGTTTTAGCTTAAAGTTGTGTTGTGTTTTACTTTAGCAAATTTGTAACCCCTTGAAAAACGTTTTAAAGAATTCAATAAATTATGAAAAAAAATATTTTACAAACTTTAAGAAAACTATTTAAAACCCCACAAAAATAACTACAAAATATTACATCATTTGGCTTATACAAAAATAATAAATTTTCATTTAATTTAATTGAAGCTGAAACAAACAAGGCCTAAGTCCAATCCCTCCCCGATAGGGGTAAAACCAGAACAAATATTTTTCAATTGACCGAATATATTCAGATAGTGGTTCAGATATCTGAAAGGTTTTCTCTTTTACAAATGAGGCTATGGATAATGCCTTGGATACGGATATAGCGATGCATAGATATTCGGCAAGATTTAGTTTTATATTCAAATAATTAATATACGAATCTGGAATAATAGGCCAAAAGTAAAGGTGACCGGCCTGACGTGGTCCTTGCTACAAGCCCTAATTTGGCTATCAACCCAAGGCCAAGGCAAGGCAGTAAAACCACGTTTGACCAATAATGCAAGTTTGGTCAGAAATTGTATTCAGATAATCTATCATTAATGTGTTATACATGTTTTATAAATTGTCTTTATTTTAATCCATGTGTTATCCAACTAAAAAATTTGTATTCGCTACAATACTATATGATATTATTCATATCTATGGCCTTGATTTGTTTTAACTTAAATAAAATAAATAAAATATTGTTATTTTTGTATAACCCGAACGCTACAATACTTTGTAGTCATTTTTATGGAGTTTTAAGAGCATAGCCAACAAGATCTCTATATTTCGTTCTCTATATCCTTTTTTAAATCACTAAACATTCCCTATATTTTCACCCTCTTCAGTAGGGTCTTTATCCTCGAAAAGATATAGAGATTCTCTAAAGAATATCCGGAGAGAGTCCCTAAATTTAGAGATTGTGATAGAGACCCTGCTGAATTTTTTTAAAACTTTTTAAGACGTCTTTTGAATGGTCACTTTTTTTTCGAATTAGTTTATTTTAGTAACTTTCAGTTGAAACAGACTATCTATATCCGATCTCATATCCATTTTAAAAAGCACAAGCCAGTGACATTTAACGTATCTGATCCTATAAACATCCCTACTCCCCATCTAGGCACCACCCGCGGTTGGCACCGGCAGGCGGCACTGCCCTCGCTGCTCTGCTCGACTGCTCCGCCCTCTCTACCTGGAGCGGCAACGGCAACCGCGAGCACCCCAGCTCCGTCATCTCATGCCCACGGCAGCGGCTGTGAGAGAAGTCTGCGACTTTAGTGCTGCGAGGGAGGAGAGAATTAATCTCACAAGTCATTGGATGGTTGTAACATTGAAATATATGTAAAAAAAACAGTGATCTCATGATTAGCGATATATCTAAGATCAATCTCTACTGTGGTGCATGCATAACGATTTGCATGCACAGTTGCACATGGCACATCACAGGGATCAGACGCACCTGCAAGTTGAGGGACTGTTCAGTTCCAGTGGCTCCACTGCTTTGCAAGAGAAGCCTGCAAGTCTCCACCACACGTCCACACCAAGAACTCACAGGAAAAGGGTGGTAATGGCTGAAAGCTGGAATAGTAACCCTGCATCCCAGCTTTGCTTTGCATTATTGGACAATGAGGATAGAGGGGGAGAGAGAGAGAGAGTTGTTCCCTCCTTTTTCAGCCAATTTGTGCTGCGATAGTCACAGCACCGTATCACCATCAACCACTCTCACATATCTTTTTCTGCCCTTCCTTCCCAAACCTGTTGTCTTGTTCATCAGCCATCTCCTATCTCTTATTTGTGTATGCAGTCAGTGCTGCGGAAATGACAAAGATGAGCAGCATGAGAGATGGCAGCAGGGTCCCCAAGAGAAGGTAGCTACTAGGATTAAGATACTCATCATTCATGCATCCTTGTTGCTGCAGTGTTGCAATTTGCAAACCTTCTCTTGTGACTGGCTGCAGGAAGCAGGATGTCCAGAAGGTTGTGGTGTCTGTCAAGACTGAGGATCAAAAGACTGGGCAAGGGCCACCTTCTGACATTTGGTCCTGGAGGAAATATGGACAGAAGCCAATCAAGGGCTCCCCTCATCCTAGGTATAAGCTTGCCTTACACCAGTTCTCCACAATGGATTGTTTAAGTCTCTGTAATGCTACAACACTTTGCATGTGCGTTTGGTCTTCTTCCCCTAACCTCTTTAAAGATCATGTAGCGGGCACAAAATATGATCATTGGACAATTGATTTGTTTGATCAATTAGCCTCTTATCTTTGTTCCTTGTGTGTAATCCAGAGGCTACTACAAGTGCAGCAGCTATAGGGGCTGCCCAGCCAGGAAGCAAGTGGAGAAGTGCAGGAATGATGCGTCCCTACTCATCATCACCTACACCTCAGAGCACAGCCATGAACAGCATGCCACAGATTCAGTCCAAGAACAAACCCATAATTTTAATATGATTGATGCAGGTTCTGCCCTAATAAATGACATGTCACCTACTGAAGCAAGAACTGCATCTCCCAAGCTGTGTGGTGAAGAGATCTGTGATTTCTTTGATGAACTTGAGGAGCTCCTCCCAGTGTCTGCATGTCCACTCCCAAGCTTAGCCTTCATGATCCATGAGCTGCTTCTTTGATGCAAGGGCATTGCCAAGGAAGAGGCTAGTGAAGAATGAATACCTTTCAGGGATCCTACTTGCCAAGCAAACTGCTGTAGTAATAACCTAATGCATGTATATCGTGTGCGCATTATTGACTTGTACAACTTTGATAAGATGTACCATCTGATTACCGCGAGGTGATTTTCACCAGAAGGGAGGAATGCAAAATGAGCACGTACAAAGGGATATTGGTTGTTGCAAAACTGTGTTTGAGGCTTCCAAGCAAATTAGTACAGTTAAACCACAACAAATGCATTTTCTACCTCCTGAACTAACCCACTTGAAAGTCCCTCTGTATTCTCGGATGCTCATTGCTCATAGAACTCGCTAGGTGGCGTAGGATGTCAACATCAGGAATCTGTAGCATCAGCGTACAAGGACAAGCAGAACTATGTAGCCTGGGATGCACGGCAGGATTATAACAGGCACAGTACAGGCGTATAGCACACTATCAAGCCAGCAAGGTTCCAAAAACTTCACAACCACATACCTCAATAGATGCTCATAAATGATTCAACCATTCAGCGCTCACATCACAAGAGACGCTCCAGAAGAAAAGGATGCTACAGTATCGATTGGTAGCATGGTAAAATGTCAACCCTAAAAAAAAGGGGGTAAAATGTCTCTCGTGATTTGTGTTTACATCATCATCAGCTCGGCGTGAACATGCTATCCTGCCATCCCCCTTGAATATATTTAGCTTGAAGCTGCCTAAGGGTTTCGACCTGATCCACCGATCCAGTTTCAACAAGGAATATTTGTTCCCAGATCTTCCGCAGCTCTGATAAAAGAAACAGAAGCAGCATAGCATTAGTATATTATCAAAGCTGATATTGTGCAGCTAGTCAACACTAAAAATATCAAATAATCTTCATGTTTTTAATAATCTAAAACATGCCAGAACATATTTTCCCCATCACATAATATGCTTAATTTGCTATTCTTTTTAAGATTCTCTCCAACAATAACCAACATTTGGACATGGAGCGGGGGGATAGGGAATGGATCAATGGAATGCAGGGGATAGGGATGCAGGGGACGCAAGTTCAAACTCACCAGATTTATGCATGGGTGAGAGGCACATGATTATCAAGTCAAAGCGAGGCACTTTCGCCAAATTCTCCAAAATGCTTACTGCTAACCCTGCATCATCCCTGATAATGTAACAACTAACAAGTGTTAGCGAATAGTGGCAACAGCCAAGGTCCCAAAACAGTACTGAGCATGTAATAGATAAATGTACCGGAAAATTGAGGCTGTGCACTTCACAATATCAATCAGAAAGGTAGCAGAAAGTGCATTCTTAAAAATCTCTGGTAGGGTAGATGGTGCAATCGACTGATCACAAAACAAGTAAGAATTCACCAATCCAGTAAGCGAACAGAAAATAAAACAGGCTGGGTATAAACCTTTAACAATTGTATTTGCTGGGCAGTGTCATCAGATATAGCTCTCCAAGAAACCTCAAAATCATAAGCAGTCTTTGGCGTCTTCACGTTTTTCATAGTGCTGGCCATATACCGTGAAGCAGCACGAGATGCAAGATCGTGTATCGATGCTTCTGGTCCAAATTTCTGTTTACCATCTCGAGACTGCTGTATCAAGTAATTGAAACATATATGTGAGAGAGAGAGAGAGGGAGGGAGAGGGATTTCCTAGATAAACTGGAAAAAAAAAATCAGCACTTTGTACTTAGTGTCATCACATGTGTAAAGCTCATGTTGGACTAGGATGGGTTTGTCTATTTCAAGGTTTTCCAACCACCCAAAAAATCCTGCTCCCTTCCGATGTGAATAGCCCAGTTGCACAACAGTTAACCAACACATTTAGCAGGCTCTTTTATCAATTGAGAGGTTATCTGTTGGAAGCCAGTAGAACTAGGCTGAAAGCTGCTCGAAAAAAACTAGGCTTGAAGTTTGAAATTAACAAGTTTTGAGAACCTAGTTCAAGCTGGGATGGTTGGCTGGGTTTTGAGGACCCCAAATGCATTAACAAATTGCTTCACATATCAATAAAGACCATATGCTGCACCAAATAGCATGCAACGCAATCATATGTCATAGAAGGTATATCATAGATCATGCTCTCTATGCCAAAGTATAGGTTCAAAATTCCTAATACATCAGTATCATACATCATGGGTGTTATACAGCAAAAAAACGCTGTAGTCAGAACACACCTGAATGATATTGTCTTTGGAGCTTACATCAGACCCTCCTTTAGATCTGCCATTTACATTATCTGTGATCTCCATTGCAACTCTCCTAGGTGAATCAACTTCCATGAAACTGCCCTGTAGAACAACATCAGGATCAGGTACTGCACACCAAAACAGGCGGAAAACCAGAATGTAAACAACTCTACAAGAAACAGAGAAAAGGCCTATTTCAAAAGCATAGAGCCACGTGCATGGCTCGTGCTAAGCTTACAAAATGTTGTAGGGGAAAAAAACTCAAAAACATATTCAATTAATCACATATGAGTAGTTGTAAATTAAGAGAACAGAATTATTGTGACACTGTAAACCTGAGGTGGAACATACCTTCTCAGAACCACTTCGTAGATTAGAAGTGCTATCCTTTTTACCCCTAACTATATCAAATTCAGAACCAGTGCGTTTAGCTGGAACTGTAGTTTTCTTAGCCAATTTCTGCAGAACTAATAAGCTCATTAGTACAGGAAGGAGCAACCTAAAACTACAAAAACTCCTACCAGTCTACCACCATGCTGTCTTGAAAAGCTATATTTATTTTGGCAGAAAATATTTTTCTATCGGAAATGAGTTTTATAATAAACAAAACAAAATTGGCAAAAGATTTTGTTGCTAACACAAAAGTATTTTGGCCAGATACAAGATGAAAATTTTTAAGTACAGATTGTTCACCTCCATGTGTAATGCTTTTATCTCAGAATACTGCTTCCTCAGCTCTGGATTATTAGGGTCAATACTGATAGAAAATTCAGCATCTGTATGCACATGATTAATATACACTCCTTGTCATGTTCATGAAGAAAACAATAGATTCCAAAGAAAATAAATAAAGGCCAAAATGCAGAATACCATCCATTGCTTCCTTAAGCTTCCCAAGTTCTTTTCTTGCAGTAATCCGGCGTGAGTATGCTTTAACATAACGATCATCCAGATTCAGAGCTTCAGTACAATCATTCTCTGCCTTCTCAAATCTATTGAATTAAATATCAAAATTATGAGACAACAACAGAGAGTGATTGTTTGAAGTTCTACCACATCAAAGGTTCTGAAACATCTCACAAATACCCCCCTCCACAACACACACACACACACACCCAAAAAAAAACTGCTGTCTGAAATCTGAAATTGTTAATTCCTAAGGTACAGACATACAATAACAGACCCAAGTAAGGTGCAGCATCACAGCTAAGAAAATCATGGTAATAAATATGAAAGGTTAACACAAGTGCAACCATAGTTTAACACTGACTTACTTCCTAAGTTTAAGATACGCCATAGCTCTATTAGCAAAAGCAACTGCTGTAGGAGACAACCCGATACTTCTTGAGTAGCACTCGATTGCTTCAGTAAACTTTTTCTGTTTGAAGTACTCATTGCCCTTCAAATTAAACACAGGAAACAACGGGTTTTGGTTCACAAGTCTTGTCTCAGCAGTCTTAAAATAAACAGACAATAGATTGCATTAATCCCTAAAAAGAAATGATTGCATTATTTAATCTGACCTGCTCCTTTTCAGATGCAGCATCAGGCATCAGTTCATCATTCAAGTAACTCGAATAGCTGAAACGATCGCCTAGATTTCCAGTAGAAGATCCTGAAGGTCCATACATTCTCATCCTGGCTTCCTGCAGACAAGTTTTTTTTTCTCCTTCTCAATTACAACTCCAAACATGAAACTCATTTGAACAAAGCAAACAAAAGAACTTGGTTTCAACGGCACTGAGAAGCTCTAAATTGAGGTTTGAAAAAGGTATAGATTACCCCATTCAACTTTCACAAAGGTATAGAATACATCCCTAAACTATAAAACCAGCACTATTTGATCCCTCGACTCTCTAAACCAGAGATATTACCCCCTGGGCCATTTAAAAAGCGAGACGGTCTTGCTCATATTCCATGCACGGATCATATAAGAAACCCGATTTTGAGGTTTTCATCAACTCCCAGGCATACAACAGCAGTAGGGACAATAGAACATTTCAAAGCAATGACTAATAAATATACGGAACAAGCAATCCTGCCCAGATAAAGGAACAAAGCACATTGTAATGCAATCTGACCGGAAGATTGCCTAGAACATCCATCATGCGCAAATTGCTACTTAGGGTTAGGGATTGAGGGGTTCAGTGCTGACCACTGCCGTGCTTTTTCTTCTGGAGATGGCGAAAGAAGGCGATTGCTTGGGCGGTGGAGCCTCAGGCCACGACTGATGCGCCCTCGGCCGGGCGGCGCCTCGAGCTTGCTGGGAGGATGTGGAACAGCGACGCCTCAGGACGTGGCTGGTGGAGACACAGGGTTGGTGGTCATGGGCGGCGGTGGCGAGTGGAGCCCAAGGGAGCTCTTGCCATGATCCCGCCGCTCCTTGCTCCCAGATTGCCGGTGTGGCCTAGATGGTCATCCAAGAAACATCTGAAAGCAGCACGAATCCATCAACAAGAGCAGGAACCAAAAGCGGCAAGAGTTGAAGAAAACAATCAAGAACATACTAACGAGGTTGCAGATGAGAAGAAAAGTTGAAGAGGAGCTAAGTTGAGGGAAGGGAGAGAAATTCTTCGTCGCGGCGGCGGAAGACGGCCGGCTGAAGGTTCGGGAGAGCGGTGGAGGGGGCTGGACGAATGGAGAATAAGGGTTTAAGCTTGCCTACCTTAAAAGAAAAGATATCAGGAAAGGAAGAAGCAGAAGAAATGATCTGAGCTCTCGAAGTAGAAAAGTACCGGACCAGAAGATAGACATGTAGTTCCCGTGGAGGTGGCAGCCGGGGAGGGCAGCGGCGCTAGCGGGAGGGCTCGCGGCTAGGGCTGGCTCGCGCGTGGAGCTTGGGCTCACGGGATTAATTCCACAGCGCCTTGTTACCGTCGGATGGAACTGAACAGCAGAGACACGCGGTTTTCATGGTTTGCACCGTATGGACGGTTTGCACGGGATACGGTTTTAATTGGGATCTTAAAATCGAAACATATATGCAATAAAGTTTACGATCGTCGTGCAATCGAATTATCAAAAGTTATAAAAGATTATAAAAAATATTTGTAGATGTATTTCATTGATTATCAAAAGTTATAAAAAATTATAAAAATATTCGTAGATGTATTTCATTGTTTACTATAACTATGTACTACCTCTGGTCACAAAAAAGAAGTCGCCGTTGACTTTTGAACACGTCTTTGACCATTTGCCTTATTCAAAAAATTAGTTCAAATATGTAAAAATGTAAATCATACTTAAAATACATTTAATATTAAACCTAATCATAACAAAATAAATAATATTTATATAACTTTTTTGAATAAGACGAATGGTTAAAGGCGTGGGCAAAAGTCAACGGCGACTTCTTTTTGTGACCGGAGAGAGTATAAATTTTCAAAGAAAAATTCATTTTATATTAAGAGTAATAAAAAAAGAAAAATGACAGCTTTGACGAGTTTAAAATTAATAAAAATTTATCTTTTTCTAACTTTCAATTCAGGATGAATTTGAACTTGAAATTTTATACAGAGCTAGAGTAAATTGAAAAGTACATCTACAATTTTTTTTAAAAAATTACATCTTTTAATAGTTTGGTTGTATGATGGTTACGCTGTAAACTTAATTGTAAAGAATTCCAATCGTGTGGAGTCTAATTTCATTGTCGGTGAGCAAATGAAATGGCGCATCAAGTTGCTCAGTGGGGAAAGTTAAGTGGCGAAGAAGGCGAGTGGCATGCGGATGTTGACGACCGCATCCCGGCTAAATTGCTCAGAAAGATTAGCTACGGGAACCTAGAAGTGAAATGGGCCAGGCCTAATTTAGAGCATGTTTTTAGCCCGACCAATCCTGATGTAAACTCCTTTCATGTTTCGGGTGATTGTGATTTAATATAAAGCTGGGTTGCCTTCTCAAAAAAAAGAGAATTGTTCCGTCTTAAAAGCCTGTATTTAGATGTAAGGATTTGCTAATTCTTAGACGCCTCAAATTTAATTCACTATTGGGCAACATATCTTGCACAATCAAGTTTATGATGCATTCATCGTGCAACCGAACTATCAAAAGTTAAAAAAAATTCTGAAAAAATTTGTAAATGTACTTCATTGTTTACTCTATATGTGTATGAAGTTTTAAAGTAAATTTGTTTTATATTAAAAGTTATAAAAAAGAAAAAACTAATAATTATGACGAGTTCAAAATTACTCGGAGCTCCTCATTGTATTAGAGCTTCGCAGGCACAAGGCCCCACTGTCCAGAGCGTCGGCACTACCCCGAGCTTCGCATCTTCTAGCTGCAGCCCAATGAAGGATCGAGATGTAGCCTAGAGGGGGGTGAATAGGCTTTACAAAATTTTACAGCAAAAACAACATAGCGGAATAAATCAATATCGGATGTTCCGATGTCAGTATCGGATAGTCCGATATGAATCGGACTATCTGTTCTGGAATCTGAACGTCCGATATTGCTGGAGTAAGGATTAACGAATTAGAGTGTTACAACAGTAAATCCTGCACCAAATAGGGTTAGATAGCAAGCCAAAATAAGATGAACAAGAGGAATCCACAAACACACGAAGACTTGAATTAGTTGTTCCCGAAGTTCGGATCCTTGAGGGGATCCTACGTCTCCGTTGAGGCGGCTCGGTCACACTTGAGCCAGGGTCCCTCTTGACCCTTAACCTTCCGGGTTGCACCAAACACTCCCGGTATCACTCAATGGATTCTTTCCTTTCAGATGCGTATCCGGCCTTCACAAACTCTCCCTGGCCACCACACGAAGCACCGGTGGCTCTAGGGCGACTCCTAACAGTCTAGGAGCCCTCAAACTCCAAGAGTAACAAATCCGGCGAAAAATCAACTTGGAGAATTAATCAAGTGCTCAAGATCAAAATTTGATCAACACGAAGTCTCTAGATCTAGCTTCTTCACCTATCAAAGATGCAATCAATGGAATTAATGGTGGAGTGAAGATGGAGGGTGGGAGCTAGGGTTTGCAATAAGTGCTCAGCTCAGAATATGTGTGAAAGGCAACCCTGGCCGGTGGGAAGGGGAGAGGAATAAATACCCACGCTCTCAAACTAGCCGTTACTGTTTACACATATCGGATAGTCCGATATTAACATCGGAATGTTCTGATATTTTCGCAACGAGACAGAGAGGGGTCAATCGGAACAAGCAACGGATAGTTTAGGACTATATCGGAATATTCCGGACCAACATCTGATAGTTCCGATATTTTTGCGATTTGTGACAGAGAGGGGTCGATCGGACCAAGTATCGGATTTTTTCGATCCATATCGGAATGTTCCGGACTAACATCGGAATGTTTCGATATTTTTGCGACTGGAGACAGAGAGGGGTCAATTGGAACAACCATCGGATATTTCCGGTCCATATCAGAATGTTTCGGACCAACATCAGAAAGTTCCGATATATTTTTAAAGAAAACTCCCTCAAAGTGATTTGGTAGATAAAGTGTGTAAAGTTTTTTCGACCAAGAGCACTTAGAACTTTTAAAAGTGGTTTTTCGTCGCATCCCTCTTAATAGTACGGCGTGTCCTTAAACTCAATTCAAAAGAAAAGATCTACAGTAAAATAAAAATAAACGTCGTCTTCTCCTTTAAGCTTTACAGTCTCCAAGTGTCCTTTACATCCATTTTCTAATTTAAAAACAGTCCAATACTAAACAAACTTGATTAGATCTTTAATATGCCTATCATCTATCACCAAAACCCACATAGGGCCTAGATGCACTTTCACCCAAGATCCGTATCTGTTCACAAGACTTGAGCCATACTGTCCCAAGCTCCTCATCGGCCTAGAGCACCACCTCTATTTTGCGCTGCGATGATGGCCCTGCTTCTTGATGTTGCGTCGATCCTCTATAGAGATGCCCTAGGCCTTATTTATACTAGCGAAGGAAGGGGGCAATTGTCTTGTTCTTGCGCAAAAAAAAATGAAAAAATAACTAAGCGTCGGTAATGCATTGAGCACTGTAGCAGACGCTTCAATGCCTCGATAACCCATAAGATGTAACGAGACTGCACACTATAGTAGGTACTCAACTACATTGTGGGGCGGGATAATCCGATGGATGGAACAACATTGTCGCTAATATTTCGAGCTTCGCGCCCTCTCTTTGACAGATGATCTTCGTTCTACGTCCGACTGCCATGTTGTTGCCCTGGTGTGGAGGTTGCTTAGACAAGGGTTTACTCGGACGGGTTTACGTAATAAATTTTCACATAAATTGCAGAAAAAAAAAGATCCTCACCATCCATTATATTATAGCCAAATTATAACGACTTAAATTGAAAGAAATAAATTTATACTATCAACTACAGCTAAAAATAAAAATAACACAAATTTTATAATCAGTCGCCCGTCCAGTGGGCGCCAGGATGCTATTTTTTTAATTTTTTTAAACGGACTAATATTTTTTTAATTTCGATTTAAATTAATGCTACTACAGTAATAAATTCTGCAAACCATCCCATGCATGCTGATCTTAATTTGGGGCCCCAAATCCTCCTTCAACTTTCCTCTTCGAACGGGCCCACCGTGTGAAAGCCGGGAGGGAGGTTTGACATGAGAAGGGACGCCCGTTTGTCCGGCCGGTGTGCCACTCGATATCCACCGTCCGATCGATCTCTATCTTGTTATGCACGCACGCATTCATTAGGCAAGCTTGACTTGGAGCACAGGTGGACGGACGGTACAAATTGAAGCTGGAAGTGTCAAACACTTGGCAGATAAGATGATCATCCAAGCAAATCCGTGGAGATCATGCGGAGAAAGGAAAATTTGCAACTAGGGCAGGACAAAAGGCACATGCTTCAGAGCACCTATTCCTAGAATGCAACTTCAGCTCCTTTATTTGAACACGTCTTGCCGTTTCACTTCAACTTTCCTCGCTGGACCCGTCACACTGGCAATGAAAATCCGAGCTGCCACTTTGTGGTAAATTGATGTCGCATAGGGTGCCAACCCAAAAGCGACCTTCTTCATTGCCGTCAGCGCCATTTGCCATCTTTGGCTTGAGTGAAATAACCGTGTTTTTCATTCGTCCGAACGATCACCGAACGTTGTTCTTCGACAACTCCTAGATGGCCAACAACTATGAGCAACCGCAGGGTCGCATTTTGTAATCTCTTAATTCTTTGTATGCCCTCAGGAGGGAGGGCTTTAAAACCCCCAACTTTGTAAACTCCTTCTCTTTTGATTAATAGATGACAGCTCTCCTGCCTTTTGCTCAAAAAACAAAAAAGCACAGGCTTGACGCGAGTTGTGACATGCAAAAAGGAATTTTTAGTACTAGTTTTTATTTTTTTTCTCTCTCCTAGGAGGTTAACAAAGTAGGAGGGTGCGGAATCGGCGGAAAAGAATAAAGTTTTTGAGGTTGCAATCGATCCAAATTTAAATTCGAGTGCCGTGTAAAACGAAATTATTCTTCTCATCTTTGTTTGATTCCACTGGAAGCTGGATTGGAGTAAAATCTGAAAAGTTGAGAAGCTAGCCGTCGATAAACGGCTTCAAAAAGTTACGAAACATACATAAAAATAGTTTTAAGATTTTCTTAAAGAACCACTAAAATCTTCTAAAAATTAATATAAAGTGCTATACCATATGGATTGTATAAAAATTATAAATTTTTAAGCGATAGATTTATATCTGGTTTAACTATATGCCTAAGTTGCGACCGATTGTTGACTGATTATTGTCAAGAAAAAAGTAATACTGGCTTCAATTCAAAACCGCTACCGTCGACGGGTTTTGGTTTGTTTTAAACGCACTAGTACGTCATCAGTGCAGCGTCTCTCCAAGCCAAAATGAGCCGGACGGTCCATTCTGCCACCTCGGTCCAAGAACACTAAACATATAAAGCAATACTACTACTGACTACACGTAGAAATTGTCCGAGAGATCGAGCTCAAAGCCAGAGCCGGCCACCGCACGCGCGGGCGCGCCGCCATGCAACGGCCGACGAGAGACCGCGGGTTCCTGCTCCCGGCGGCCGTCGTCCTCCGGTGGCTTCTACTCGCCAGCTCCGCCGCCGCCGCCGCCGCCGCTGGCTCTGAAGCGGGCGCGCCGGTGATCCTGGCCACGGTGTGCGGGTCCACGCCGGCGGCCAACCCGGAGGCCTTCGACGTGAGCTTCGTGACCACGCTGGAGCTCATCTACCAGAACGTGACGCGCTCCGGCTTCGGCGCCGCCGCCACCGGCGCCGGGGACGACACCGTGTTCGGGCTCGGGCAGTGCCTCGCCTACCTCTCCCCGACTGACTGCCAGCTCTGCTACGCGCAGAGCCGCGTGAAGCTGCCCCACTGCCTCCCGGCCACAGGAGGCCGCATCTACCTCGACGGCTGCTTCCTCCGCTACGGCGCCGACAACTTCACCGCCGCCGCCTCCGACGCCGACGACACGGCGGTCTGCTCCACCAACGCCACCGTGGCCGCGCCCGCCGCTCCGGCGCTCGCCGCCGCCGCCGCGGCATTGGTGAGGAACGTCACGGCGGCGGCGCCCGGCGCGAGGGGCTACTACAGCGCGGCGGCGGCCGGCGGCGCGCGGGTGTACGCCGTCGCGCAGTGCTGGAGGTCTCTGAACGCCAGCGCGTGCGCGGCGTGCGTCGCCGGCGCGCGCGATCGGGTGATCAGCCGCTGCCTGCCGCGCGCAGCCGAGGGGTACGGACTCAACGCCGGCTGCGTCGTCAGGTACTCGACGCAGCCCTTCTACATGTCGGCAAGCGCCGGCGGCGGCGGTGGCGGCGGATCGTCCAGTGAGTAGTAGTGCATTCCATCACACTTTCTCTTGGAATTCTTTCTGAAGAATAAACCTACAACCTATGTGGAAAATTTATGTTCTTTTTAGTCCATCTTCACGGGGAATAGCGTGCCGTGTCTGAATTCCAGTGATAGCAACAGCGCATGTTTGAACCTGCAAAAATCTGTTGAAAACAAACCATTCTTTTCGATGGGATTCTTATGAATTTGACAGAATCGTTCTTACCTGAACTGTCCATGGCATATTGGCATGCAGCGCGGCACATAGTTGTCATCGTGATCGCCTCCGTCTTCTCTGCACTGGCAGTCATCGGCATCGCATTCGTCTGGACGAAGATGAAGCGAAGAAGAAGAAGAAGAAGCAGCAGCGATCCCCACGACGGTATGCAACGCAAGCCCCAGCATGTATTAAACCCTGACGATACTCACTCTCTGACAATCACCATGCGTGCAAATCGATCCCGAAGACATGGGCGGCTCAGGCGAGGTGATCCGCGCCATCTCGGCGTCGCAGCTGAGCTTCAGGTATGAGGAGCTGCGCGGCGCGACGGAGAACTTTGCCCAGATGAACAAGCTCGGGCAGGGCGGCTACGGGTCGGTGTACAAGGTACTGTACAAGGCAACAGCGCAGCCTGCAACAGTGCCACTGATCTGAACATCATCGCCAATTCGCCATTGATGTGGGCACTTGTGAATCGTGAGCTTGCGATTGTGGTTGTGGCGGCGGCAGGGCGTGCTTGGGGACGGGCGGGAGGTGGCGGTGAAGCGGCTCTTCTTCAACACGCGGCAGTGGGCGGAGCAGTTCTTCAACGAGGTGCGGCTCGTCAGCCAGGTGCAGCACAAGAACCTCGTCAAGCTCCTCGGCTGCAGCGTCGAGGGCCCCGAGAGCCTCCTCGTCTACGAGTACCTCTGCAACACCAGCCTCGACCACTACCTCTTCGGTACCATTGGACTACTCGAAATCTACATGTATATTTGTTTTTACATTGAGTTCAAAATATTGTTTTCACATAAAGTAAGCCTGTTTGGTTCGCAGCTAAATTTGTCACACCTAATTTTAGACATGCCATAGTTTGTTCAGCAGGTGTTTGATTCATGCCATAACCATGGCTTGGCACACTTTTTTAGTCACCAGACCCACGTGTCATAGGCTGATTTTTTTTGCCACAGTTTGCCACAAGCATGGCGTCAAATTTCTTCGCCACATTTTTGTGGCTTGCCACACTTTGATAAGGTTAAACTAGGCAATATTAGTAAGCAACCAAACAGACACTTAAACTTTGACTTACGAAAAATCTATAACGTAAAGTTTTTTGAAATTGAAGAGAGTATTTTACTAACCAAAAATACTCCAAACAATTCCACATTCCTGCACATTGGGTTTTGTCATGCTTGGTGATGTGGATGCACATTTCAAGTTCAGATGCGTTTAAGAAGAATGCGCTGGATTGGGAGCGGCGGTTCGAGGTTGTAGTTGGCACGGCGGAGGGGTTGTCGTACCTCCACAACGCGTCCGAGGTCAGGATCATACACAGGGACATCAAGGCCAGTAACATACTACTGGATGAGAGGTTCAGGCCAAAGATAGCCGACTTCGGCTTGGCGAGGAACTTCATGGAGGACCAGAGCCACCTTAGCACCGGGCTCGCCGGAACTTTGTGAGTATTGCATTTGCTTCAAATATCCAGACATACGACAATAACATGTCATGGAAGAGGAAATTTTAGTGAAAAAATTGTGCATTTAATTTGTGTGTCCAAATAGAAATAAATAAATAAATCATTGGCTCTCTACTTTTCACAGTGGATACATGGCTCCGGAGTATATCATCCACGGTCATCTCACGGAGAAGGCTGACATCTACAGCTACGGCGTGCTGGTCCTCGAGATCATAACCGGAAGGAAGAACCACAACTCGGTGGCTTCATCGGCCGAAGGCCTTTCACTCATGGCACTGGTAAATCTGCTACAACATTTTTTGCCTGTTGTCAAGTACTACCGGTTACTGTAGCATTTCAAGCAACCTAAGGAAACTACCACCACCATGCATTGCCTTTCTTCAGATATGGAAACACTACAACTCAAGCACCCTGATGGAGCTTCTAGATCCAAACCTTCGTGAGCAATGCTTAGAGGAGGAAGCCCTCAAGGTATTCCATGTTGGGCTACTATGCGCACAGTCGTCGCCGAACCTTCGGCCACCAATGTGGAAGGTGGTTGAGATGCTGAGCAGTAGGGATAAGGAGCTGCCCCGGCCTACTCAGCCCCCGTTCATCAACGTCAAGGGGTCGAACGCGAAGAGTGGCAGCTCAGGGTCATCGTCTCTATTGTCAAACTCAGACAAGTCACCATTCTCACTAAACCAATTGTCAGTGAGTGGCGTGGATGCTAGGTGAAAATGGCGCAAGGAGTCGTCTTCACTTTTTTTTCCGAGGTCAGGATCATACACAGGGACATCAAGGCCAGTAACATACTACTGGATGAGAGGTTCAGGCCAAAGATAGCCGACTTCGGCTTGGCGAGGAACTTCATGGAGGACCAGAGCCACCTTAGCACCGGGCTCGCCGGAACTTTGTGAGTATTGCATCTGCTTCAAATATCCAGACATACGACAATAACATGTCATGGAAGAGGAAATTTTAGTGAAAAAATTGTGCATTTAATTTGTGTGTCCAAGTAGAAATAAATAAATAAATCATGGCTCCCTACTTTTCGCAGCGGATACATGGCTCCGGAGTATATCATCCACGGTCATCTCACGGAGAAGGCCGACATCTACAGCTATGGCGTGCTGGTCCTCGAGATCATAACCGGAAGGAAGAACCACAACTCAGTGGCTTCATCGGCTGAAGGCCTTTCACACATGGCACTGGTAAATCTGCTACAACATTTTTACCTGTTGTCAAGTACTACCGGTTATTGTAGCATTTCAGGCAACCTAATGAAACTACCACCACCATGCACTGCTTTTCTTCAGATATGGAAACACTACAACTCGAGCACCCTGATGGAGCTTCTGGATCCAAACCTTCGTGAGCAATGCTCAGAGGAGGAAGCCCTCAAGGTGTTCCATGTCGGGCTACTATGCGCACGGGCGTCGCCGAACCTTCCTTCGGCCACCAATGTGGAAGGTGGTTGAGATGCTGAGCAGTAGGGATAAGGAGCTGCCCCGGCCTACTCAGCCCCCGTTCATCAACGTCAAGGGGTCGAATGCGAAGAGCGACAACTCAGGGTCATCGTCTCTATTGTCAAACTCAGACAAGTCACCATTCTCACTAAACCAGTTGTCAGTGAGTGGCGTGGATGCTAGGTGAAAATGGCACAAGAAGTCGTCTTCATAATTTTGGGTTTTTTTTATGATTCCCAGTCCTAGAGTCCTAGTAGTGTCATCAGACTCTGCACATGTCTTTGAAACAAAGAATCCTACTTGCAATTTAACATCTAGAGAAATGACAATTTTTCTCGGAAAAAAAACAGCCTCAACGAAATTTCTCGGTGGATAAAGCTTGTGAGAGCATCGGTCACAGAGAGTGAAACTTTGCTGAATAGAAACCTCTTAGTTGACAAGAAATTTTATACTCTACTCTACAATGAATATGTGCCACCATTCATTTTTCTCAACATATTGGCATAAATTGATTTTATATGTTTACATCTAGACTTAGTTTTTGCTCAAAAAAAAAACATCTAGACTTAGAAACCTCTTGTGAGAGACGGCTTCTATATGGACAGATGAATCTTAAAAATATGTAATATCACCCCATTATATAGGCGCCGTTGTGTATACCGTAAGAGCATCCCCAGCAGGGCCTCTATATTTCCCTCTATCGCTACAGTAACTGCTACAGTAATCGCTACAGTGCAGATTCCCTCTCACATGCATCAAATTCCCTCCTGCTGCATTTGAAAAATTTTGAAATAGAGGGGCATTTGGGGGGTGAGATGGGGATGCTCTAAAGAAACACTTAAATCCTGGAGTAGACCAGTAAAAAAAATTCAAAACAAGTTCTTGCCTTTGACAATCTCGCGCATCGACGAGTTTACACGAGTCACAAAACTGACACGCTTGACCCATTCTCAGTGAAAGAATCGGAAAGCTCAGACGAATCACACACGACTTTGATCGAGAAAAAGCACTGATTACTTCTGGATAACTTTAGACATAAACAGCACCCTCACTTGCGTCACAAGATTGCTCCTCATTTTGAGAGAGAGAGAGAGAGAGAGAGAGCGCTCAGGATAATTGAGAATTGCGATGGACCGGCGTCCCGGGAAAACAAGCAACTAAGCCAACGGATTAGGGATTGATTAAGGCTAGTAGCTGAAGAGTTGGAACGGGTGATTGGTACGCGTGTGACCTGGTCGCTGTCGATTTCTTTTTGCAGAGTCAAAGCTGGCTGCTGGGAACGAGTAGATGCAGATGAAGAGCCAGATGGCGTACATGGATGCGGAGTGTTATCGGCCGCCCCCAGGATGGAGACGGTTCGAGCTAGAGACGGTTGAACAACCTCCAGTTCGATCATGAAGACAGTAACCAGCATGCGTTGTTTTTAAAGTGGATGGCTTGTGTTCGTTGAGTCTTGACTCCTGAGGCTGAAGAGTGAAAGAATGGCCACCTCCTTGAGGCCGAATGCAACAGCTAACGTACGTATACGTGGATTCTCTTTTTTTTACATTTTTCTGTTCATTTCATTAAAAATATATGCATGCCTCTTTTTTCTACAAATCCAGGCAGCCAGCCTAGGGACACGGGCGACAGGTGTAGTGCTGCTGCTAACTGTGGAACCCGTCGGCCATTTCATAGGCAATCGCTCCTTTCGGGGCGACTGGCTAGGCTCCAGCCATGTCGAGTTTTCACGGTCAGTAGTGATGCTACACCGATCACGCATGCCTCGAGCGATGGACGTCTGATGAAGGTAGTCATCTAGTGGTGGAGGCACGATGCTAGGTCACCGACGGGAAGGTGAAGATAAGTGAGAAATGATGAAGGCGAAAAAAAGGAGAGGGACACTTTGCCACTTTGGTCCGCAAATTATTCAAATAGGCATATATGTGAACCACTTTGCACTTTTCAATGGCATATGTGAAGCGGCTACTATGCAGTGACGTACCTAATTAACTCTATGTGAAAATAGAGGGTTCCATGGTTATCTATCATGCACAAAGGTTTTACTGGCCTTTTGTTCGACGCTGCTGATATCTGGTTTCCTCCTCATTTTCCTCTCTTCCTCTCTCCTCCTCACCTTCAACCAGCCAAGCCGCCTCATCTTGACGAAGGCGTATGAAGAAGCCGCGGCAGCGTGGACAACAACTCTGCTGCTTGGCATGGCTCTGACACGACTCGGCGCGGCAACTCCTCTCAGCGTTGGCGTGGTCGCACGCCGAGGAGGAGGTGGTCGCGGGAGGAGGAGAGAGGAAGAGAGGAGAAAAAAAAGAAGAAATTGTTGGTGATTGATAAACGATCCATCCTGGGACAGGTCTTGGGCCGATTCCATACGGGCCCATCGCACGACAGATCCAAGAGGCCGCTCCCGGCCGTACTAGTGAAAGTGTTTAACCCGCCAGCAACTGCCCCAGGCTTGACCAAGTCAAACCCTGCGGCACCGTATGCCTCCCGGGCTATCCTTAACCCGGGAGAAGGTCCCTCGGGTAATCCGCTTGCCCGCAGGCAAGTGGCGACAACTATCATGTCCCACCACACTTTATCCGACCTTGACCGGAGCGCACTGTATCTCCCAAGAGATCTATAGCCCGGAAAAGGACACGCGGACAGTCCGTCTTATCGTTTGCCCTCTTTGGCAAGCAGCAGATGGTTGTTACGCTACGCGACGCCCCCAACGGGTGGCGCAGAGTTGGCTCGGTCCAGTCAAGGCCATATTGGGGATAAAGGGAAAGTGCTTTCTCCCTAAAGAAGCTCTCTCTCCTAAACCGGCATGTTAAGACAAACACGTGTCCAGTACTAACCCGACCAGCTTCTCCCTGCAGGCTCGAGACCCGACAGGACCCTAGAACGGGACAAGAACCTCGCCGCTAAAGCAAAGACCAGCGCGGGGCCCGCCGTATCAGCTTCAGGCGGCCCACCGCGCCTATAAAAGAAGGGTTCCTGGACATTCAAGAGGAGGCCGGATCGAACACCCGAGATTCCCCCAACCCGATTCCGTCTGAGCACAAGCAACACCCGCATTCGAAACTTCTTAGCAAGTAGTCTTAGTCCTTAGTCACCTCGATTGTAAGCTCGGGATCGGTGCCTCCAAGCCCGGTCTCGGCACACTTGTACTGTTTCCACCATATAATTAACAAGACTGGAGTAGAGCTATTACCCGGCAGTGGGGGCTCGAATCAGGGTAAACTTCCTGTGTCTTTATGGTTCGTACCTTTTCCCTTTCTCTCTTGCACTGTACCAAGGACCTGTACTAAGATCATCAAGTCGCACCGGGCCTTTGTCCGGAAAGACAGCGCGGCCCCAGCCCTCCGCAGGCTTGGCCGCCGCCCCGAGCTGCTGAGAAGGGTTGTCGTTGGGCCTCACTCCAACTACAAATTCGTCTGCCGGTCCGTGGACCCGCTGCTCTTCAGGAGCGCGATTCCCAGACACTGACAGAAATGATTGTTTTTTGATTAAAAGTTGGAGGGTTCTTTAGAAAAATACACGTAAAGAGGAGTATAAATCTTGAAGCACGAACGATAGTACGTGTTGATAGTGTCTAGGAAGTCTTATACTTGGTGGGAAACCGGGTTCATCTATGATACCACTAGGAGTCTGCTTCCTATCTACTGTTTTTCCTGCTCAAGACAAGTATCGAATGCAGCGACGCCCGTCGGTTACAAGAGTCCTCGGAATTGCGCCATGCTTTTTTGACCGATTCGAGCACGGCCTGATTTTGAAGGCCCAAAACACGGCGCGGCACGAAATAATTTGGGACGTGCCTTCCCAGCCAAGCCCAAATGGCCTGCTGGGCCGGGCCTGAGAAACCGGCACGACGAGCATCCTGGCACGGCCCGAACTGAGGTACGAATAAATAATTTATGTTTTTCGTGGTCTTTCGTTGCTCGAATGAATTTTGGTTCTACATGAAAGATGTAAAGAATTTTGAGACCCATCTTGTTCATATATACAACTTTTTCATTTGAATAGTGCATTAAATTATAAAAAATATTTAGTGCGCTGCCTGTTTTAGAACCCACCTCACACATTTCGGTGATTTGCATGTTTAAGGCATTCCACTGCTTAAAAGTTGTATATAATTTCGAGATGCATTTTTTTTTTCATATAGACAACTTTTTCATTCGAGCAATGCATGAATTTATAAAATTATTTAGTGCGGTGGTTGTTCTAGAAATTAGAACTGACATTATTTATTTCGGTAATTCACATTTTTCGAGATATTCCGTTGCTCAGATGAATTTATGTTCTACATGAAAGTTGTTGATAATTTCGAGACGCATCTTTTTTGAGTAGACAACTTTTCAAAAAAAACTTTTATCTCTTTGTTTTGTCGGGCATGCCGTGCTCGGGCCGGCCCGCCCGATTGTGGCCCGTCGGGCCTTTGGGTCATGCCGTGCCTGGCTTTTGGCAGTCCGTGCCAGCTCGGCACGGCCGAAAGTATTGAACGGGCCATGTTGGCCCGTTACACGGCGGCCCGAGGCACAACAGGTCCGTGCTGTGCCGGCCCGGCAAGGCCCAATTCCCAGGACTACATAGCAAGCACTACAGGAAATGATTTTTGTGTCGGCGGCCGTAAAAAGCAATGTCGGCGGCCAGACTCCCGACGACAGGCTGTGTCGGCGGCCAAAAACAGTGCCGACGACAGAACCAGCATCAGGTCACCAGTGACGTCGGCCAAGAGAGGGCCGACGACACTGTTTGCCCTGCCGGGGGCACGATATCGGATTTATGAATTTTTGTTCCCGCCAAAAGGGTTTTGTCCGCGGCCGAACAAGCTATATCGTCGGCTCTAACCCAAACGACAATATGTGGCCACCAGTGACGTCGGCCAAGCTTGGGCCGACGACACTTCCTGCCCTACCGAGACCACGTTTCCGGATTTTTGAATTTCAGTTCCCGCCAAAAGAGTTTTGTCCGGCGAGAGACAACCGGCGTCGGGGGGGAAGGAGCTATGTCGACGGCAGTATGGTGGCCGACGTCACAGATGGGGGCTGTGTCGTCGGCCAAGCCGAGGCCGACGTGACAGGTTTGGTCTGTGACGTCGGCCTTGGCTTGGCCGACGACACAGCCCCTCCCCCCTTCCACGGCCGATCGATATGTTTCTGAGCCCACGACCCCTCTGCCCCAAATCTCGTAGGGTCTCTCTAGGGTTCTAAAGGGTACGTAACGCAACAAAGATCATACCGCACTCCTCGTTCGGTCGGTGATAAGTCCGAGTTAGGTGCGTGTTCGTATATGGAACTCCGACGTGTTTGGTAGGAGTGTGTGAATTGCAAGCGGATCGAACGATACGACGTGCACATCTCAAAGGAACCCACGCAGATCATCGAATGATAGGTGGGGAGGAGCGTGTAGTGAGATGATAGCTTTTAAAAATTCGAAACATGACCAAACTTTTTATTTGAAAACTTGTATGGAGGGGTAATTATCCGGCCAAAGAGAGCCGGCGTTGGGGGGGAAGGAGCTGTGTCGGCGGCAGTATGGTGGCCGACGTCACAGGTGGGGGCTGTGTCGTCGGCCAAGCTGAGGCCGACGTGACAGGTTTGGTCTGTGACGTCGGCC
>SPJY01005639.1:0-30143 GCA_005191435.1 Raddia distichophylla | reverse complement strand
ATATTCGAGTAATTCAAAAGATTTGGAGGCGTGCAAGGGAGCAGATTGCACTTGGTCTAGAGGTTGATGTGACAAACAGAAGAATTGGTCGAGTCGCAAGAGCGTTGACCTTGACCTCTCCCGAATGGACACAATTCCACTAAATAGAAGATCGACTTTAAGGTCACTAGCTAAGTCCCTAGATGTAAGCATTTCAACTTTGCATAGGAAGTTCAAGTTAGGTCATATAGGACGCCATTCCAGTACATTGAAACCACTCTTGACAGAGGGAAACAAGAGAGAGAGAGAGACTACAGTTTTGCATTTCAATGTTAGATCAGAGAACTCTAGGGGATGCTGAACCTAGATTCGTTCACATGGACAATATAGTGCACATGGATGAGAAATGGTTTTATATGACCAAAAAGGCAAAGAAATGCAACTTGCTACTGGAAGAGGATGACCCTATACGCACTGTTCATAACAAGACTAACATTGGTAAAGTCATGTTCTTTGCAGCTGTTGCTCGGCCCAGATATGATGCACTAAGGAACATGACATTTTCTGGAAAGATTGGTGTGTGGCCATTTGTCAAAGAGGTGCCTGCAGCAAGAATGAGCAAAAACAGACCTAAAGAGACTATAGAAACCAAATCTATAATAGTCAACAAAGAGGTCATGAGGCAATATTTAGTTGAAAAAGTTATCCCAACCATCCAATCTATGTGGCCACAAGATGATGTTGGCAAGACCATTTTCATTCAGCAAGACAATGCTAAAACCCACATTGGCCCAAATGACCAAGCCTTCCTTCAAGCTGTGGCGGCTACTGGTAACATTCAGCTGATGCAACAACCAACTAACTCCCCGGACATGAATGTTCTAGATCTTGGTTTCTTCAACTCCATACAGTCCTTAACTAATTGTAGAAGTCCGAAAACTATTGAAGATCTCAATCTTGGTGTAGAGGAAGAGTTTGAAGGCTATGAGGTGACAAATCTGAATAGAGTATTCATAAGTCTGCAGATCTGCATGAAAGAGGTGACTAAAATTGGAGGAGGGAATGGGTATAAAAACCCACTGTAACATCCTCATTTTTATGGAAAAAAATCATGCATGTCATTGCATCAAATAAAATTTGTGAATAATTTTTTTTAAAAAAAATAATAAAAATAAAAATGAGTATGTTACTTTAAAAATAAAATATATTTAATTTTGAGTTGTGAACAAAGGCTTCTATATTTGTGAGGATAAAATTTAAATTTTGGGTGAATTCCTAAAAATCATATTTAAGTGATTTGTTTTGATAATTATTTTCCTACAACTGTGCAACCCTAGGTTACGGTTGTTAAAGTTCTAAAATCAAACAAATATATGGATGCCTTTCCAAAAATAAATCTATATTTTATCTTCAATAATTTTATTTGATAAATTATTTGGGAAAGAAAGAGAAGTATATTTTTGTTATATTGGATTTGCACCTATTATTTATTTAGTCACCATTCATCTTCCCTTGGACCCACTTGTCATCCACTCTTTCTCTCTCCTCCCACCATGTCTTGCGCAGCCATCACTCCTAACCTTTCCAATTCCTCAAAGTAGTGCCCAAATGACAATTAAAAAGCACCAAAACCCATTCATTTCCATTTGCAAATCATCAAAGCTTAGTGTAGCAATTTCTTCTCGGTTTAATGATCATCAAGGAGAGAATTTGTGCAGACAAACCTCTCCATCTCCCTCCCTTCTCTCCTTTTCTCTTTCTTTATTTCCTCCCTCGCGCAGCACATCTCTGTCTCCCTATTCATGCGCAGCCATCAAGTGAGAAGAGGAGCAAACACTTTCATCTTCTCTAGTGGCCACCTTGACTTGTTAATGACAGCAGTTTTTACTTCATTAGTGGCCATATTGAAGCACCATTGAGCAGCCCAAAACCCTCTCCATCTCCCTCTGTTCTTCTATATAAATCCCAAACCCAAAATGAGTTTGTTACTTATTTATTTCAAAAAAAACATTTCTAGTTAACTAGAAATTGATATTTTTCTTTCGAAAATTATTCCGACATTATAAAAATTTGGAAAATTGTGAAATTAATTTCAAAATAAATGTAATTAATCAATAAACTATTTTATGTGGAAAAATAATTTCATAAAATAATTATTTAATATTTTAACCCCCGTTTTAGCCATTTTGCTTAGAGGAAAAGTAGGAAAAGCCAAAATAAATTGTGGGGCCCCCTTGTCATTGTCTCCTAACCTTTCCTCTACCCAATCCTTGCTGGTTCACCAAGTAACCTTGGATACTCCATTGAAACCTCCATTGTTGAGAAGATCAAAGGCTGGAAACTGCAAATTCATGGCCACTCCGCTTCCCAATTACTACAATTCAGTTTCCATCAGTTGCAACTCATCAATTGATCCATTTGGCCGCCAGTTCGTCCAATTTGGCCTATAAAAACCCATCCCGAGCTCCACTGTGCCACCCCCCGAAATTCCTTTGCTACACTCCGAATCGATCATCTCCGGTAGGCTCCTACTCTCCCTCTGCCCATGTGGGTGTAGCCCAGGCCGGCCCCGAGCCGCCACCGCCGCAGGAGCGCCGCCACGACCTCCTCTGCCGCTGCCGCTGCTCCCTCGCCGCGCCGCCGTCCCACTGCCTTCCCGGACGTGCCGCCGCCACCATGAGCCTCCACTTACCTGCACGAAACTCCCCATATACTTAATTTGGCCTCCACCATCGCCATTTGAGCAACCGTCGCCGGAGCGCCGCCTCCCCGCGTGCCTCCCTCCCTTACGGCCAGAGGATGAAGACAACCCCTAAATGGGCCGGCCCACTCAAAATTCCGATTTTCCAATTTTACAGAAAAAGCCAGCACTTGAAATATTTATTATAATTTCTCTGTAGCTGATACAAATGTGAAAACAATATTTCCAGGTTCTTGCCAAAATCTAGTATTTTACTACCAAGTTTGTTTCTGTAACTATGCATATTAATTTCTGTATGATTTATTGAATAATCAAAGTAGTAGCATTTTTAGTTATTAAAATATTAGTGTAAAATTACCAAATCAATTTTGTCATGTTCCTAATACTGCCCAACATTTTTCATAAATTTTGGCACTGATTTGTTAAAAAGTAATTTCTATAGAATTTATTATTGATTTACTATTGTAACAATTTTTATAAATACAATAAAAATTGAAAAATTGTGAAACCAATTTTAAAAATTTATTTTGGGCAGAAACAACTTTCTGTAAAATTGTCATATGCATTGCATTCATCTATTTTGGATTTCTCGCATTGTTGAATTTATTTCCGTTATTTTTGTACGTTAGGATCGGGCGACGAGGAGCGTTTCGTCAACGCACCGAGGGAGTGTGTTCACTGTGCTCGACAAGGCAAGTGCTGAAACTTCACTTCCTACTGTTTTGCAAATATTTATTAGCGAATCACAAATTATGCATGTATATTTGATCTTAGAAAACCAGTATTTAGTTAGAGTAGCTACCCCGATATATTTAATTGTATTATAGCCCAAACCTTGTCGCTCTAGAAATTGCATGATTAGATATGTTGTTATTATAGCCTCCTTGAAAATTTGCTTTTGCAATACTAGAAATGCTTAGACTCGCTTGTCCCGACTAGTACCTATTTAAAATTGAAATACCGATGAAATGCGTGTATTTAAAAAAAACGACAACCGGTGTTGTCCTATTTGTAAAGGGGTATACATAATAGCGGGGAGCTATTGAGATAAAAAAAGTTTTAGCAAAACCTGATTTGGGGTGGCTGGATGCAAGGTGGTGTGCATTATGCTGAGGCCAATGTTGCACGAGATCTGGGTCCAGTGCGAGATCCACCCTGATTCCCTAAGGACCGATTCCTTGAGGTAGTCCAGCTAAGTACTACAGTGCGACCATTGAGTGCCTGTATGGGCAGGCCCTGGCTTAGTAGCTTTTGGAATTCTAATTCGGTGCCCATCCGGTGGGACTATCCTGAGGGCAATGGTCTGGATTGTACTATGGTTGGAGCTATTTAAATGATAAACTGAATTTTAGGAGGTTTTTAAGTCTGCCTTTTAAAACTTGTTCACTTATCTATCTATCTACTATCTATATAAAGCAGAGTTAAACGGAGCCACCACATAGACCTGTTCAAACCCCGGGCCGGGCCGGGCTTCGGGCCGGGCCTGGAAAAGCCCGGTCCCGAAAAACCAGGCCCGAGCCCGGCCCGGCCCGGGGCGTCGGGCTCGGAAACCGGGCCCGAGCCCGGCCCGAAGCCCGAAAGCCCGGCCCGAAGCCCATCGGCCCGGCCCGGCCCGGCCACGACTTAAATCGGTGAAATCCCGGGCCCGGCCCGGCCCGACCGCCGGGCTTCGGAAACGAGGCCCGAGCCCGGCCCGATGCACCGGTCGGGCCGGGCCGGGCCGGGCTTTTTCGGGCCGGGCCGGGCTTTTTCGGGCCGGGCTCGGGCCGGGTTCCCGGGCCGGGCTTCCCGTGAACAGGTCTACCTGAGGTCAAGGACGGGTGACGGGGAGCTGCCTCTTTGGTAATGTTCGTTTTGATTTTCAAAATGTTTTTCAAAAAGAGATTTGTTTTATTCTCCTTATAGTGCGGAACTGTAAGTGATGAGGGTATAGGTTCATGGCGGAGAACCATGTCTAGCCACTTGGGAAATTTTCGGCTGCGGCCGAAGGAAAGAAAAGAAATTGAAAACAAAATATTTGTTTTAAATCACGTTTTTCCTCATATTTCAAAATATAGGAAAAACCTTTGAAAAGCTGGCTTTATGCAAAATAACCTTACCTTTCCTTTATAAGCCTTAGTTGCATATAGTCGGCCTTGCTTGTTGAGTATTCGCGTACTCACCCTCGCCTTTCATGCAGGGCTGCTCATTCCAACGAGCAGGTTGCCACTAGAAGAAGATGTTCCTTGACGAGGTGGTGCACAAGGATGAAGGCTTCACCAACGGGATTGAAGATGAAGATTATGCGACACCTAGGAGCGCTAACTACAGCTTGCCTGTGGGAATCGTCTTGTTTTGCTCTTTTGAAGTTGAACTTGTATTTTAGTCTTCCGCAGAATTAAGGCCTCTGTGCCTACCTTTTGTAATAAACGCCACGCTAGCGCATACTCTGATGTAAAGGCCATCTTGGATAATATTCCGATGTAATAAAGTTTGTTCATTTGATGGTTGTGATCCAAAAGCTGTATGTTGTGTGTTCAAGCTACGTGATCTAGGGACTTGAACGGGTAAAACACAATAGGGACTCGACTCCGTTTTCGGGTCCGACAACATGCTTTCGAAGCTGAGATTCTTAATTTGTGCCAACTTGAACGAGAAAAGAAAGTGGAGAAGAGGAAAGAGAAGATAAGGCATGAGCATGGTGTGCTCATACCGTCCACCGAGGACAAAAAGGTCTTGGATGATATGAGGAGGGAGTGTGGCGTGCCGTAACGTGGTTACTTCACCGCTTCAGAAACATTGGAATATTGGAGGAGGCGTAGGGGGAGGTACCCACCTGGAGTTGATCCAAGAGAGGTGAAATATCAAAGAGAGGTGATGAGGCATTAGAGGGTGATGGAGAAAGAGCGCGAGCTTGAGCAGTACAGGAAGAAGTTGGCTAAGGGTTCACTCATTGACCTCAATGCCAATTACCGGCTTAATTCATGGGAGACTCATTTGCAAACGCTGAAGCGCAAGAAGGCGAGGAGGACGGTGGAGATGGAGACCATGAGGGCTCTTGTTGGTAACCTGCCTACTATCGTGCCGGTCCTGCCGGATGATGACGAGGACTGAGAGGAGTGAGATTGACTTGGTTCAATGTCGTTATGTAATATGATAATTAACGTGTAGTACTTAGTATGTTATCTCCTATTAGGTGTGCGTCTTGGGTCTCCAACGGTCGATGAGTGCTATCAGTAGTGGCCCATCAAGGTCCGGCAGCCCCTGCTAGGTCGAGGAAGCCGGCTGGCTGCAAGTAAGGCTCAAACCTATCGACCCACGTGAGGAAGATCGCGTGGGTACGGGGACGTAGCTAGGGCAGAGTCTACAAAAAGAACAAACTGTACATAATCACTACGATGGATAAAACAATTGCAATCCGAAGAGATGAGTGGATAGCCAAACCTGTTGCTCATCGCAGATGAGCCGCGCACGATGGTCCTTGTCGTACTCTGTCTCAAGGAGCGGGTACTGAGGATGCGCTGTCCTGTAAAATTTAAAAAAGAGAGTTAAATTCCAACATTAATATAAGTTAGTTTTATGCAAAATTTAAAGCGTAATAGACATCGCCCCTAATACCTTTCCACGTGTTCTACCGCTAGCAGAACCCTTATGCTTTTTATTATGCGTGCTCGCATTGTGCCCAAGCCGGTGGCATTTAGAGCATCGGACCACCCCTAGGACCTCATCGAAATCTCCAGTTCCATATGTATCATCCCCGTTACCATTTGCACAGTCCATCTCACCTCGAAACCTCTTTTTTTTCGCCGGCCTTTCTTATTCTTAAGTAATCGGGCCAATAGTCGAATCCACTGAACTCGGGCCACTGCGTGGGATCAAGGGATGGCTCAAAGGTCGTTCTCATATCTTCAACGTGTGTGTCTTAAGGTACAGCGGAGACATGTATGTCGGAGATTTGTGGTCTACCCCTCTTGTGGAGCAAGTGGTGATCATGTGTGACTAAAGCGCATGCAGCAGCTGCGGAACCTTGCATGTGCACTCGGCTTTGCCAATATCCACCTTGTAGTTCCTGCCGCTGAAACGCTCACCCTCGGATTAGTTCCCCCGGCAGACTTTACATTGTAAACTACTCTATTCGGGCCATGTGCTTCTGTCATGTGATTTAGAGCGAGCTTCTTCTTCTTCTCCAAATGCACCGCATCGGCCCTTCCCCACACCGTCCCTGCATCAATAGTATTCTTCGCCAAACCCCAACGATCAACGAAGTACTTGTTGCACTTTTGAAAAGAGTATTGTATAATTTCAGATACCGACAGGGCACGGATGCCTTTAAACACATTGTTTAACGACTCGACGCCGTTTATCGTCATTATCCCGTAACGACGGCCACCCTCGTCGTAAGCAAGAGCCCACTTGTCCTTGTTCTCCATCTGCTCCTTAATCCAATCCCTGACCCTATCGTTTAGCATCTAATTTAACTCTTCTAACTTCTTCCGAAAATCTCTCTTCTCTAGCGCAGCAAACCCCTTTAGCTTCGACACCAATTCCTTCTTCTTCTGTCGATCCCATATATTGGCCGCAAAGTGCCTCATGCATCACCGGTGCTCAATAGGAGGATATCCTTCCATGTGTTCCTTAACCGCATTTAGAAGGCCATGGTGACGGTTGGAGATCATGCAAACCGTCCGGCTAGTGCCGAGAACCTCCCATCTTAGATTCGCTATGAACCATGCCCAGTTCACGTTGTTCTCGCTCTCGGCCAACGCAAATGGTAGGGCATCAATAACACGGACAGTACATGCAACACATATGCCATTGTGCTCGGATCGAACTAAACACAACAATATGAAACATAAATCAAAATTTTTCCTCAAAGCCTAACAATCCAAACTCTACGAAATATGGTTAATCGAGGGTCAAATCGGAGAAAAAGATTGGAGCATCACCTTCACAGGAGGACGGGGAACGATTTCCCCACCTCGAAGTGGCCTGAGAAGGGCGAGGCGGGGCGGGGCGAGGCGGCGAGAGACATCGGGGAAGAAAAACAGAAGGGGCGTCCCGCGCGGCTCTCTGTAAAAGGCCTTGACGCGCCAGGAGGGGTGGCGCGTCAAGATGGGACCCACGCCAGTCCGCGCTGGCGGCCATTGATCGGGGCCACCAGCGTGGCACCTCTGCCGCGCCACATGCACTAGTACGTCAGAGTGGAGACGCCGCGCCAGGTGCCGTGGCACGGCCAAAAGGATTAGATTTGAAAAAAGTTCTACCGAGGGGTTAAAATTAAAATAATTTTTAAAAAGGATTAAAAAATAAATTTTTTTTAGACCCCGCGCAGCTCTAAAATGACAAGTATTGAACGCTTGCGAGGTGGGATTAGCACACTGCACAGTGATACATGGGCAACTTGAACTTAAATTGTTTTAACAGCACGCAAAAAGCTTCAATTTTAAATAAGGAAGAACAAAATATTTCCTCCTCCACGAATGAACCAAAAAAAAGAAATCAAACTGTGGCAATTGGGAAAACATGTATGACACTCAATTCGTTCGCTTGGTACGAAACGATATTAAATTAGGTTGTCTAATACGAGATGACACCGGATGCACGAATTTCTCCCATCAGTGACATTCTGACCATTTTTCACTATTTTCCTCACATTTTCCATCTATTTTCGCATTTTCTCTTCCTCCTGACATGTGGGGCTCACATGTCAGCCACTACACACCTTCTTCCTCCCTCGTTGCTGCTGCAGGCGGCCGTCCCCCCCGGCGCCGTTGACGAAGACGATGAAGCATGTGGCGGCGATGGCCAGGACGAGGCCGCCCCAGGGGCGTTGCCCCAGGGGCTTGGCCTTGCTGAGGTCCTGCTCGTAGCGGATGTACTTGACGGCGGCCATGGCAAAGTTGAGGCCCTGGGCGAGCTGGATGCCGCGCACCACGGGGAGCGGCACGAAGGCGGCACTCAGATGTGAAGGGTCATTTCTGCTTGAAATACGCGTAGAGCTGGAGCACGGTGCAGACGAAGTTGACGAAGGTGATGAACTCGGCGATGACGGCCCACGGCAAGGTGAAGTAGTTGCGATGCACGTCGGCCCACATGATGAAGAGCGGGTGGTTTTTAGTCCCCACCACGCCGTCCGACTAGCGACTAGCGTCTTTTAGCGTAATAACTTCGTATAGCATACATTATACGAAGTTATACGAAATGCAGACATAAATCATAATGCAGACATGGCTAGCTGACTTTCAACTTTTGTAATTTTTTGTATTTTTTAAATACTGTACAGTTTATATACTCCCTCCATTTTTTTATATTTGACGCTTTTGACTTTTTGACATACCTTTGACCATTCGTCTTATTCAAAAAATTTATGTAAATATTATTTATTTTATTGTGATTTGTTTTATCACTAAAAGTATTTTAAGTATCACTTATATTTTTGCGTGTTTGCACAAAATTTTTTAATAAGACAAATGGTCAAAGGTGTGTTCAAAAGTCAAATGCGTCAAATATAAAAAAACGGAGGTAGTAGTATTTTTTTTTACAGCAGGTTCCTGGCCTACTGTCTTTCCTAAAAAGACAAGTACTGAATGCTTGCGAGGTGGGATTAGTACAACTGCACAGTGATACATGGGCAATTTGAACTCAAATTGTTTTAACAGCACGCAAAAAGCTTCAATTTTAAATCAGGAAGAACAAAATATTTCCTCCTCCACGAATGAACCAAAAAAAAAAAAAGAAATCAAACCGTGGCAATTGGCACTCAGATGTGAAGGGTCATTTCTTCGTGAAAGCCGCGTAGACCTGGAGCACGGTGGAGACGAAGGTGACGAAGGTGATGAACTCGGCGACGACGGCCCACGGCACGGTGAAGTAATTGCGCTGCACGTCGGCCCACATGATGAACAGAGGGTGGCGGCTGCGCTCCCGGAGCTTCTCCAGCATGGGCCCCAGGTAGCTCCTCTCCAGCTCGCCGGCGCCCCCCTCGCTCGCCGCCCCCAGCCGCCGGAACAACCCCTCCACGTCCTTCTTGCTCTCGCTGCCGTGCACCACCACCTCCGCCGCCGTTAGCACGCCGGCGTCCTCCGCCGACTGCACCATCTTCGCCATGAACGACGCGTACGCCGACACCTCCCGCGCCGCCTCCGCCCACGACTGCTCGAACGCCATCAGGTTCAGCAGCAGCGGCGCCGTCCGGAACTCGAGCCGCAGCTGCGGCAGCCGGAGCCAGTCCTCGTGGGACAGCTTCACGGCGAGCGGGACGGGGCCCATCACCCCTGCGATGCCGACGACGGCGCGGCCGCCGCCGCGCGGCTTCCGGAACCACACCGACATCCGATTCAGGTCGCTCGCCGGCGGCACGTCCTCCCGGCCGTAGCTCGGGCGCCATTTGTGCTCCTCGGGGAGGGTCAGGTAGAGCAGCGGCACGAGCAGCAGCAGCGGCAGGCGGCGGAGCAGCCGCGCCGCCTTCTGCGCTGTCTCCAGCACGGCGCCGTCCTGGATCCGCGGCGGCGGCTCCCATCTGGTCCTCGCCGCGGTGACCGTCGCGTGGAGGAGGTGGAGGATGTGGGCGACCCCCTCCGCCGCCGGCAGCGCCTCGCTCATGTCGCGGCCCTTCTCGCCGGCTAGGTAGTAGAGCACGAGCTTCACGAGCAGCACCGCCGGGGGGTAGCCTTTGTCGTCGAACTCCGGCAGCCTGGTGTGGGCGACGATCTCGAGGAGGACGAAGAAAGGGATCTGGTTCTCCAGCAGGACGAGGTCGACGGAGAGCTGCACGGGGCCGAACGGCGTGGCGTGCAGCGACGGCTCGTCCCGGCCGACGGCGACGTTGACGAGGTGCTCGACGACGAAGCAGCCGTCGAGCACCAGCATCTGGATGAAGTCGTCGGCGCCGGCGTCGACCTCCTCGCCGTAGAAGGCGCGGGCCTCCTGCTCGCGGGCGGCGACGGCGCGGACGTAGCCTTGGATGACGGCGAGGTGGTGGGCGGGGTCGGGGTGGCCGCGGGAGACGAGGCTGTTGAGGTAGGCCACCTTGAGCCGCTCCGCCGGCCAGAGGTGGTGACGACGGTCGTCGCGGACGCGGTGGAGCGGGCCGACGGCGACGAACCTGGGCGTGTAGGCGTCGGGGTTCCGGTCGCGGAGGTGGGCGGGGACGCGGGAGAGGCGGTGGCTGCTCACCGTCGTCCGGTGCTCCTCGTTCGCCGCCGCGCCGTCCTGCCGCTGCAGCAGCCTGCGCGCCAGCCACTCGACGTGCACCGTCATGTCGTCTCGCCGCGGCATGTCGAGCTATTCGCTAACGATGGCACGATCACCGGAACGCCATGCATGCATGTCAATATATAGACGGGATACACGTACACGCCGGCTGGCAGACAGAGCGTTTATTACGGTGGTGGAGTGAAGTGCTCCTCGTTGGACGATCGCCGTCACTTCGAGCAGAGTCAAGTCCCAATAGTGAAAGTCGATCAGTTTTTATGTTTTCCGATAGGTTACAAGTTATTATTACGTATAAAGAATCGGATGCACGAATCCTAAATTTTATCTTGCGATTAGCCAGCAGGCGTGTGGAGAAGCGAACGTGGAATGGTCATATTTGCATGCCTTTTGAGAAGCTTATCTCTAATATCATTGTTAAAATTTCTCGTAATACTCTGTTATAAGAAAAGAGGACAAGGTGCTGCTTACGCCATACAACCTTTTTTTTAGAGTTGGTACTCCCTCCGTTTTTTTTATTTGACGCCTTTGACTTTTTAGTATGTCTTTGACCATTTGTCTTACTTAAAAAATTTGTGCAAAGATGTAAAAAAATAAGGCATATTTAAAGTATCTCTATTGATAAAACAAATCACAACAAAATAAATGATATTTAGAAAAATAATTTGAATAAGACGAATGGTCAAAGGCGTGTGAAAAAGTCAAAGGCGTCAAATAAAAAAAAACGGAGGTAGTAGATTGAAAACAATACTCTTCTATTGTTTTTCACTTTTTTGAAGGAATTGTGATTTTGCCTCCGAGACTCATTGTGCGATGCCGCCGCCACCGGCGCCGCCGCCGCGCGGCTTCTGGAACCGCACCCACATCCGCTTCAGGTCGCTCGCCGACGGCACGTCCTCCCGGCCGTAGCTCGCGCGCCATTTGCGCTCCTCGGGGAGGATCGGGTAGAGCAGCGGCACGAGCAGCAGCAGCGGCAGACGGCGGAGCAGCCTCGCCGCCTCCTGCGCTGTCTCCAGCACGGCGCCGTCCTGGATCCGCGGCGGCGGCTCCCATCTGGTCCTCGCCGCGGTGACCGTCGCGTGGAGGAGGTGGAGGATGTGGGCGACCCCCTCCGCCGCCGGCAGCGCCTCGCTCATGTCGCGGCCCTTCTCGCCGGCTAGGTAGTAGAGCACGAGCTTCACGAGCAGCACCGCCGGGGGGTAGCCTTTGTCGTCGAACTCCGGCAGCCTGGTGTGGGCGACGATCTCGAGGAGGACGAAGAAAGGGATCTGGTTCTCCAGCAGGACGAGGTCGACGGAGAGCTGCACGGGGCCGAACGGCGTGGCGTGCAGCGACGGCTCGTCCCGGCCGACGGCGACGTTGACGAGGTGCTCGACGACGAAGCAGCCGTCGAGCACCAGCATCTCGATGAAGTCGTCGGCGCCGGCGTCGACCTCCTCGCCGTAGAAGGCGCGGGCCTCCTGCTCGCGGGCGGCGACGGCGCGGATGTAGCCCTGGATGACGGCGAGGTGGTGGGCGGGGTCGGGGTGGCCGCGGGAGACGAGGCTGTTGAGGTAGGCCACCTTGAGCCGCTCCGCCGGCTGGAGGTGGGGACGACGGTGGTCGCGGACGTGGTGGAGCGGGCCGACGGCGACGAACCTGGGCGTGTAGGCGTCGGGGTTCCGGTCGCGGAGGTGGGCGGGGACGCGGGAGAGGCGGTGGCTGCTCACCATCGTCCGGTGCTCCTCGTTCGCCGCCGCGCCGTCCTGCCGCTGCAGCAGGCTGCGCGCCAGCCGCTCGATGTGCACCGTCATGTCGTCTCGCCGCGGCATGTCGAGTTATTAGCTACGGCCTGCGGCGGCGCACGCGCTGTACACGATGGCACGATCACCGGAACGCCATGCATGCATGTCAATATATAGACAGGGCGCTTTTTACAGTGGAGTGGAGTGCTCCTCGTTGGACGATCGCCGTCACTTCGAGCAGAGTCAAGTCCCAATAGTCAGTTTTTATGTTTTCCGATAGGTTACAAGTTTGGGCATGACTCCAGCCCAGGCGACTTGGCGCGCGCGCGCGCCGGGCCCATCCGTCGGCAGCCGCGGCGGCGAGCCCAGTCGCCTAGGTTTAAGCAAAACCGTACAAGTTTAGGGCATGTATAAAGAATCGGGGAGCGCCTTGAGCCCAGGCGAGTGGGCACGCGCGCGCACCGGGCCCACCCATCGGCGGCCGCGCCGGCGAGCCCAGTCGCCTGGGTTCTAGCAAACCCGAAAGAATCGGATGCACGGATCCTAAATTTTATTTTGCGATTAGCCAGCATGCGTGTGGAGAAGCGAACGTCTTATGGTCATATTTTCATGCCTTTTGAGAAGCTTATCTCAAACCTCATTGTTAAAATTCCTCGTAACACTGTTATAAGAAGAGAGGACAAGGTGCTGCTTACGCCATACAACCTTTTTTAGAGTTGGTAGATTGAAAACCATACTCTTCTATTGATTTTTGAAGGAATTGTGATTTTGCCTCTGAGACTCATTGGTTTATGTTTAGTTTTCTCTGTAACTATTTATTGATTGTTGAGTAATGAAGGTTATTTTATTTGTTAGGTCATTTCCAATAAGATCATCTTAGCTAGCTATAAGGGTTTCAAATCAGCTTTTTTGCTTATGTGGAGGAGAGAGGAAAAAAGAAAGAGAAGAGCTAGATCTTAACTAAGACTCATTCTATAACATTTTTCAAGACAAATACAACCAACTACATGTGGACCCATACTCGAGGGTATGTTAACCAACCCACCGAAGAGCCTGCCTATAAGCTATGTATAAAGAGCACGATTTTTCCTCACCTATAAGGACTTCCCTATCTTCCTCTCTCTCCTATGGTCTTTCGCGAACCCCTCCCTCCATCCGATTTTTTTTTTAAAAAGTGATCGGGTCCTTCTTCATCCTCCTCACCTCATCCTTCCCCCGAAACCGACAGCTACCCATTGCCGCTGCCACCACTGACCACCATCGGCCTAGGCTCAAGCCACCATGCCACACCAAGCCAGGCATGCCGACTGTGCCGAGCTTGGGTAGAGGCCACACCGCCATGGTGGTCATCGGCGACGACGGCGTCGGGTGGCAGCTTGCTCAGGGAAAAGAAAAGGATAGGAGGAAGAAAAACTCGATTCCTTTTGGTTCGAAACTTCAGGGTCTTTAAAGAGAGGTGGGAGGTACACACGGATCTTAAGTGCGACCAACAGCTACGCATAAGCTGGCTAGCCGAACAGGTGCGGTTTTGATCTATAAATAACATGAAACCTGCTTATAATTAATAGTTGGCTCTACCGATGGATATGCTCTTATGCAACAAGGGCACTAAAAAAAGTTACACTAAACCTTAGTTTAGTTACGAGTCAAAAAAATGGACAGAGTTTACAAATATAACAAAATAAAAGAAAATGGTCAATAATCGTAATTCGAAGGGCACGTTGATGCCCAAAATGACATTAGTTAGTATTTAAAAGTAACTATGTACATGGGTGGAATCTAAGAAATAATCATTGGCATCGGAGTCGGAGACCACGATGAATTGGACAAGCAAGAACATATATCTGAGCGTCTGTGCGTGATGAATCATATATTCCTACATACATATGCGTAGCTTCGATCGGCGACAAAGATGACATGGAGAAAAGTGAACAGGAGTGATGGCGAGCGATGTCAATTCTTTGCTGGCGCCGGATAAATTCTTTGCTTTGCTTGTGGCGGCAGATCACACGATATTCAATTGGTCTTTGTGAGGTGTAAGCTTGCAGCCTCATTTAGCCCCTTGAATTAACGTGTGCAAACCCTAGAAAAAGTCATTAGGCTAGTGTGATTATATATGCTACGTTACCACTACCACCAATGATTAGATTGTGTATAAAAGAGTGCCAACTTTTTTAGGGCAGCCAAAACAATCGGAGGAATACCTGTTCTTTAGCTATTGCTAAATGGTAAGCCACCTCTAGCAAACACTACGGCCTTGTTCTTTTCAGCTGACTGTAGCATGGCGTTTCACTGTAGCAAAATTTATCTTTTTTATATAGCCTATTTGGAGTAATAATTTGTAATGATTTTTCTCAGATTTTTAGTAGTACTCTTAAAGATCCTAAACTATTTTGTACTTATTCTTTTACAATATGCATATTTTCTCCCATGTATATGCAGATTTTTTCCCGCGTATACGCAGCCACAGGCATATTCCAGACTATAGGATGTGCTTTAAGATCCGTGTCCAGCCCCACTCAACTTTCCAAGGTAATTTTGCCAAAAAAAAACTCCCACAACTTTTCCAAAAAATCAATCGGGTCCTCCTCTCTCTCCCTCTTCCTCCTCTCACGCGCTGCTAACTACTGCCTTTGTTGGGCACGACCATGGCTGCGCCGTCACCACGCAAGCGCAAAGCGACAACTGGCGGCAGCCTAGCTGAGCACGACCACAACGGCATGAGCCTACGTCGGCATGGTCATGTGCCGCCCAATGCGGTGGTCGTCGACGACGGTTAGGGCATGTGGCAATGGGCCGCCGCTCAGAAAGAGGAAGAAAGGAGGAGGAAGGACCTGATTGTGTAGCAATCAGGAACACGACCTTTTGTAAAATGTCCATGTGAAGGAGGGGTGGTCTAAGCATAAATCTTGTCATGAATCATGTGCTTGCGAACGTGCTTGTAGCAGCATATACATGTGGGATTGACTTCTGGCATCAAATTCTTCTCTACAACGGTATTTCCTACAAGCTTGTCCATATATCTTGTAGAACCCCTTCACACTTTATACTATACTTTAAAATATTCATTCCCTCTACCAGTTTCTCTCTCTTACGATATTAACGCAGAATTAAACGAAGCCACCACATTAATCCTAAAATACTAGGAATTCCCACGTTAATCGGAGAAAAAAAAGAAAGATCTACACCATCGATTATAGTGGGACCAAGTTACAACGGTTTAGATTAAAAGAACAATCCATATCAATTGTAATAATTAATTAATTAAAATAAGAGTCCATGTCAACTATAAAGCTAGAAACAGAGTCCATATCAACTACAATAAAGAAACACAAATTCAGAGCAAAAAAAAAAACTTTGCGCGTGCAAATGCCACCACAATAATACTAAAATACTGGAAAATCCCACATCATCTATCTATCTATCTATCTAAAGCAGAGTTAAACGAAGCCACAAGATTAATCCTAAAATCCTTGAAATTCCCATATTAATTGAAAAATATTGAAAATTTCCACGTTAATCAGAAAAAAAGAAGAAAAGGTCTACATCGTTGAATGTGGATAATATTATGTAAATCTAGCGGCCAATATTAATCTCTATAACAATCTACTAAAGCTGATCTAATATATTAGAGATAAACTATAAATCTGATATGATATATTATGGATAGATTACGAGTTGGAAATTACCCTAAAAAAGATTATGAGTTAGAGATGAACTCTATATACCGACACAAATCTAGTCACGCAAACGCTTGGATCACCTTACTCGTTATTATTATATTAAAATAGAGTTAAACGAAGCCACCACATTAATCCTAAAATATTATAAATTCCTATGTAATCGGTGAGTAAAGAAATATCTACACCGTTGATTACAGTGTGACCAAATTATAACGATTGAGATCAAAAGAAAGAGTCCATATGAATTGCAATAAAATGCAATTTTTTTTAAAAATAAAATAGGAGTCCATGTTAACTAAAAAACTATAAATAGAGTCAATGTCAACTACAATAAAGAAACTTTAATTTAAAATAAAAAATAATTAATTAAAAATCTAGCGTGCATTTGCGTGAGACACCGTACCCGTTACCTTTTATACAAATCTCTAGATCAAGTAAGGTTGTCATTTAGCTACCTACTTTGGGCATTCTTTGCTGTCATATCATGTAACCGAGGTTCTCTCTAGGTGAGCTTAGAAAGAAAAAAAGGTGGAGTGGGGCGTGGGGGTCCGCAGAACAAACATATAGGTGCTTCACTGCTTCTGATTTGGCAAGAGTAACACTATATTAGAATCTGCATATGTATAGGCGCAGCTGCAGGCAGAACATACCGTCTGATCATTAGACGACACTATCTATAAATGTCAAGTTGATGCAGAGGCCGAGAAATGCTTGCATTATCTAAAAAGACAGCACCATCTGTAGCGAGAAATGATAATGTTCCGTTGCTGAATTATAATCCTACTGTACCTTCTTAATTATGATGTATGAACTTCTAAAAGAAGGATCTCAAACTTGGGGACAATTCAAATCTTCTGGGATGCTGTTACTGCCAAACTCTCGGCGTCGCCTTGCACTTGTGCATATGTCCAAGCAGGGTTCCTTTAGGGCTTTGTCAGTATCGAGAGGTGGAGGGGGCACTCCAAAGTTGAACTGAAACAAATAGCAGGGTGAACTTCAGAATTCTATGGTACTTCATCACAACATTTGGTTGTACAAATAACAAAAGTGAGCATATATATATCTTATGGCCTTATACATAAATTTTTTTTGAGCATACAAAAGTTTCACATTTTGAAAACATATAACCTGGCAGCTGTAGTCTTCAAAATTTGGCTCCATATACAGATCAACACCCATGTGATCCTTGAAGAAAGTCTGGAAAACAAAAGGTGCAATTCATACAGAAGATATATCGATTTTGCTTGCTGGTAGGCGATTGTGCCTCGTCACACGCTCACCGACGGCTGAACCCATGCGAGGCGCGGGCGGGCAGTCGCCTGCCATGCGGCCACTCCCAAGATATATAATAGAAAATATTTTTGAGCATAAGAGAGAGTAGAAAATATTGGAATGAAAAGGTTTCATAGATTTAAGAACTTTTTTTGAGCAATCTTGAAGAGGGCAGGAGCTCCACCATTCCATTAAAGAAGAGAAGTATTACAACGCATTGCGAATGCCGCCACCACGGCCTAAGTCGACCACCTCACCAAAGGGCGACGACAACAAACAAGAAGAAGAAAACCCTAAAGGCCACAACCAGACGCACGTCTAGCAATCACGACGACCAAAGACGCTCCAAAAGCCCGTGAAGCTTAGCTCAGAGAGCCTGGCAGGGCAGATGACGACCGCCGACAAAGACAACAGCCGCACGACGTGCAAAGCAAGCACAAAACTCAAGTTGCCACTGTCGCTAAACGAAAAACAGCCAAGATGTCAGGCACCTCATCCAGTGACCGGGGCGCACGCCCCGCCCCCTGTCGGGCGTCACTGAAGCCAACATCAACCGCCAATGTCGAGCGGGATGCTAGTCTTGAGATTGAACGCACTTCACAGACACCAAGTCGCCAGGAAGATGAAGAGCGGATGATGACAACTACATAGGACCTCCACTATAGCACACCACACACCGAAGATAACCCTGCTCCCCAAGGAGAGGGGGCGGTCCCCAACCAGGGCGACACTCCTTGGAAGGAGACGGGAGAGACAGGGGCCAGGGCAGAACAACAATAACCATCAAGACGCCACAGATGACGGGAAGAACTAGCCCTACAGTGGTGGCGTTGGGAATGGAGGCCGGTGGTGGGGAGCTTGGAGGTGAGAGGCGGTCGCCCTAGGGAGAGCGCTCGGGGGTCAGGTTGGTGTGGTTTTGCTGAAATGCTTTTAGATTTAAGAACTTTTATTTATTTATTTATCTGAACAGTGTTTCCTTGGGAGACATAAAGACATTGTTAGAAGAAAAAATATTTGAAGAAAAACAAATATGAACACATAAAACATGAACAAACCTGAGTTGGCAGCTTGCACGTGTTGATACAAATACCAAGGCATTTGCTCTCTTCCAAATACTTGCACTTCTCAACAAACACCTGAAAGTTTCCATAATCGTATAACCATGACCTCATGATTTGAAAATGATAGTGAACAAAGGGGTAGCAGAATATGAAACAGATAAATACCCCACTTGACAATGATTTGCCATCAATGAGTGTTACAGAATTCACTGAGCATGGGCCCATCAGCCATTGGCACGAAAGCACTGTTGCTCTAGCTTCACAAGTCAAATAGATTTTGCAAGATAGATAAAAACAGTAAACACCAATCACGCAACTTCAAGAAAAAATGGTTCTCATATTTGTTACTATTGGTATAGTTATATTTGGTAATATAGGGAATGAAGTTTTTCAAACTACCAATGGAAGTGATGTGCTCAAATTTTTTGACTTGGAATGTGAAGCAATGAACTTACCGACCATCATGGCAGCTAGTTCACCGTTAGCAATTGGTGCTAAAAGAGCTTTGAAAAGAACAAGTAGTAGAGGTGGGAACAGTGACCGGAGTACTCGGACCTGAAATTTGTATAAAAAAGGATATACGGAAAAAAATTGATTTTAGTTCTCAAGTTGTAAGTGCCAAGCATATATAAAAAAGATGAGATTAGGGAGCCACAAGAGAAGTGATATACAGCAGATTGCTCAGTCTCCAAGGCACTCTTTCCCTTGATCATTAGGCGATTCACAACTTCCATCAGACCGGTGTACCCAGGTTTTTCAGAATCCCATCCAACCTCCTACAGCTTTACAAAGAAAGAGGCAATTAACAGATGTAATAAATAATGTAATATATTTTTATCTAGAAGTAATAAATAAGGGAAGCTTTACAATACACCATCAAACCCCCTAGGGGTTAGACCGTGAGGTAATTTTGATCGTTCATCAGTAAAAAAGTTGACCCACTAGATAATATATCCAAATCCTCGTCCCTGAGACTGGGATTGTTTTCCCCTTGCCATCTCCGGACGCGCCGCCGCGTTGCTCCGCACGCGCCACTCGGTAGGGGTGAAAACAGGTCGGGTACTACCTGGCGGGTACTTGACCCGACGCATGGTAATAAGAAAAAGGGTCGAGAATTTTGTTAAACATCGGGTTTTGGGTCGAGTTCGGGTAATACCCGATTTTTGGTACGGGTTCGGGTTGAATATAGTATGCAAGCTACTCAACGGATTCGGTTCGGATTCGGGTATACAGTAGTTTGAAACATCTGAGTACCTGATAGTCCATTAGACAGACCGGCAGCTCATTGACCATTCAACCCAAATTGAAACCCCAGGAGTAGAGAAATCAACCCCAACGCCCAGCCATTCCCATTCCCCTCCACCTCCCGGTACACCACGCTACGACAGGGCATCGGGAAGTACGCCAACACTGACAGCCTGCATCGACATATCCTGCCAAGGCGACCAGCCGATCACCGGCGCCGTCGACGTCGGCCTCAACTAGAAGGTCCAGGCCAAGGGCCTAGACAGAGTTATCCTACGGCAAACGAAGCGAACTCATCCAATGGAACGCACAAGATTTCTAGATCGGAGACCGTGACGGCGAGGGTGGGGGTAGGGTGCAGTTTCTTGGAAGCTTAGATCATCTCCAACCATTTTCACTTCATTTCATTTCCTTTCCCATTCCCTTCCTCACATTCTTTTCCTTCATTTCCCATTATCACCAACAACATTCATTAAAAAAAAATCGTGAAGAGAATGGAGAGAGAATTTTTTTTTTTTGTAAGGGAATGCACGAAGAAATTTCTTCTGAAGAGAACCGCGAAGAGAATCTATTATAGCATCTAAAAAACTAGAATCTTTTCGCGAAGGGAAAAATGACCCTAAAAAGGATACTGTTGAAGATGATCTTAGAGAATTGGGAACTGGCATTCAGGGAATCCATTAGGATATAAACCCCTATGGTGTTTGGGAATCCACCAGGATCTTACCCCCTTGCGGGGTTAGAGCATACTTCCGGTGTATGTTAAGAAGCTCTAATAATGTAATATATTTTATCTAGAAAAAGTTAACAAGCACAATAGAAATAGTAATTTATATTGTAGCCTATTCGATTCAAAGGAGTTTTTCACTTTCATCGTGAGTTCAGAATAGTTAGTTTATCCATCATTCATCTATATTGACAATATATACATGAGTATGTTCTCCATTCCTGAAATTATATAATTATTGACTTCGATTTTTTTTGAGAAACAATAAGCGTTCAAAACGTTGATCAAATTATTCAAGCAAAAAATCAGTCAAGAAGCATTGCCAATACCATAACCCTATTAAGTAAGCCACATAGCAATTTTTTTCTGAGTGGAGTGGAGAGCTGGTGCCTGAACATACCAGGGTCTATTTTTGTTGGCTTATCAGACTTATTTAACTTATTTATGTATTTACCTATTTAACATACAAGGTTCTGTGACTGTCAATCCCATTAAAGAATCCATGGAGGTATACAGCTAAGCACTATGCACGGAAATTTGAGTTGCTCGATGACACCGTATAACTGGGGAAGAAGGGGATGACCGATTGGCAGAGCGAGCTCACCTCCACCATCTTGGCCCGGAAGAAGGCGAGGAGGAGGTCGTCGGCGATGGAGGGCCGGCCCTCACCGACCTTCCCCGAAGACGGCGCTGCGTCCATGTCCATCTGCGCAGCAACTCATCTCAAATCAAGAAACACTACAGCCGCGCCGGCCGCCGAGGGCTGCAGCCAAGAACGATTCGTTACCGGCGGCGAGGAGCAGCGCACCCGGGACGCAGGACGGCGGCCGGCTGGTCCCTGAGAAGAGGGGGCGAGAGGGGGGCAGGATAGGACGGCGGGGAAAAGGCGGCGGCAAGGAGCTGAGGTCGCCATGGCCATGGGCGTCAGGCGAGCGGCGGCAACCGGCCCGTCGTCAGTGTGCTGTGCAGGGGGCGTGCAGTGCAGCCTGTGGCTGGGCTGCGTGGTAGATAGCCCGCGGGGCCCACAGGTCAGTCACCTCCGCGTGGCCCAAGGGCGTATATTTTGCGCAGGAAATTTTCCTGTCATTTTTCCCACTATATTTTATATGTTTTTAACTTTTCTTTTGAAAAAATTGTATTGTTATGCCGAGATTTTAAATGGCTTATTGAATTGACCCTGCGATGGGCCACTGGCCTCACCACCTGTGTCACCATCCTGACCCCTTATAGCCACTAGTGGGACTACTTGTCTTTTTTTTCCTTCTTAATTAAAGGAAGTTTTAGATAATTTTTCCACCGGTTTCTTGGTTTCAAAAGATACCCCTTGATCCACTCTAGATCAATTTGTTTGTATAAACACTTAAAATTAATTAGAAAATGAGTTATTAGTGATCTCTTACTGAACTGTATTGACTGTAGGGCCGATCCTCTTGCACCCTAGTGTACATATGCAAGTCATGCGCAACCGAGAAAAAACCGAAGGTGACTTCTGTGTGCATGCACGTGCAACGGACAAAAATTGGAAGGACGCACGTGAAGGCGCTGCCAACCCTAAACGCAAAAGCGTGATTCGTTCATAAGATCCTTTTTTATTACTCCCTCCGGTCATAAAACAAGTTGCTGTTGACTTTTGGGCACGCCCTTAACCATTCGTCTTATTCAAAAAACTATGTAAGTTATCATTTATTTTGTTGTGATTTGTTTTATCATTAAAGATACTTTAAGCATGATTTATATTTACACATGTTTTCATTAAATTTTTGAATAATACAAATGGTCAAAGCCGTGTCCAAAAGTCAACGGCGACTTGTTTTTATAACCAGAGGCAGTAGTTTTTTTATTTTAACTTTTTCTTACAAAGTCACGGAAGGTAAATTATGATGCTTAGAATCAGAACTGTCGGACTATTTTGGTAGTCTGGTTCTTATGAGATAAAATGTTGTTTCTTTTGTTTGTTTGTCTTACTGTAAAAATTGTTATAGAGTTAAGTTTCTTCCGCTATTTAAAAACAGTTACAATCAGACGTATGCGCGCTAACAATTCCCTTTAAAAAAAACGGATCATTGTTGGGATTAATCTTGTTGTATTAGTGTTCATGCTTATTTCTATAGAGTTTGCATGTAGATGAGAGCAGTAGTGTAGACTGCAGTAGAGAGTAGCTAGGAACATAGAAGAAAGACACAACTCAAGTCCGTTGTAATCTTGAGTCGATAGGTGTCTCCAAGTTTATGTTTCTTGTATTCTCGTGAGCTAAGTGCAAGAATATATATACAAGTGTGTTTGTTCTTGGTGTATTTTTCTTGTTCGTATTCCACGAGTTCGCGTGTGTTGATCTTGGGATTTCCAACAATTGGTATCAGAGCTTGTATGCCCAAGATCCTGCGCTACTACCTCGACTCCATGGCGTTGGTTCCGCATGGTGCTGGGATGAGCAACGGCGTCTCGTTCCACTATCCGCCGCTCACCCCGACGACCTACACCACATGGGCCATCAAGGTGGAGGCCCTGCTGGATGCGCAAGGTCTCTGGGAAACGGTTGCTCCGGCGGAAGGTGCAGCGGTGGATGCGGGGAAGAGCAAGACGACGAGGGCGCACCTCTTGCAAACCCTTCCTGAGGATATTTTGCTGTAGGTGGCGGCAAAGAAGACGGCGAAGGAGGTTTGGGATAACATCAAGACAAGATTCGTCGGGGCGGATCGTGTCAAGACGGCGCGCTTGGCGACCTTGAAGGGGGAGTTCGACGCTCTCCGCATGAAGGATGGCGAGGCATTGGACGACTACGCCACCAAGCTCAGTGGCATGATGGTGCGGTACGCCAATCTCTTGGGTACCTTGGAGAATTCGGCACTGGTGAAGAAGCTCCTCGACACCGCGCCGGATCGCCTCTACCCGCCGTCGCCGGCATCGAGCAATTTTGCGACATCGACACGATGCCGTACGAGGAGGCTTTGGGACGTTTGAAGACATTTGAGGAGCGGTTGCGCCGCCGTGAGTCTGGCTCCATTGGCGAGGGCCACCTGCTTCTCACGGAGGAGGAATGGGTCGAGCGCATGAAGAATCGCAACAGCTCCGGGAAGAAGAAGAGTATCTTTGACAAGTCGAAGGTGCGTTGCTACAACTGTCAAGAGTGTGGGCACTTTGCTAAAGAGTGCAGCATGCCGAAGAAGGAGGAGGCACTTCTCGCTGATGCGTATGAGGAGCCGGCGCTACTGTGAAGATCATGCGGAGGTGCATAAATAAAGTACAACAAGATTAAGGGGGTGTATATATATCTTATGGCCTTATACATAAATTTTTTTTTGAGCATACAAAAGTATCACATTTTGAAAACATATAACCTGGCAGCTGTAGTCTTCAAAATTTGGCTCCATATACAGATCAACACCCATGTGATCCTTGAAGAAAGTCTGGAAAACAAAAGGTGCAATTCATACAGAAGATATATCGATTTTGCTTGCTGGTAGGCGATTGTGCCTCGTCACACGCTCACCGACGGCTGAACCCATGCGAGGCGCGGGCGGGCAGTCGCCTGCCATGCGACCACTCCCAAGATATATAATAGAAAATATTTTTGAGCATAAGAGAGAGTAGAAAATATTGGAATGAAAAGGTTTCATAGATTTAAGAACTTTTTTTGAGCAATCTTGAAGAGGGCAGGAGCTCCACCATTCCATTAAAGAAGAGAAGTATTACAACGCATTGCGAATGCCACCACCACGGCCTAAGTCGACCACCTCACCAAAGGGCGACGACAACAAACAACAAGAAGAAAACCCTAAAGGCCACAACCAGACGCACATCTAGCAATCACGACGACCAAAGATGCTCCAAAAGCCCGTGAAGCTTAGCTCAGAGAGCTTGGCAGGGCAGATGACGACCGCCGACAAAGACAACAGCCGCACGACGTGCAAAGCAAGCACAAAACTCAAGTTACCACTGGCGCTAAACGAAAAACAGCCAAGATGTCAGGCGCCTCATTCAGTGACCGGGGCGAGCGCCCCGCCCCCTGTCGGGCGTCACTGAAGCCAACATCAACCGCCAACGTCGAGCGGGCTGCTAGTCTTGAGATTGAACGCACTTCGCACACACCAATATGCCAGGAAGATGAAGAGCGGATGATGACAACTACATAGGACCTCCACTATAGCACACCACACACCGAAGATAACCCTGCTCCCCAAGGAGAGGGGGCGGTCCCCAACCAGGGCGACACTCCTTGGAAGGAGACGGGAGAGACAGGGGCCAGGGCAGAACAACAATAACCATCAAGACGCCACAGATGACGGGAAGAACTAGCCCTACAGTGGTGGCGTTGGGAATGGAGGCCGGTGGTGGGGAGCTTGGAGGTGAGAGGCGGTCGCCCTAGGGAGAGCGCTCGGGGGTCAGGTTGGTGTGGTTTTGCTGAAATGCTTTTAGATTTAAGAACTTTTATTTATTTATTTATCTGAACAGTGTTTCCTTGGGAGACATAAAGACATTGTTAGAAGAAAAAATATTTGAAGAAAAACAAATATGAACACATAAAACATGAACAAACCTGAGTTGGCAGCTTGCACGTGTTGATACAAATACCAAGGCATTTGCTCTCTTCCAAATACTTGCACTTTTCAACAAAAACCTGAAAGTTTCCATAATCGTATAACCATGACCTCATGATTTGAAAATGTTAGTGAACAAAGGGGTAACTGAATATGAAACAGATAAATACCCCACTTGACAATGATTTGCCATCAATGAGTGTTACAGAATTCACTGAGCATGGGCCCATCAGCCATTGGCACGAAAGCACTGTTGCTCTAGCTTCACAAGTCAAATAGATTTTACAAGATAGATAAAAACAGTAAACACCAATCACGCAAGTTCAAGAAAAAAATGGTTCTCATATTTGTTACTATAGGTATAGTGGTACTATAGGGAATGAAGTTTTTCAAACTACCAATGGAAGTGATGTGCTCAAATTTTTTGACTTGGAATGTGAAGCAATGAACTTACCGACCATCATGGCAGCTAGTTCACCGTTAGCAATTGGTGCTAAAAGAGCTTTGAAAAGAACAAGTAGTAGAGGTGGGAACAGTGACCGGAGTACTCGAACCTGAAATAAAAAAGGATATACGGAAAAAAATTGATTTTATTTCTCAAGTTGTAAGTGTCAAGCATGTATCAAAAAGATAAGATTAGGGAGCCACAAGAGAAGTGATATACAGAAGATTGCTCAGTCTCCAAGGCACTCTTCCCCTTGATCATTAGGCGATTCACAACTTCCATCAGACCAGTGTACCCAGGTTTTTCAGAATCCCATCCAACCTCCTACAGCTTTACAAAGAAAGAGACAATTAACAGATGTAACAAATAATGTAACATATTTTATCTAGAAGTAATGAATAAGGGAAGCTTTACAATACACCATCAAACCCCCTAGGGGTTAGACCGTGAGGTAATTTTGATCGTTCATCGGTAAAAAAGTTGACCCACTAGATAATATATCCAAATCCTCATCCCTGAGACTGGGATTGCTTTCCCCTTGCCATCTACGGCCACGCCGCCGCGTCGCTGCGCACACACCGCTCGATCAGCCTAACTTTCATGGCAGTGATGTCCTAGGGGCAGCTCCCCGACAACATTGCCGAGTAGGACTGAAAATGGGTCGGGTACTACCTGGCAGGTACCTGACCCGACGCATGGCGATAAGAAAAGGGTTGAGGATTTTGTTAACCATCGGGTTTTGGGTCGAGTTCAGGTAATACCTGTTTTTTTGGTACGGGTTCAGGTCGGATATAGTATGCAAGCTACTCGACAGATTTGGTTCGGATTCAGGTGTACGGTAGTTTGAAACATCCGATTACCCGACAGTCCAATAGACAGACCGGCAGCCTGTTGACCATTCAGCCCAAATAGAAACCCCCCGGAGTAGAGGAGTCAACCCGAGCGCCCAGCCATTCCCATTCCCCGCCGCCTCCCCGGTACACCATGCCACGACAGGGCATCGGGGAGTATGCCAACAGTGTAGTCCCAACACTGTGCACCAGACAACCTGCATCGACATATCCTACCAAGGCGACCAGCCGATCACCGGCGCCGTCGATGCCGGCCTCAACTAGAAGGTCTAGGCCAAGGCCCTGGACAGAGTGATCCTACGGCATAAACGAAGCGAACTCATCCAATGGAACGCACAAGAATTCTGGATCGGAGACCGTGACGGCGAGGGTGGGGGTAGGGTACAGTTTCTTGGAAGCTTAGATCATCTCCAACCATTTTCACTTCATTTCATTTCCTTTCTCATTCCCTTCCTCACATTCTTTCCCTTCATTTCCATTATCTCCAACAACATTCATTCAAAAAAATCATGAAGAGAACGGAGAGAGAATTTCTTTCATAAGGGATTGCACGAAGAAATTTCTTCTGAAGAGAACCGCGAAGAGAATCTATTATAGCATCTAAAAAACTAGAATCTTTTCGCGAAGGGAAAAATGACCCTAAAAAAGACACTGTTGAAGATGATCTTAGAGAATTGGGAACTGGGATTCAGGGAATCCATCAGGATATAAACCCCTATGGTGTTTGGGAATCCACCAGAATATTACCCCCTTGAGGGTTTAGAACATACTTCCGGTGTATGTTAAGAAGCTCTAATAATGTAATATATTTTATCCAGAAAAAGTTAACAAGCACAATAGAAATAATAACTGGTGGGATATTGGCTCGGAATTACATTATACCCTATCGAAACAAGAGCACAATTTTCTTGTTAGTTGCCACCAGAAGTAAATGGCAAGAAATGGTCAAATTGAACATCAGCTAGTAATTTATATTGTAGCCTATTCGATTCAAAGGAGATTTTCGCTTTCATCGTGAGTTGAGACTAGTTAGTTTATCCATCATTCATCTATATTGACAATATATACATGAGTATGTTCTCCATTCCTGAAATTATATAATTATTGACTTCGATTTTTTTTAGAAACAATAAGCGTTCAAAACGTTGATCATATTATTTAAGCAAAAAATCAGTCAAGAAGCACTGCCAATACCATAACCCTATTAAGTAAGCCACATAGCAATACTTTTCTGAGTGGAGTGGAGAGCTGTTGCCTGAACATACCAGGGTCTATTTTTGTTGCGTTATCAGACTTATGTAACTTATTTATGCATTTACCTATTTAACATACAAGGTTCTGTGACTGTCAATCCCATTGAAGAACCCATGGAGGTATACAGCCGCACAGCAAATTTTTTCCCCCCGAGTGGAGAGGAGAGCTAGTAATAACTGGACGTCTGGACATACCAACTAAGCACTATGCACGGAAAATTGAGTTGCTCGATGACACTGTATAACTGGGGAAGAAGGGGATGGCCGATTGGCAGAGCGAGCTCACCGCCACCATCTTGGCCCGGAAGAAGGCGAGGAGGAGGTCGTCGGCGATGGAGGGCCGGCCCTCACCGACCTTCCCCGAAGACGGCGCCGCCTCCATGTCCATCTGCGCAGAACCTCAGCTCAAATCAAGAAACACTACAGCCGCGCCGGCCGCCGAGGGCTGCAGCCAAGAACGATTCGTTACCGGCGGCGAGGAGCAGCGCACCCGGGACGCAGGACGGCGGCCGGCTGGTCCCTGAGAAGAGGGGGCGAGAGGGGGGCAGGATAGGACGGCGGGGGAAAGGCGGCGGCAAGGAGCCGCGGTCGCCATGGCCATGGGCGTCAGGCGAGCGGCGAGCGGCGGCAACCGGTCGTCAGTGTGCTGTGCAGGGGCGCGCAGTGCAGCCTGTGGCTGGGCTGCGTAGATAGCCGGCAGGGCCCCACAAGTCAGCCACCTCCGCGTGGCCGCGCATTCTGTTCTTTTCCGTCGAGAGGGAGAAATCGCCGTGTTTATTTTTGCGGACGCATATTTTGCGCAGGCAATTTTTCCGTCGTTTTTCCACTATATTTTATATGTTTTTAGCTTTTTTAAAAAAAATTGTATTGCTATACCGAAATTTTAAATGGCTTATTCAATTGACCCTGCGATGGGCCACTGGCCTCACTACCCGTGACACCATCCTGAGCCTTTACAGCCACTAGTGGGACTAAAGGGCTGTTTGGTTCCTGGCCACGCTTGGCCACGCCTAAGCTTAGGCAGGCCACAAGGGCTTAGGCACCTGTTTGGATCGCAGCTAAGTTGAGGCGCGCCGCAACCCTTGAGGCAGCTTGCGGCAGGATCCATTCGTTATTTTTGCCATAGATTGTGGCGCTCGAATCGAGCGCCACACCGTGCCACGGCTTGGGCAGTACCAGCAACAGCACCACGATGGAGATGATTGCATGAGGCGGCACCGGCGGAGTCCCGGAGATGCAGCACGAGGCGGCGCCGGCGGAGTCCCAGAGATGCTCCTGCGCGCGGGCTCGAGGCGGCGCCGGCGGAGCTCCGGCGTGCGGGCTCCCGGCGGCGGCCTCCAGGGCAACGGGCTCCCGACGTCGACCTCTAGGGTGGCGGGATCACGGCGTTGACTTCTAGGCGACGACCATGGATGAGAATTGGGGAATTGTTCTGATTTGTATGATTCCTCTCTAATTTGGGCGAATTTGCTTTAATTTGGTATGATTCCTCTCTATTTTGCTTGGATTTGCTCTGATTTGGTACGATTCCTCTCTAATTTGCTTGGATTTGCTCTGATTTGGTACGAGGCTAAGGTTAGGCGTGGGAGTCAACCAAACGAGCCAAATTAGGCGAGCCACACCTGTGGCAAGGTGCTAATCTTAGGCTTGGCATTTATAGGCACCAACCAAATTGTCTTTTTTTTTCCTTCTTAATTAAAGGAAGATTTAGATATTTTTTCCACCGGTTTCTCGGTTTCAAAAGATACCCCTTGATCCACACTAGATCAATTTGTTTGTATACAAATTTAAAAATTAATCAGAAAATGAGTTATTAGTGATCTTTTAATGAATTATAGTGACTGTAGGGCCGATCCTTTTGCCCAATATCAATCAATAAATAGTACAAACGTGAACACGAGATGTCCATGGCCGCCACGTGGGTCGTCTCTCCGCGCAGTGTGCTCGGGAGAGCTCAGCGCCGCGCCTTCCGCAGCTAGTGCGACGCATGTCGTCGTTGCTAGCCGTTCGATCTTTCATCCTTTTTTACCTATCTTCGCCAGAAAAAAAATGCGCACAAAAAAGGAGAAAAACCATTCTTTACCCCTGTTTTTGCAGGATCCGCCAAAAAAACATAAAAATGGCAAAGGGTATATTTTGTAACCTGCTATAAAAAACAGGACCATGGTTTCATGGTGACGATTCGTACAAACGTATATTCTTTTAAAAAATTAAAACAACCATAGAAAATTCAAATAATAACCCATTCTTTTCTTTCCTTCTATTTTTTATGTACAAAGTTAAAAAAATTTAAAACTACAAAAAATGCAATCAAAATTTTATGGTGAGGGTGCAAAAATGAACCTAAACATTAAAAAAGTTATATTTTCCGATATTAATTACTAAATAATACTCATTCCGTTATGAAGTAGTTGTCGTTTCGTACATTGACACGGTCTCCAAAATAAAACTTTCACCACTAAAAACTATTGCAA
>SPJY01005637.1:0-11078 GCA_005191435.1 Raddia distichophylla | reverse complement strand
CTGTTTGCACGTTTACATCACTGGATCTGGATAGAGACCACATGGGTTACACGAGACTTGACCACCAATTGTTCCTAAGGATAGATTCGGGCTCCATCTAATTAGGAGATTCATATTCGCATATCATGCACCGGTAGAACCAAATTTGGTACCATGTACTGGATAGAATCATGTAACCCCATCCCCTCTGCACTATATAAAGGGAGGGGTAGGGGGCATAGATCATACACATCATCATCATCATAACACACATCCCGCATCGGATAGCTGTATCAGCATAGACATCTCCATGCAGAGACATAATCCAAGAGCACAAGAGTAGGGTATTACCTCCGAGCTAAGGGCCCGAACGTGTATAATCCCTGTCTTGTGCTACCATCTGGCTTGGTTATTGCGCATAGCCCTGTAACAAATTCATTGCCGACGGTGACCCCCCGAGTAGCCACCAGTCGACAACGAGCTAACAAGGGCTCTACAAAACCCGGAGCACCTTGGGCGTACACGAGGTAAAGGCGTGGTCTCATGGAGGATTGGACTCACTGAGGACACCGAGACCTATAGGAGTCGTTAGAGAGGCAAGGCTCGATACGCACTGCAGATGCAAATGCAGTTAACCGGCGCTCTCAAGCAAGCAAAAAGGGACATGCAAGAGGGGATGCAAGAAGAGATTGCAAATAGGTCCAAATAGCCTTGAGCCAGCAGCTAGAGTCGGGCCAGGGACCCCCTCCGGACGTCATCTGTCCCCCATTCGCATGACGGAGCAGCTGCGTTTCAAGTGGGCTCGAGGGGGAATTGGGACTCTTTCCTGTCGACGACATCAAGTAGCGGACAGCTTGTGAGCTGCACTTTGAAACGCGAAACCTCACGATCAAGGTGGCTATGGCATTGCTCACCAAGTGGAGCCGGGCAGCTCCTCCATGGCGAACAGTTACCGTTGGGCTACTCCAAGGTCTCGGTGGAGGAGGTATGCCCAGGGTTCGAGGACCTTCTCCTTGACATTCCTGGAGGTGACAGGACTACAAAGCTAGGAGATGCGCTACACAGTTTCGTCTTATAGCGCAAAAGGTGTCCTCTCCACGGAGAGACCTCCAGGAACATGGCAGAAGAAGCCCACCCCCGCAGACACCTGCAAACATCAGCGGTTCACCCCCAACATCTCCTGCAGAACAATCCGATGTAAGTCCAAGTCCATCACCTACTCGGCCAGTAGCTCCCAAGAAGGTGATAGCCAAACTAAGAATGACTGCTCGGCCACCAGCACCCAAGAAGCTAGCTCCGCTTCCTAAGAAGCTAGCACCACTTCCAAAGTTGACGTACGAAAATACAGTAGAGGAGCTCGATAAGGAAGTAAAACCTCATGCTACTGCACATTTTAAAAAAATCACCTTCCAAGAAGATTTAGCCATTTACCGATGAATGGTACAGATCCATGGCAACAATTAAAAATTTGAAGGATTCAAAAGCCAAACCTCTTGTATCAGACTACGAGCGGACATTGTCAAAGGGCAAGAAAAGGAACGAGGCTGATGAGCAGTCAGCTGAGCAGAAGGCCAAGGAGATGAAATTTTTTTTCGAATAAACTAGACTTTCTCCAGAGCAAGCAATGGGCATAAAGGATATTGAGTATGCGGAAGTGACAAGATGGAAATTCTCCAACGGCGGGGCTTTGGTTAAGCGGGAGGACCTTGTCCAACTACCAACAAAGATGCGTCAATTCCATGATTGGTATTTGGAAGCGTACAACAATGGTCTAGTTGCGTTCGCTGTCAAGTACATGCAAGAAGATTTTTTCCATGGGAAGGTTCATTTTTTCTCGAATGGGAGGTGATGTACGAACTGTACCAGAACGACGCCTTCGACGTGGGCCTGATGAGTTGTTGGGTTCTGTAAGTGTTTTCTTTGCACAAATCCCTTGTGCTATACCATCTTGCTAGCTAAATATCCATCTTACGTAGAATGGAGGTACAAAGATTTAGAAGGAAGAGAATATTTGATAGAGGATTCATTGACCCATTGAAAGTCAACCAAAAGATGCTCATGGACTCGCCAACAATCACAGAGAACATGGTTTACGACGCTCTCATTGGTCAAAATTTTCATTCACAAATATATCTACCATGGAACTATGAGTATGTGATTTCACACTGACTCGTTCTAAACTTTTTTCATAACATGATGTTACAGCTATTAATTAGATACATTGATATATATTTTTATGTATAGTTATCGCTAGATCCTTGTGATTATCGAGCTAGATCGTAGCCAAATCGCAATTTTCGAATCGTTAAGGCATCCAATTAGCCGGTAACAAGGCATGATCGACTTGCTGAACCGGTATTTCTGTTACTTTCAATACTGCACCAATTCTATTTCCTTTCAATTTAAATAAATTCTAATCATTAAAAGTTCGTAATCATGTGTGTAATGCATTCGAAAGGTTCCGTGCGACGATCGAGGGGGAATTTAGACAACAATTTGTTGTTGTACGAGCCTTTAAGGTAATGTTAGCTTTTTAATTAGGTAGCTTATAACTTTCCATGCACCCATTTCACCCTGTTATCTTTTTTGTCCACAGAACTTGCATCAGCCGCCTGGCACAAATTTATGTGGCCACTATGTATGTTAGTTCTTGCGCACCCAAACATAAGCCATTAGTAGCCATATGGATGAACGAGGTTCAGAACTCTCGCCGGAGCAGGTCAGAGCAGTGCATCAACAACTCGTTGGCTTTATTCTCGATGAGATCGTAAATTCGCTTGGCGAGTTTCATGACCTTGTTAATATGGTTGGCCTTCCTATACAGACTAGTGAAGTGTCGGGATCGACATCTACTGCAACCAAGAGCGATGCATGAAAAAAATCGGATAAACAGATCAAACATGTGTATTACTTATTATTTGAATTGTTAACATATGTGTACTTATATATTTGTTGCCTTGCTAGCCAGCTAGCAATTGTGACATATATTAGTTGCAACTAAATTTGTTAATTAATTTCATTGATTTATTTGCGGTTAATTGTGCGTGATTGATTACATATAAAAATAATACATTCTAGAAAACACACGTATAATAACAATAATATATCCCCACCAGTACCGGTTGGAGACACCTATCGGTACTAGTGGGGAGCGGGGGAGGCGCCACGTGTGGGCTTAGCAGTACCGGTTGGAGACACCAACCAATACTGGTTGGGGGCGGGGCAATGTGCCACATGTGCGCTGCGGCACACAAGGATGTGCCTTCAGTACCATTTTTTTGAAACCAGTACTAATGCCTGAGGGGCAACAGTCCCCATTTAGGGGCACCGGTTCAAAAACCGTTATTTATGCCCCTTACGAACCGGTACTAAATGCCCATTCTGTAGTAGTGAATGGAAGGGATTTGGTTGGATCCACTTGAGCAAGGAGGTCCAAGTGGTAGTGGATGAGAGGGTTAGAGAAACCCTAGATGAGGTAGAAGAGCAATGGAGGTCGGTTGGGAAAGAGAAAACTGAAAGGGTAAAAGAAATAGGGAAAAAAAATGGTGCAGTCAGTACTGAACACGTTGAGGCCGGACGATCCGGGTATAGCCATGGATGATTCGTTGTGACCACGGATAATCCGGACTATGCACCGGACGATCCAGTTTCAATGTTGTCGGTACTGACTCCACATGAACTTTACAATAGGAAGAAACCCGAGCGCACACAGCAGAACACAAATCATTACGGGTGATCCATGTATTATCTAGCTTGGATAGAAATGCCGCTTGAATTGACCGGAGTGCACCAAGTAAAACAAGAATCGTCCGTGGTGAACCGCGGATCATCCACGGTGAATGTGGGTAGATATGTCACATTCCATTTATTCTGTGTTGCTGAAATTTCATCCATTCTTTTGAGAAGGTAGATAGATGAGGACCAACTATGGCCAACGTCAAAAGATTTTTCATATTCAAAGTAGTATTTTTGCATAAATGAGCCATAATTGATGTTTTCTAACAAATGAGATAAGTGATTTTCAAATTTGGAGTAAATAAAAATATTACATGTTCCATATTGATATTTTAATGGAAATGTATGGATTCGGTTTCCAAGAGAATTGAAACATGCTTCATTCTCGAAGGATTGAACCCAATAGGCATTAAGGCATTAGAATTTTATCCCAAAGTCCCAAAACATCGTCTAAACTAATCATTCAATGTGTTCAAAAGAAATGTAAAAGTTTTGAAAAATTTTATAATAATTGTGGCAAATAAGGCTATATCTTAAGATTCCGAAACAAAAACAAGATTTTGGAGAGCTTTGCAATAAAGTCACATCATATGGAGGAGAAGATAATAGTAAGGAATGTAGGGAAGGTGATAGCACAAATTCACGTTTGGCTCTAAAACACAGGCTATTTTTCAAAAAATATGCCTTCCTCCTCACATTAATCCTTGTCGTCACCCTTAGGGATGCTAGGAAGCAACATAAGATCTTTTAGCTTCCCCTTAAGGTGACAATACCAAAAATAACAATTCAAACCCAAAATAAGCCAAACAAATAGATAGCAACATATAGAAGGCATCAAGAAAAAATTCCACGCACACCAACCATTTAGGACAAATTAGAGGCATTTAAGATGTTCAGTTCACTCCTAAGTCTACACAAATGTGCTTCATCCAACAGTTTGGTAAATATGTCCGCCAATCAGTATTAGTCCTCACATGCTCAAACACAATGTCACCCTTCCCCACATGATCCCAAAAGAAGTGTTATTGGATGTCAATGTCTTTTTTTTGCGAGTGTTGGATTGGATTAGAAACTATCTTTACTGCACTATCATTTTCACACAAGAGAAGTACTGTTTCAAATTTTACACTAATGTGAAGAAATGTTTGTTTCATGTATAACAGTTGAAAGCAAATAGTCCCTCTCGTTATGTATTACTCCTCGGTGGTTGATAGCACCACAAAAATTTGCTTCTTTGATGCCCAGGATATAAGAGATCTTCCTTGCAATTGAAACCACCCTCAAGTGCTCTTCCGATCAATTTTGCACATAGAGTAATTGAAGTCCGAGTAGTCAATTAACTTGAAAGTAGCACATCCAGGATACCACAAACCAATATTAGGAGAGAAATTCATATATCTTAGGATTCGATTAATGACCCTTAAGTGGGATTCTCTAGGGAAAACTTTATATTTAGCACACATGCACACTCCGAACATAATATCAGGTATAGATGCAGTAAGATAAAGCAAGGAACCTATCATTGATCTATAAAGCTTTTGGTTGACAAGGTACCTCTAGCATCCATGTCTAGATGCCTTCACACAGATGAACGTCCCCTTCTTCAATTGATTGATTTGAAAACCAAGTAAGAAGTTCAACTCTCCTAACTCTCCTACCATGGACATCTCAAATTCCCTAGAGATCATTTCACCAAAGTCTTTTCAACTAAACATATTAGTGCAACAAAAAATAGTATCATCCACATAGATTTGGCATAGGAAAATGGTTTCTCCAATGTTTTGCTAAACAAGGTAAGACCAACACACCCAATTTCGAACCCTTTTTCTAAAAGAATGTTTCCAAGATAATCGTACCAAGCACTTGGTGCTTATTTGAGCCGCATAGCACCTTTGAAAGCTTTAACACATGATTAGAGTGAGAGGGATCCTCAAAACCGCGTGGTTATTCAATAAAACCAATTCATCTATAAAATCATTGAGAAAGGCACTTGACTTCCACTTGAAAGAGCACTATGCCAAAATGACAAGCAAAAGAAAGAAGTAATCTAATAGCTTCAAGTGGCACCAAGAGAGCATAGGTTTCACCATTGTCAAGAACTTTGACTTGGGTGAACCCATGCGCCATGAGACGTGCCATATTGCGAGTTATCGTTCCATGTTTATCTTACTTATTTCAAAAAAACCCACTTAGTGCCAATCATGCTGTGGCTCTTTAGTATTTCCACCATTTTCCGAACTCCATTTCTTACAAATTTGTTGAGCTTCTCGTGTATTTCATTTACCCAATTTGAATCTGGAATATCTCAATCTATGGATTTGGGATCTATAAGAGAGACAAACGAGTAGTGTTCATAAAAATTTGCTTGATGAGAAGAAGTTTAGAATGGTGTGGCAGCTCTTTATGAATTAATTGAGGTGTTTCCGTTGGAGTGTCCACCACAGCCACTACATCCTTCATCGCTTCACCTAGACTTGGTTCCGGCACCATGGAGTAGGAAGTAGACACTTTCTCGTCGCGTTGGAGGCCTCGATGGGTTTCACCTGTCCAATTTCCATCCTCTCCATGGCAAGTCCTAATGGATCATCACCTATATCACTCAAATTGTAATGCTATCATGACCCCCTACGTCTCTACAGGGAATTCAACACCATGATCTGATACTAGACCCAGACCAATACCTCATGATGGACAATTCAATGGTTATCATCGCTGGCATTACGTAATTATTTAAAATAACGGAGTACTTCAACGTAGCATCACATGCTATTACAATAAGACATGTATTACCAAATATTAAGAACGAATAAAAAAAACATTAGAGTAGCAACAGCCTTCAACGACGATTGACCCGGACACCTGCAGCTTGTCCTGCACACTTGAGTTCGGACCCTCTTGGTCCTGATCAGACTTGTGACCTGAATAATAAAATTATTCACGATATGTATAGTGAGTACGCGGCTACCCAGCAAGTAATCCTTAACAAATGTATGCAAGGGCAACGGCAGGGAATAGGTTATTTTACCCAAAACCTATTTCTAGTCATGTTTTAGCAAACAAGTTATATTTTGTTGAATGCATGAATTTCTAGTATCATCACGAACATCAAAGGAAGGTGCAACATCACACCAGGCAAATTTCAGCCTACACTAGTCTAGATTAATTATTAAAAAGGTGTGACTACATGTGAAAACCTCTCGCCCCGTCCATGACCGTGGAGACGGCTATCATGATAGTTTTAACTCTGTAGAGTGTGTATACGTTCTCCATAAGCCCCGTCTCATCTCGAAGGAAATACGGTACAAGGCCTTTCCAGTCTAGTACGCCCACCACTTCGCCTGCCCTTTATTTTGGTTTCCCCCGCCCTGTCGGTACCCACCGCGGTACGGTGCCCACTACTTCTGGGTACCACCCGAGGTCATTCCCTAATTAAGCCATTCGGTCTTAGGGACGCTACTACCCCTCAGGCAAGGTCGCAAGCCTTACCCTAGGGTAATAGTGACGAACCGTAATTGGACAAGTCGTGAGCAAATAGTTAGTAGGTTTCGTAGGGTAATAAGCCAGGGCCAAATGAACAAGTGGTTGTACTATTTGGTTTGATTTAGCATGTCACAAGCTTGAGTACTTAGAAGAGGAGACTTCCATACCTCAACCACAACCCCGGAACCATCTCATTCGAGTCTCCTCTAACCAACCACACATTGGTTTTAGTTGATTAGGGTTTAACCAAAACAATCGTCGAAGCATCGTCTTCGCCGTCTAATTTTAATAAGTGAATAACCAATGCAAACCTAGCAACTAGTCAAAGGATAGGCTACGGAACAGTAAGGGGTTCATCAAGTGAGGTCTAGTCATGCTAGTAATGACTAACATGAATAAGGCACACACACTATTCTAATATGCATGCAAAGGTGAATTATGAAAAGTAAAGACGATTATGCTCCGTCCGTCCAAAAACTGTTGCCCTAAATCATAGCCAAGAGAGCACATAATTTTGGACGAACGGAGATAGTAAAACATAGGACATGAATATGCAAACAACTAGTGTTTGCCTGGTAGCGATCAAACATTATTCGTGGCAACGTCTCGGTCCGAAGTTTATGCCTCCACGTCCTCCTGGGAGGTTGTTAGCAACCACGACTCCAGCGTCACCGACGGCGATGTTCTTGTTCATTTCGGGGTTTGAAAGATTTTCTAGGGATTTATCGACACTCACGACTGTTAAAAATATCGGTACGGTTTACACGCAAAACGAGACACAAATAAATAAATAATTAAAAATATATTTCAATAAAATACTAAACAAATAACTGGCGATGGTGCCTCGGTCTTCAAAACACGCATCAGATTTAAGCAAACTCTGGCCGAAATATTTTTCCCATCGACGGCGTCGCTAAATGCACACTCAGCAAAGTCGGCGATGATCGCGCGCAAAACGGGTCGCACACAGACAGAGCCCATTGTAGGGAAAATTCCAAAAAATATAAAATTATTATATTAGGTAATATGGATTAAATGGGGATTAAAAAAATTGGTTTGGAGGGAATCCGACTTACGGTTTGGGAGAAATAAAAAGTTGAAGAGTTACTGTTCATATTGAACAGTAAAAGGGCTGGGATTTTGGACCAAACCATAGCATGCAGATGCAGGAGGGAGAAAAATCCCCAAATCCCTTGTCTCATCCCCCTCAGCCAAGTACTGGAGAGAGAAAAGAGAGTGGAGAGAGAGCGGGGTGGCGGATGACGGCGGCGCTCCGGGTAGGGGCAGAGGCAGCGGCGGCTCTCGGCAGGGCCACGGCACAAGGCGGTGCCTGCTGTCTTGGGGCGGCGCACTCTAGTGGGGGCAGGGGCGCCGGCAGGGCAACGACGTCGGTGTCGGCAAGGGGGGGCGGCATAGCCTCCGGCGGCGCAGCAGCAAGGGCGTAGGCTAGGGCGTTGTCGGCGGGGCAAGGCGACCACGACATCGACGACAGCATAGGGCGACGATTCGGGTACGGCGCCCAGCGGCAAGGCGGCATCCGGCGACGGCATACCGACGGTGCAGCACGAGGAGCAGGGTGTGGGGCACAGCGGCAGTGCACGGGATGGGGACGGAAGCGGGTTGAGGATGGGGGCGGCGCTGATTTGTGCCGAGATGCGGCGGCGGCGTCTCCGGCAAGGGGGACACGACGACAGGGTGGACGCTCCGACTTGGGCAGTGGTCGAGGCCGAGGAGGCAGTGGCTCGGCCCCAGCGGCGTGGCGCAGCAGGGCAAGAGCGGCGCTACGGGCTGTGGATGCGATCTGTTTTGGGGGAGGGTTTTGCAAGTGTATATACATATGCGGAAGATCCCATGATTTGGACCCATAATCGGTCCCCACCAACGTCTGGAATCGAGTTAGGGTTAGACTGGATTAGGGTTGAGGACGGCTTAAGGAGTCGTCAACGATACTGACTCTTGGAGTTTGGCCTGGCTTGGTTCTAGGAGACCAAATCGGCAAGAGAAAGGGAAAGGGGATTGGATCGGGTATGAGTCCAATCAAACAAAGATGGATGGCTGGCTCAGCATGGAAGGGTTACCGAAGAGTTTTGAGAGATGTTGGCACGACAGGGAAAAAATAGATGTTCAGACAGCCCGGGTTGCAAGGGAGGTCGGTTGAAACTAGGGTTTCGGTCGACAGAGATAAAGGGAAAAGGTAGGGAGAAGAGAGCGAAGTGGCTTGCTTGCGACCAACCTAGGTACAAGGAAAGAGATCAGACAATGGACTCGTCCCGGCCGAGAGAGACAGATATTTGACCGGCTAGGGTTTTCACGGAGGTAAGCCAAATTAGGGTTTTGGGTCGTTAGACAATGGTCGGCCAACAAAGGGCATGGCTCGGCCAAGCTACAGGGAAGGGTTGATCAATTTGGGTTTAAGTCGAGGAGAGGACGGGAGAGGAATCTGGCTTGGAGTATGCTAGGGTTTTAATCGAGACACAAGTTTGGGAGTGGCCGAGGAAGGTTAGGGTTTCGGTCAAGGAAGGGGATGGATGGCAGGTTCGACCAGGTGGATTTGGGTTTCGATTAAGGACAGATGGAGAGAAAAGAAAATAGGAAAGAGCTATTTGTAAATTGTAAATTGCAATAAATAATAATATATTATATTTTGATATGAAAAGTAATTGTTTGAAAATTTAGTGCTTTTCATATAAGAATTATAATAAATAAATTTTAATTTCCTTTTCAAATAAAACATTTGACACCTAATAATAATTTTGGAATATCACACATGCTCACCTTTTGAGCCGTTGGATTCATCAATCTTCACATCATATGACTCAATTAAACTGGTGGAATTATTAAATAGCTGATGAGAGATTGATTTAGAAGAGTAACCAAGCATGAAACCAATATCACAACACTTTTGACACTTCCACATTGTTTTCTCTTCTTATAGACGTGGACTTTACAACCGTTGGCAAACGTTAAAGTCCAATTTCATATTCCAACATACACCAACTATCCGGTTATTTGGGGGAAATCAATGTCTATACATGCATTTTATTTAAACTAATAAATTCCACAAGTTTTGGTGTGTTTTTATCCTTAGGAATAAAGTGGGGGGAAATGGAGCTGAACCGGAAGACTAGACCGGTCGGCCGACCCACCCTAGGTCGGCCAGCCAACCTTGGTGCCCACTCCAGCTCTGTTTCCAACCCAAGCGCCAAGAAACCAACCAAGGAGTGATCCCTAGCGTCCATACGCGTCGGTTTGATCAAATGGTTGCGGTTCCTTTACATTTGAATCAACCGGTACACAAGGAAGTGAATTTTATCGAATCCAACTGCCAAAACCAACTTCAAGGGATCATCTACACCGTCAAGGGAGCATCCTCGAAGAAATCCACGGCCGGGAGAGACCAAAGGTGGGTCGGCCGACCCCCTTGAATTCCCTCTCGGATTCCCCTTCTGTGGACTACATGGGCCCCAGGTATCCTCTAGAAGGCGCATAAGGGAGCAGATGGTGGGCGATCCAAGCTGGCCGATTGGATAAGAACCACTCGGGTTACGATTTACTTGAGTACCAAGGAAGTTCCTGACGATATGATCAAGCTCCATGTAATTAGAAGATCAACACCTGCATATCATGTAACGGCATAACAGAATTAGGTACCGTGTATCACGTGCTACCTTGTAACTCTATCCCCCTGCACTATATAAAGGGAGGGGGTAGAGGCCATAGGCATATCTAAGCGTCACATTGCATACGCAACATCATCTTGGTCATCTTGCATCCCGCATCTTGATCAATCATAATCCCATAGCACAGGAAGTAGGGTATTACCTCCGAGTTGAGGGCCTGAACCTGTGTAAATCCTTGTCTTGTACTACCATCTAGTTTGGTTC
>SPJY01005625.1:0-28371 GCA_005191435.1 Raddia distichophylla | reverse complement strand
TTAACTATAACATTCTAAAAATAATATGGGCCCATATGTAATAGGGTGCATGCACCTTATAATCCGCTATAGACTAACTCTTCAATGGGTTAACTATAACATTCTAAAAAAAATATGGGCCCATATGTACACATAAGCTTCGGTGCAAGCACCTACTCCACGATGCCGAATCTCCCTGAAAGAGAGACCGGGACTCTCTCGTCCCGTGTCGGCAATCCACTCGGGAAGCTTTCAGGGACTAAGCCCTCACACCGACAGGTTACTAATGGTCACAAGATCACTGCTTACTAATGGTCTTGAAAAATTAGTACAAGACCTAAAATCAGCTCTCAAAACAGCGTAATAACTTTCCAAACCAGAAATGTTAATACTTGCCCTTGTGCAAAAGCAAAAACTTAGGGGGAAGTTAACTTGATAAAAAATGTTTTGAACAATTGAGTTTACATGGTCCTGGTATCATGGAGGATGCAGAAAATATTATCTTTACTATTAAAAAGAGGATAGTGGTGGACAGCGGTAATTGTCATTGTCACCTTCCTGGAAAAGATATATTCGATACAAACATTTTTCAGAATTTTTCATCACACAAACAACGTTAGAATACCCACCCCTATACCCCACCATGACTTCCTACAGCAAGAAGCCAGAAGCAATGAATGATAGGGATGACAATTTTACCCATGGGTTTGGGTACCCACGGGTACCCGACTCGATGGGTTCGAGTATGGGCGTGAGTTTGTACCCATGAAATATATTGGGTTCGGATTCGGATATAGTTTTCGGGTTTCAGGTTTATTTTTACACCCATTGATACCCATGGGTACCCGAAAAGATTAATAAAAATTAAATATAATATAACATGTCATCATGTGTTATCAATAAATATTTATTGATGAATGGCTAAAGTATTAATATAAGTATATATGTTTAAAGTTAATGAAAGGTTATAGTTGAAATTGATTAATGTCATATGTATTGTATTCAATATTGAGATATAGGCTTATTAAATATTTCAGATTCGAGTACCCGTTTGGTTTCGGGTATTCATCGGGTTCGGATATGGCCGTGGGTTTATACCCATGAAAAAATTCGGGTTCGGGTATAATTTTTGGGTTTCGGGTTCGGGTATGATGGGGGTACCCGGAGGTATCCGACCTAATTGCCATCACTATTTGTTGCCGTTATTTTGTAAGCTCTTTGTGACTGTAGGAGGACTGTAATCCACCTAACTTGGTTGAGTGGACAATGCCAGGTTAGACAAATTCGGTTTTGTAGGTTGTTGCGCTTGCAATGGTTGGCAGTCCAAGATTCGTCGGGTTTCACGAGTATATTCGATTTACGCCAAGAGGTTTTTCAAAGTTATTATTAAATTAAATGATAATATGAAAAATATAGTTCAAAAGAGACTTTTTCAGGAATTGCCTTTCTTACGGAGAATATGTTGTGGATGCTCCCTCTCAAAGGCGTGCGTCCCTGGACGCTGGCCTAAAAGAGATCACGAAAGTGGAGGCGGCCTGCCACCACGCCTAGGTAACAGCGGTACGACGCCACCGGCCAGTTGTTGATGGCAACGTCTGTACTTTGGATTGGAGGCAACAAAACGTGCCTACTACGGTTCCATATAATAAAAAAGTTTGACTCGTACAGAAAAGGAAATAAACAAACTAGAAAACTGTAATAACTGACTAGGAAACAGACTCGGAAATTAAGGTCCTGCTCTTTTGAGCTGATCTGGACGGCTAAACAGCTGAACGGTTGAAATGACTGAATTTGAGACCTTCTTGAGGTAGTCTCGACATTCGGATCCATTTCGTTTGACTTGATTTTTTAAGCGTTAAAACCCACCTTCAAAACAATGAAAAAAGGGCTAAAAAAACTCAAAACATATGTCTTTTCAAAACGTAAATAAGTCGTTAAGCTGTTAAGCTGTTACGCTGTAAATAAGTCGTTAAGCTGTTAAGCCGTTAAGCTGAATAGAACGGGGCCTAAATTAGGGAACTCCTAAATCAGGCCGGTAGCCCGTAGGGCAACTCAGGCGTGCCTTATCCTTGGTCGTGTGCAATTACGGGCCAACCCCAGTCCTCTTCTCGTGATAATAGACCCTATCTAGAACAGAATATCAACCAGGAACGTGGTTGCAATCGGACTAATCAAGCTGAGAAGCAAATTTGCTCCATATCTACACGAAACTGTAGGTTATAGCAGATTCTAGCACCGTACATTTCAGCTTAGCGTAGCGTAGTTTTTACTGTAGTAAAATTAAGTCTTTAAAAAGAGGTTTAAGTAATGTAAAAAAGTAATTAAAAAATAGTTTTAGGATTTTTAAGAAGACTACCAAAAGGCTAAAAAAAATAATTACAAATTATTACATCAAATAGGCTATATAAAATAAATAAATTTTATTACAGTAAAACGCTACACTATGCTAAAAAAACAAAAAACAATGCCTCTGCCGAGCGTTCGTTGTGAAAATACTCTTTTTTTTTTGACCCCATCGACATCAGCTCAACAGAATCCATAGGACTTGTCCTTTTCTATTCCTGAATTATTGCGTTTAGTTGAGTCAAGTGGGCCACTTTTTTAATTTAATTCGTCAGTTTGGCACAGGAAAGGGGTGGACACATGCCGCCCTGAACCTGAACAACTTTTTTGATTGATGTGGACCGAGCACCAGCATCGCACACAATTCCAGAGAGCGAGTTGCGCACAATGAAACAAGCAATCCATTTGAAGGAGGCCAGGCCAAAAATTTTCTACTACGACAAACTAAGGCCCACACTAGGCTTTGCCCCGGGATCGCGATCGAGGCCTATAATTTACATTCAAAATGTATTTATCATTTGACTATATTGGTAATTTCAATCATAAATTTATTTTGTAAATTCTAGAACCATATTTATCATTTGACCTGCATTATCATTTCCAATCAGGCAATCACCTAAATTTATTTCTAAATTCTAGAACTATTTTTCTTATCTGACCTACATTAGTATTTGCAACCACATAAATTTATTTTCTAAATTTTAGAACAATGTTTCTTATTTGACCTATATTAGTATTAATTAATTAATTTTGCTAATTGTGCTATAATTACCTTAGCATGGACAATGGCTCCGTCATGCCTACCTAGGGAGATGGCGGGGGAGGGGTGATGGGACAACGACGCGGTGAAGGAGGGGATTTGGCAGCGGCATGATAGGTAGAGGAAGGGGCAGCAATGGTTGGGGATGGTGGTGTTGTGAGGGGAGGAGGGGCCGGCGGCAGCACCGTGGGGAGAGGATGGGGTGGTTAGGGATGGTGCTACGTTGATGAGAGGACGGGCTGATGGCACGGAGATGGTGGTTGAGGATGGCAGCATAGTGAGGGGAGGAGGGGGCTAGGCAACAAGGATGTGGTGAGGTGACAAAACTATTATCTTTCGTTATATCCGAAACGAGCCTTTGGACATGCTGTCTCTAGAATTATTAGAGATGGTTCGGTAAAAGAACTTTCTGAAATACTAAATCTCAATAAAGATTTTTGGGATGATTTCAGAGACCGTTTGTTATTAGAACCGTCTCTGATATGAACGTACTTAGTAGACAATCTACGCGAACGGTCGTCTTTATGACTATTGAAGTGGTTTGAACAAATAAAATGTCTCTGAAATTGCTATAACAGAGATGGTTGCGTCTGACATAATCTGAGATAATTTTTTGGATGGAACTTTCTCAAATAGTTATTTTGAAATTTCTTTAACCCAATTAGAGATTTTTTTAAAAAAAATGCTGAGAACCGTCTTAGCTGAGGCATCTGGAACAAAGGCTTTTTAAGTAGTGTGGACGTCTCCTTCGCATAACCATATGGATTAAAAGATTATGCTGAAAAATGAAAGCCCTTTTGATCCGATCTAGTCCTATATTGTGTGTAGCTTTTGATGCAATTCACATAGGCTACACAATTTTGTTACAGAAAGGGCATTGCTGTATGATTTGCTTCAGGTCGTACTTAAGGCATCGCTATTGTGATCGTACTATTATATGCATATCTAATTATCAATGGGACGACTTAGTTATAAGTGTCTGCTTTTAAAATTTGTGACAGTAGTCTGTCCAATACTAATTAACTCTACATCATAATAAAAGCTACATTTCAAAATTTTAGAAGTTAAAGAAAACATTCGAATATAGCTAATCCTAAAAAACTAAAAAAAGACTTGGAAACAAATTTTCAAGCAAAAAACAACAACAAATTTATATTTTTTATAAAAACTTTATGTTAGCTTTTACATGTGTATTTCTTAGTGCAAAATAACTAAAAATTAACTAAATTTCTCTATCAAACTAAGAATAGATAACATACAGTTGTGGACTAACTTAACAAAAAGACAAACAGTTGCTCTTCTCATAACCCAAAGGAGGCTAATGCTAGTTTGTTATTTGGTTGGCCCGGTTGGCTGTATGTTTGGCTGTCCTACGGAGATGATTAAAACAAAAGTGAAGATGGTTCTTCAACTATTCAACTTCTTGTTGGCGTTATTTGTTGATTATCACAGCTCGCGGAACACTATTTCTTCACAAACAAATTCATGTTGTGTTGCTCTAAAAAAAGCATTTTGTGTTTGTTTAAGACTTAAGCTATGTAGTCCGTGACTCGGAGCGATGAGGTCGCAAGCTCGTGCCAACAACCCCAATGCAACGACCTGCATGTAGTTTGTCTCCGGTGGAAGGTTTAAAAATATATGGATTAATTGAAAAAGGTAACACTGCAGAGTGGTTGTTTCTAAAAAAAGCTACTGCAGAATTTGTATTGGGATATTTGCTATTAGGAAACCACCATATATTTGGATGTACTATGCGAATCTGAAAGCATTGGCATGTATTTATGTATACGACACATTTGCCAATATCTTCTACCTCCCATTCTCTTCTTTCTATTTTTCGTTTTCCTTTATCCTCTCTTTTTGGGCATCCCTACCAGAATCTACAGTCCTCACCGAAACCGGATGTCACGTTCTCCCTTTTTGCCTCCCTACTCTTGCAATCCCCTCAAGGCATCGTGAGCTCGCGGTCTAGCCTGTCCATGAGGGAAGGTAGGAGCTCACTGCCGAGCCCATCCATAGCGGCGAGGAACTAGAGCCAAACCCATCCATAGCAACGGTGAGAATCTTGGCAGTGGCAACATTATTGTGGTCGTACATTATGGTGGTGATGACCACCTCTTACAGTGATGATAGCGGCCACTGCAACGAACAGCCATCGTAACGATTGCAACGACCAAATTAAGTGGTGACGGAAACCAGCGACTATGGTTTGGCTGGAGGAGGATGCAGAGGAGAGAGAAGAGAGAAGGAAGAATATGGGAAAAACTATTGATGATTGGGAATAAACTTCCCTAGTCGAGCTTACTTCTCAATTGAGAGACCAGAGAACCCCTTTCGGTCATGACCATGGCTTCCTATAGTCGCCAAAGCGATCCAACCGGCAGCCTATAGCCGCCAAAGCCGTTGCACTGCAGAGGAGGAGGAGGAAGACAACAAGGAAGACGAGGAGGAAGCGGAGGGAATAACGAAGAGGTGGAGGAAAAAGACCCTACCAAGCCCAAACACGCCGAACCTGCCAAGGTAACAAAACTCCGCAGATGGGTTGAAGATTATGCCAAGGATCAACTTGGGCACTAGGCCATGATTCTACGGATTTCAATGGCCGCACGGTTGGAGCAATGTTTAGAACTAATGCGGAGGAAGAACACTTAGCTCAAGGAGGAGATCCGGCTCAGTAAGGAGCTAGAGTTGGAGGCGCAATTGGACCATAGCACTCCTACAACATCGGGCACATTACCCCGATCGGTGGAGTCAACCTTGAAGAGAAAGAAGGCCAAGAAAGATGTCTCGGTTCCACCTCCCAAAAGGCAAAAGCAGCCGAGACGCATGCCGAAACCGGCTTCTCCTACTTGGCGCGAGGCCCCCATCGAGGAGAAAGAGCTCAAATCAGATGAGGCAAGCGAACAACGCTCCTGCTTGTGGCCCCAGGGTACCAACTTGGATACCAGAGTTGCCCGAGATGTGGCCACAGCGATCGCCACAACCCGTCAAGGAGACGACACTGACCAAGAGGCTACAAAGACACTAGTAAGGGAGAAAATCCTCGCCCTTCCTATTGAGGCAACAGCGGAAGGTAGGTATCTTTCCCTTTTCATTCTTTGGTTCTATTCTACCTGGAGGGTAATGCAAGCTTGCCCCTTAGGTTTCACTGAGTGGAAGACCCCATTGCTGATTGAGGTGCTAAATCATGTCATGATAGCACTCTTGGGGGAGGCCGCTGAATGATTCCTAGTGGAGCCAGTTGCGCCCTATGACAATACTTCGCGGGAGGAGGAATCCCCGCGAGAAGAAGAAAAGCTCCCCGCGCTAGGGGCCACTAGAACTAGTACAAGTACTGGGCCTCTGGCCACAACAAGCGCGAAGAAAACTGAACCGAGCACAGCCTGGCAAGGTGTGGATGAGACCATAGACAACCCCATGGTGGGGAAGGCTTCCCGGTGTGTTACACAAGGGTTGATATCAACGCCCAAGCGGCCACCTCCGAGCATACATCAGGCAAGAAGGTTGCCCAAGAGAGAACACGTGGGTGGAGGTCTTGGACAAGCACGCTTGTCCTTGAGGATCTTATCCTGCATGATAGCCAAGGTTTCTTCCATAGCCTCCCAGAGCCCGCGGCGAGCCCCATCTTCCTTGGAGATGCGCAGGGCTTCAGCCTCTTTCATGTGCCAGGCTTCCTCATGCCAACGTTGTTGCTCTTCGCCAGTCACATCTACCGATGCCTATCTCGGTGCCCTTAACGTTCGCCATAGAAATGTCGTGGGGACCTTCGGGAACCGACAAGGACATCACCGTGTCATCGACGAAATCGGATTCATCAGCGGCTTTTGCCATGCCATCTTGAAAATCCAGATCGGGGAAGAGCGTGTTGCTATTTTTCCTATTAGACTGGAGCAAATAAGTCATCAGACCTCCTTGGAATTGATCAAGGATGGGCTCGGGAACATACTCCGAGTCATTATTTCCCGGGGGAACACCATGTCATTGAGGTTAGCCTATTGTTCCAGCAGATCAAATACATTGTTTCAATACGTATACAAGTTGTTCCATCAGACAGAATCATCTTGTTCCAATTGGGTTAGCCTATTTGTTCCAGCGGACCAAATACATTTTTTCACTAGGTATACGAGTTGTTCTGTCAGACTAGACATATTGTTTCAACAGGGAAAATTAATGTTCCATTAGTACAGACAAAATGTTCCAGTACACAAGATAAATTGTTGTTCCAATAGGGGCAAATTAATTGTTCTATTAGTATAGATAAATTGTTCTAGCACACAAGATAGATTGTCATAAGAGGCTATACTCCTTGTTTCAGCATATCAAATACATTTGTATATACAACTTGTGGTCCATACAAACTGTACATATTGTTCCAGTTGGTTATCCTATTGTTTCAGCAGGCCAAATACATTGTTGCAATAGGTATACGAGTTGTTCCATCGGACTAGACATATTGTTCAAACAGGGAAAATTAATGTTCCATTAGTATAGACAAATTGTTCCAGCACAAAAGATAAATTGTTGTTCCAAGAGAGGCAAATTAATTGTTCCATTAGTATAGACAAATTGTTCTAGCACACAAGATAGATTGTCATAAGAGGCTATACTCATTGTTCCAGCATATCAAATACATTTGTATACACAACTTGTGGTCCATACAAACTGTACATATTGTTCCAGTTGGTTATCCTATTGTTCCAGCAGGCCAAATACATTGTTGCAATAGGTATACGAGTTGTTCCATTAGACTAGACATATTGTTCCAACAGGAAAAATTAATGTTTCATTAGTATAGACAAATTGTTGCAGCACACAAGATAAATTGTTGTTCCAACAGGAGCAAATTAATTGTTTCATTAGTATAGACAAATTGTTCTAACACACAAGATAGATTATCATAAGAGGCTATACTCATTATTGCAGCATATCAAATACATTTGTATATACAACTTGTGGTCCAAACAAACTGTACATATTGTTCCAGTTGGTTTATCCAATTGTTCCAGCAGGCCAAATACATTGTTGCAATATAGATATACGAGTTGTTCCATCGTACTAGACATATTAGTTTCAATTGGTTTTGGCATATTGTTTCAGCAGGCAAAATACCAAGTTGTTCCAATAGGTATACAAATTGTTCCATCAGACCAAATCCACCATGCCCCAGCCACGCGCTGGAGCCATGCCGCACCGCACGTCGCCTTGCTGCGCACCCCTGCGCCCCGAGCCTCCGCCGCCCAGCAGGGACCGCCGCCGCCTTGCCTTGCCACTAGACATATTGATTGTTCTATTAGTATAGGCAAATTGTTCCAGTAAAATTTTATATAGCAATATGGGTCTTGTTTTGTTCGTAAAAATGCGAGGAACACGTTGGTGAAAACGGTTTATCGATTAGAGCTCCCAGGCAAAAGTTATCGCCATTTAAACAAAATTGAGAAAAGGAATCTTCGCTGATGTCAAAGATGATATCATCACATGCAACATGAAGGGAGAGAGAACGCCTTCCCATGTATGACTACATGCGGATATGTTAATTGTACTGAAACAACACGGGGTGGCACTAGCATAACGCGGGGCTCCTTTTGTTCCGCGCTTTGGGATGGGCTGCTGGGAGCGAGCGTCACAGGGCCAGATCGTCCGATCAGCCGCTGGCCAAACAGACGTCCGACTGGTAGTCGTCCCCATATATATTTAGGTATTTTCAGTGTTGTTCAACTCTTGTAAAAGAAGACGCGAAGTTGCTTGTTCTTGTAGCTTACCTCTTCTTTATAATCTATAATCAGTTGGCTGCTGCCTTCTGGATAAGCACGCAGCATTGGCAGTAATACAGTATTCCATCCACACACACCGGCAAGAGTGTTGAGCGAGCCATGGAAGCGACGGCAGTGAGCGTGGGCAGATCCGCGCTGGATGGGGCGCTTAGCTACGCCAAATCCGCCATCGCGGAGGAGGTGACCTTGCAGCTCGGCATCCAGCGCGATCAGGCATTCATCAGGGACGAGCTCCAGATGATGCAGTCTTTCCTCATGGCCGCGGACAAGCAACATGGCGACCATGGCGTTCTCAAGACCTGGGTGAAGCAAGTCCGCGACGTCGCCTACGACGTGGAGGACTGCCTCCAAGACTACGTTGTTCGGCTGGAGAAGACGTCCTGGTGGCGTCTCCCGGGCACGAAGCTGCGGGAGGGGCACCGCATCGCCAAGGAGATGAAGGAGCTCAGAGCCAAGGTTGAAGACGTGAGCCAGAGAAACATGCGATACCACCTCATCAGCGGCTCTGCCTCTGGCTCAGCCTCCAAGCCGCCTTCCGCCACGGCTCCAGGTGAGCAGTCTGACGCCATCTTCAAGATCGAAGCTAGGCGAGCTGCCAAGCAAGAGAAGGTAGACCTCGCCCAGCTCATCACCAAGGAGGGCGATGACCTCAGAGTCATGGCCGTGTGTGGAAGCGTTGATGTCAGGATGGCGTCCATCGTTAGGGCGGCCTATCAAAAGGTGAAGGGGAAGTTCGAATGCCCCGCTTGGGTGAGGCTAACCGGCCCCTTCAACCCAAAGGAGTTCATCTGGAGCTTAGTGAGGCAGTTTCAAGAGAGCTCTTGTGATGAAGCCGGGAAGATGCCTGAAGGAACACCTGTTGGGATGTGGGTTTTGGAAAGGATGGAACAACAAGATTATAAGCTGACTGATGATTTTAAAGGATATGTTGTAAACAAAAGATTCTTGATTGTTCTTAGTGGCCTATCAACCATAGAAGAATGGGACTGGATAAAAACATATCTTCCAGAAAATCATCGCGGGAGCCGAATTGTACTATGCACAGAGCATGCTGAAGTTGCAGGCTGTTGTATTGAGGATGGACCCAAAATGTCAGAGATACAACAGGAAGGGCCATTCGTCAATCCTCTTTATGTCTTCTACAAAGAGGTAAAAACTTGCACTACATCCAGTTGGTTGTCACTTTTGTTATCGTTTCGTGCTGAAAACAATCCTGGGTATCCACGTGTCTTATATGAATATGAAGTACGCCCTCTAATTTTCAAAAACATGGCATTTTAGGCATGCCATAAGTCATAGTTTTAAATTTTAATTCAACAAAAAATATTTTAAACTATTTGATTGGTAACATGATAATAATATATTTAGATTCATCTCAAAAGCACTTCCATATATTATAGTTTATTGATTTTATTAATATATTATAATGGTAATTAGTAGTTGAATTTAACATTCAAAGATCATGTCAATATTCAAAATGTTATGTTATTAGGAACTGCATGGATGAATTAAGTCTCAAGGTTTCAAATCTTAAAAAGAATTACCTAGTAACCTAGACAAAAATTACGTATTCCAACATTCACATGGCTAAAAAAAAAAAGAGTAAACAACTACTTCGTTAATCGAGAAAGAAACAAAATAACATATTGGATCCTCCATGGTCCTACCACATGGAATGGCTAGAAGTTGACTTAATTTATGAATATCATATAGAATAAATATTTGTATTTAATGTTTAAATGTTATTCAAGCTAATGTAATGTCTAATACAACAATTTAAATTAATAAATCATATTATAATCTAGAAAGTCAATGAGTTTGCAAAATTAATGAAATAGTAATATCAAATGATAATTAACTATATAAAAAAATTTAAAATTAAAATAATTCATTAGAGTTACATATATGGATTTTTTTGAATTTATTATTTCGTTTATACTAAAACAATTTAGGTATACATGAAAAAGTATACTAGTAAATTAAGATATTCATGTATAAATTCAAATTTTCACTACTTATTCCCTCTGTTTTGATATGTTTTTCGATAGCACACCATGCATACTGAATTAAAAATAGTAGTGTCAAGAAAAAAATAATGTGCAAACACCATCATACAACTATTTAAGTACATATGCTACAACTACTTTTTTTACTAGGCATTTAATTGGGGCTGAAAAGTAAAAACATCACAATAACTACATTCTTGATATTTTCAATGGACAAACATTGTGAAACGTCTTTTTACGAGGCCATGGACAAATATAGTGTAACGGAGAGAGTGATAATTTAAAATTTTATGTAGCGATAAAAAATAAACTATTTAAATTAGTATTTAAGAACCACGAATTGTAAGATATATTTCAAATTGTATGATAAATTCAATAATATAATAAAATAATAAATTTAAATATCAAAAAACAATGTACTGTAATTTTTAAAAAGGAATTGTAAATGGAATTTTATATCCATGCTTTGTATTTTCTTCAGAACACTAATTTATATTATTCATGCTAGTTCAAGTGTTATGGCATCATATATTCTTCTCAGAAAATTAGTTTTGTTCAGTCGATGCTTTTGCCTAATTGCTGCGTGTGTATTCAGGATTCTCCACCAGAGCAAGGTGATAAGCCAGAGTCCAGCTCAATGGATTCCAGTGCGTTGGACGGAAGGGCAATGCAAGCACTTTTCAAGGAAGATCAGGGGCAGATCAAGGGGAAGGATGCAAATTCTGAAATTGTGGAGCTAATTTCCAAAGGTGGCAAGGTGGTCTCTGTTTGGGGAATGGGTGCTGTTGGTGAAACTGGTCTTGTGAGAAGTGTGTATAAAAATGACCTTGCCGGCAATATGTTTCAGAAGCGTGCCTGGGTTTCTGTTAAGCGTCCTTTCATCCTGGATGACTTTTTCAAGATGCTGGTTCAGCAATTACATCAGGATGATGGCCGCCAAGACGGAGAGAACATGTCTAAGCTGCAAGATGATACACAGAGTAGTAAAAGGAAAAAGGGAACCGCAGAGTCGACTAGGAAATTACTAACCGAGGTCTTATCACAAAATAAGTGTCTCCTTGTTATCGATGATGTATCTATCTTGGAATGGGACTCGATCATGAAGAATGTCCTATCTAGTGATGAAAATGCAGCTAACCGGATCATTGTCACGACAAAGGAATTCAGTGTCGCCATACACTGTTCTGGGGAGAAGCAGTACACATACAAGCTTGAAGCTCTCCCAAGTGATGATGACACTTTGGGCCGCCTAACAAAGATGGTATGTTCATTCCCCTCTCTCTGTATATCTATACACAACCGCACACATATATATAACTAGTCGGGCTGGCGCGCCAATGGGCGCGCCGAGCGCGTCTGCAGCGCGTGGCACGCCGGCTGAGGCGGCGAAAGGCGAGCCCGTGCTTCGCTGGCAAGAAAACGCGGCATCGCAAGCGGGCCGACGCGGCGAAATACGCGCCCGCGCGTCGCAGACGCGCGCCCGCGCGTCCCAGGCCACCAACCCTGTGGCTGTTCCCAGTGAGCCAGTGAGCTGCGCGGGATTCGAACAGTGACTTGCGCGGGATTGGAACAGTGAGCTGCGGGGTGAGGTCCGGCTGAGCTAGCCAACCCAGCAAAGCGTGCGACGTGCTGTTCGGTGCGGGGTAAAATTTTTTTATACCCGAAAGCATAATGGACAGCCAGATTTGCCTGCTGCGGACGATCAGACGACCATGGCTGGTCCGGGCAGGGAGGCCATCCACGTGGCGAGTCTAGCGACGGAGTGGTCGGATTTGTATCTATTATTGATACATATAGGAATTTGTTTTTAATAATGAAAGTAAAACTTCCGACCTCTGCACCAAACAGGATGTATATGGTCGTTACAACCACAAGTCAAAAAAATCCTGATTGACAAACAAATTGTTATTATAAGATTATTCCAAGAGAAAACATTAAAATATTTCCACCGCCCGCCACCCTCTACGAGCACAAGGGATTTCTTGTTGGGGAGTTGCTCTAGAACGGACACCGGGCTGAGCTGCCACCCGTGCCCCGGGTCGTTGTCGTCGTCCTCCTTCACGAGCTTGTCAGCAATGCTGAAGTCGTAGGAGAAGCTTCGGCGCGGAGGGCGGTAGAAGCTTCGGCAGGTGGGGTCGTAGGAAAAGCAGACGACGGCGAGCTCCACCCGCCATATCTGGTGCCCAACACCTAGCCAAGGAAGACACCAGAGGGGAGAGAAGGTAGGAGAAAGGAGGAAAGGGAGAGGAGGAGGGCCGTCGCCGCTGCCGTGGTCGGTTGGCCGCTGGCAGCAGCGGCTAGCGAGGGCTTGCGGGCGGCGGCGGCTGGCGAGGGCAGCTCCTCGTGCCACCTCACGCAGGCGACGCGAGGGTCCAATTCCACTAGTTATGCTGTGACGTAGGCATGTAAATACTCTCTTGCCTTCTCCTTTGTACTAGCAATCCTCTACATGCCACATCCTCTTTGGTCCGGCTTCATACCTAGCATAGGGTCGACCCATTACCCCGGTAACGACTTTTGGATCAAGGGTCTAGGTCCTGGGCTGGACCAGACCAGACCATTCTTATCCCTCCAGGGAGTCACTCATTGCCTTTCTATACTCCGGCTTCATTGGCTGCTACATGCATGCTGCGTTTTGCTTGCCGCTACGGCCTGTTGAGTGTTGCGGTATTTTTTAGAGCTCTTTCGGATACCTATTAGGCTATTATGTACCACAATTAAAACTACAAATCTATAGGTCTAGGGTAAGACCAAATTAAATTGAAATTACGCTACGGCGATTGGAGGAGTGGTGAACGAGAATGCACAAAATTGTCTCGGCTTCTTCACACCGGAGGGGTTGTGACGGGGAGACAAAATTTCTCAGCTACTTCACACCAAAAACATTTACAAAACGATGCTAAAGAGAAACCCAAATTATAGGATAAATCTTGGATCGGAAAATACAAAGGAGTCCTTTAAAATCAAATGACTGAATACATAAGGACGACTGTTGTCAAAAGTGCAAAAAATTGAAAGCTGCGCTTGAGGGACCACATAGGCTGGCGGGCATCGAAAGGTCCGGCTCAGGCCAGACAGTCCGGCCCAACTATCTAGAACAAACGGCGAGGAACCATTTTTTGTTGCCTACATTGGATCTGCGTAGGATGGTCCGATCTTATAGTACAAGAGGACTATAAAACCTTGGTTTCGGGTTGTATGAGCTGGACAATGCACTGGATGGTCGAGGGGCCTGTCTAAGAGCAGCGTACTAACCCAAAACCCATTGGATATTCCTGAGGAGATGCACGTGCCAGTTCAAGTCTTTGGACCGTCCAGCCCACACCGGACCATACTAAAACCCGTCCAGCACTAAAACCGTCTACAACTTAAATTTTCAAATTCCAAACTCAGCCCAATAACAAAACCCCAAAACAACATGAAAGATGTCAAATACTCATCACGTGGTCTATTTATCTCCCCCTTGATGTGGGTATTAGCAACAAGACCAATTTAGCACTATTTGATGAGTTTAAGTGAAGAAAAGGCAATTAAGCCGACACATGACCCATAAAAGTGAAACCAATGCTCAAAGTCATGAAAAACGGGAAAGTGAGATGGAGGCAAGTGTGGAATAACAAACTATAGCTAGAAAACTAACTCACATCTCAATTTGGCACCTAATACCCAAAAATAGCAAAAATGCCCTCTTTTACATGATATTGCTATTTTTAGTTTTACATGCAAGAACATGCCTTAAACTAATGTAAACTAAATGAAAACAAATGAACCACCAAATGCACACTATTTAAGAGCAACTCTCCTCTTTTTGGCATTATAGTCATCAAGAAAACAAGGGAGGACAAAAATTTCCTTATCGGCATAAGATAGGGCATGAGTGCATGAAATGCAACTTAGGAAGTTTTGTAGATTAGTCAAATGGACCATGAAGCATCAAAGTGAAACAAACTAGTCAATTTTAATTTCTCTATCAAATTCATATCCACAAGCTCACATTTGATCCAAGCTATCAAGCAAAACAAAATTGTGTCATTTTGCAAGATGAGCAATAGCATTAGCAAGATAACCTCAAAACTAAATGCAAATGCTCATAATAGAAAAAATGAGCCATTTTGAGTGCAACCATTTGCACAAAATAGGGGAGAACCCCGAGCATGCCAAACACCTTCTTTGTAATAGAAATAGGTTTTTATTCTTTAGTCTCTCCGTTTTAACATTGTTGTACGGGATGCCCACCTACCCCATGTGACAAGACTCCATGCATGACTACTCCAGATTCCCGTGCGCCCTTGAAACCACTCCGGGCCAAAACCCTGCGGGGGTCCTTCCCGGACTGTCGCATGCGTCTGTGGGCCAAAACACCGCATGGGGTTCTTCTTGGACTGCCACGTGCCCCGAAGACCACTCCGGGCTGGAACACCACGTAGGTTTCATCCCAGACTACCACGTGCCCTAGAGACCGCTCTAGGCCAGAGCATCGGTTGGGGTCCTTCCCGAGACTATCGCACGCCCCAGAGACCATGCGGAATCCTTCCCGGACTCCCACACGCCAATCATTTTCATGGGCTAGGGACTTGGGATTTCTACCCAATGCCATAGTCAAAAGAAGGCTTGGGATTCAAAGATGCTCCGTGCCAGCCAAAAGCCACCGATCATTGTAGCTACAAGTCAAAGGGAGGTGCCGGAAGTGGCCAGAGGGAAGTAGAGACAAACATAGTGAACCATTGTTTTGTCCTCAACTGCGAAGGTTGGAAAGGAAGGTGGCAAAGAAAGAAAGACCGATGAACCCCTGCATTGCCGACCAGACCAGACGCAAACCAGAGAAGTAGGTGTAGAACTACTACGTTGCCTCCAAACTTCCTTGTACTCATGGGGGCAAAGTTGGCATGAGGATCAAGTTCTATATAATCAAGGTCGTGTGGCCTAGTGTACAACCTAATTCCAACAAAATTTCCATAATACCTGTCTACTCTAGGTCATGCTTCCTCGTAAGATTGCTCCCACCAAGGTTGCAAAACCCCTACCTCAAGAGGGGCACCTCGTTCACATACTAACTATCTGGGTAGCCCCAATGACAAATATATTGCTCAATTTTCATCCTTTCTCCTTTTTTATCTTGTTCTCTTAAACATAAAAAATGAAGGAGCAATTGTTAGTAGAGCACATCCCTGACTAGGAGCCATCAACAATGTCCCCCTGGTTCACCCTCACCTCATGTTTGCTTCGCTTGTTTTTCATTTTGTTCTCTCTTTTTTCATTCTTCCACTAATTTTTTTTTGTGTCACTAATTGAAATAAAAAATTTAAAACATTTTGAAAGGGTACAAAAAATGGTGAAGGTCACGGCATATGAGAATATTTCAATCCCAAGTTACAAAAGTTACTCAAGATTGCCCAAAAGACACCAAGAGAAACTCGCACATCCAGAATAGAGATTAGGGGATAAAAGGTACAAGTTTCATCTTATTTTCAAGAAAACAAAAATACAATTGATTTTCGGCTAACCCAGCATGTTTAGATGAAAGCACTCTAAACAAGAACAAGCTAGACACGATCATCGCAAGAGTAGCAAGATGCACAAAATGGATAAAATTCATAAGCATGATAGACAAATCTTGAAAAGGAAACAAGTCTATTCGATGCATGATGCAAGGTGATATCAAACTCTCTCTCGACTAGTGGGTCAAATTTTAGTTCATTTTTTGTTCAATTTGAAGTAGGCAAAGTTTTAGCGCAAGAACCAAAAAATCATGAGATAAAGAGCTAAAAACCACAAAAGACAAAAGTGCGTGATCTAAAAAAAAAAGGGAGAGGACTAGCATAAATCTCAGACTTGATCTCATCTTCCTTATGTGGCTTACATAGGAAAGACGGGTCTACGACTCGGCTGCTAGAGACTAGGCCCAGTTCTTTTCAGCTTAACAGCTTAACGACTTATCTACGTTTTGAAAACACATATGCTTTGAGTTTTTTTAGTCCGTTTTTTTGCTTTGTTGAAGGTGGGTTCTAACGCTTTAAAAAGCAAGTCAAACGAAATGTATCCGAATCTCGAGACTATCTTGAGAAGCTCTCGAAGTTCAGTCATTTCAGACGTTCAGCCATTCAAATTAGCTCAGAAGAATAGGGCCTAAAACATAGACCTTATCTACTTGGAGGGCCCAACTGTCACTTAACCTAGACTGTAAGGAATGAACTAACCAGAGAAGAGAATATTGCCTATTATGCTTGATAGCAACCTATCGCACAATATGCAATATCCTTGCAAATCACGCCAAAAGTTTAAAAGAGGTGCACCACAACCCTAGACCAAACAAGAAAACCAGACCCAAATGCAATGTAATGTAGAAATTAAAGAACCAAAATTATATACAGAATATACAGTAGATAGCTTCCCCTCACTATGCCAACTAGGCTCACTACCCGAGGCCCCCCCTCAATCCTACAAACCTAGACCTATAAAGTTTCTTGATGAAGATATCAGTCTATCGTTGGTCACTATCCACAAATTACAGCACGATGTCCTCCTTCTCCACAAGGTCTTTAAGAAAGTGAAATATAATGTCGACGTGCTTGGCACTAGAGTGTTGCACTGGGTTATTGGAAATATTAATAGTAGAAGTGTTATCAAGAAGAGAGGGATGTACTCAAAGTCTCGCAAGGTCGAGCACATGCAAAGTAGTTGTCTACAACATCTAGCTATTGCAATTTACTAAGCCTCAGCGGTGGATTGAGGAACATCGAATTGGTGGATTGAGGAACATCGAATTGCTTCCTAGAGGACCCATAAACAAGAGAAGTGCCAAGATATTGGCAGGTTCCAAAGGTCCTCTTTCTATCTACCCTACAGCCAGCAAGGTCGGCATTAGAGAAGGCTCTAAGAGATACACGAGAGGTAGCAGAGTACCAAAGAACAAAGTTAGAGGTAGCTTGAAGGTATCGAAAGATACACTTCATTGCCTGAAGGTGACAGACCTGTGGTAAGGCCTTGAAGCGAGCACAAAGACAAACAACAATGTGAATGTCTGACCTGAAAGAGGTGAGATACAATAGGGAGCCTATCATGCAACAAAACTCATTCTGGTTGACCGGTTCACGATTCTATTCAGGATCTAAAGCAATGATGGTCGCCATAGGAGTCTGAAGAGGCTTGCAGTTTCACATTTCAAACTGCTTTAAATCACCATAGTGTACTTAGCCTAGTGATGGAAAGTCCATCCTATGGTCTGCTTGATCTAGAACCTTAAGAAGAAGGTCAACTCCCCCATCATGCTCATTTCAAACTCAGAAAGCATCACATTAGAAAATTCACAAACGAGAGTATGGGAGGAGCCACTAAAGATTATTTCATCGACATAAATCTGGACACGTAGTAAATCAGTACCAACTCCCCTAATGAACAAGGTCTTATATATCTTCTCCATCACAAACCTATGCTCAAGAAGATAACACTTCAGCCTCTCGTACCAAACCCTGGGACCTTGCTGAGAATATGGTTTGGATGCTTGGGATCCTCAAAGCATGGAGGTTTCCTGGCATAGACTTAATAAAACCATTGAGAAATGCCCTCTTAACATCCATTTCAAAGAGCTTGAAACCATAAGAAGAAGCAAACATAAGGAGAATTCTGATGGCATTGAATCATGCAGCATGTGTGTAGGTGTCATCATAGTCAAACCCCTCGACCCGAATAAAACCCTGTGCAACTAATCGAGCCTTATTTCTAATCACTATCTCTCCTCATCTACTTGTTCTTAAACTCCCGCTTAGTGCTTGTTATATTATGGCCAGTGGGGCACTTGAAAAGCTCCCAAACTTTATTTCATTCAAAGTTCTCAAGTTCCTCTTGCATTGTTGTCACCCATGAAGGATCAAACAAAGCGGGGTAACGTCTATCAACTCAAAAGAAGCAACAAAGGTACTTGATAAGTAGAGTTGAGCAAGACCTCACTATTGATTGTGTGACCATCCTCTCGGTCAAAATGTTAATCATTGGCTTAGGAAGGTGTCTTTTTTGAATGTGGTGAGGAGCCCCAAAAGTGGCCTCTACCTAAGGAGCATAAGAGATAGGATCAAATCCACTAGGCACTGCAGAGTCTATGGATTAAAGCCTAGCAGAAGAATGATGTAAGATCTGAGATGAGATCGAAGGTAAGGGTTGATCTAGAGCAACAGAAGAAGCTGGAGGCATCACCGGTGTTGGTAGATCGAGATCAAACAAGGTAAATCTATCATGTCCATTGATCCTCTTCTCAACAAAGATAGTTCCAAATAAGAACCTGAGAGGACTAATCTAGCATCAGGTCTTGTTTCATCAAAGCTCACCTTACATGTCTCAATGACCCTACGCCGTTGTAAGCTCCAAACCCTATAGTTCCTCCCCCAAAGTAGTGTACCTAAGAAGAATCCCATTAGAGGAGCGAGATTCAAATTTACCTAAATTTTCAGACTTCAGAATAAAGCATTTGCATCCAAACACACAAAATTATGAGATATTGAGCTTAAACCTATGATATATCTCAGAAGAAGTCCGACACAACATGGATTTCAGAAGAAAAAAAACTATTTGAAACATGGCATGCAGTTGCCACATCCTCAGCCGAGAAATTCGTCCAACATAGTCATGGCCATTTCAACCAACGTGCGATTCTTTCTCTCCATGATGTTATTTTGCTACCCGATGTGTGGAGAATTGAACTGATGCTCAACACCTATCTACTCATAGAAACCAGCAAACTAAGAATTGTTGAAATCAGTGTGATTGTCAGTATGAATCGCTCAAAGAGCATGAGGAAACTAGAATGAATGCATGCGAAACACAGAGAAAGAGGTGAAAAGTTTCCTCCTTGGTGACCATGAATAACATCTAGGAGTATCTCGAGTAATCATCAACCACAACAAGTATATACTACATCCCACCCACAGACTCCACTTGAGAAAGACCAACAGTGTCCATATGCAAAAGCTATTCTGGTGCACCACTCGTTACCATGGTGACTGGTGGGTGAGGAGCAGTGACTATCTTCCTATGCTGATATGGAACAGAAACCAAATTGTCAACAGAAGCAAAGTCAGCTCTAAAACCTCTCCCAACTCGAGAAATCTTGTAAACAAACTCTGTAGAAGGATCAATGCTACAAGAGGCCCCATGCTTAAAACACACTTTAAGGCCCTCATCAGTAAGCTAGGAAACCGAAAGCAAGTTAAAACAAAGCTTACTGGACTCAGGTAACATCCTTAAGCATAACATGCTCACTCACTTTAATTGGTCCTCGCGTAGGCACCCTACCTAAAAAGACATTCTCGAATGTGATCCGCTCACCATCAGGGTCAGAGACTAGGGAAGAAAACTAGCATAAGTCTCCAAACATTTTACGACAACAACCAGAGTTCGACACCTTTCCCGTAGCCTAGCGAACATGAGTAACAAAAGGTAGAAGGATGTGACTCAGTATTAGATGAGACAAGATCATACATTGGAACCCAACACCAAGCCATGCAAGAAGATGATCCTATGACGAAACTCTAGTAATTTGAACAAAATCAAACTGGACACCTGAAGGACGACTGGGAGTCTATCGCAGAGCAGTCCATCGTGGAGGAAAACAAGGCAACCCTCCTACCACTAGATTGGAACTCAGGTCGCGGATATCTTCCTCCATAATTAAAAGAAGACATATCCTGAGGACGACGGAAAGCAAACTCACATTTCTTATGTCTACCATGGACAAACGAAGGCACATCCGGAGGACAATGGAAACCTTATTCATGATCGACTCTTGGTTGTGCAATAGAAGTAATAATCTATGCACCAAGACTAGGTCGTTGACACCTCAAAGGAACAATCTGTCTAGAAGCAGTGGATGGCATTGGCGCACTCCGAGTATAGAAATGACCGTAAATACCCAAAAGAGAATAAAGATGCTCATGCCATACCACTATGGCATGTCTGAAGTAGAATTTGACCAAGTATCCATCTTTCCAACAGTGTATGTATACTTCTCTTTATTAGAAGTAGAAGCAGCAGGGGTAGCATCCTTCAGAACATGTATCTTGAACAACACCCGCAAACCAAATCATAGTAGACTCAGGGACTTCTTGAGACACAATTTTCCACCAACCATTCTTGCAAGAACAAATTACTCTAGCAGGCTTGTTTTTTATGTGCTCAATCCAATGAAAGCCTTGACCTCTGTCTGTAGTAATATTACTATTGTCAAGAATCAGATAAAGCTTCTTCTTGACACCAACAAACTTCTCAAGAGTGATCATAAGATATTCACTCTCCTGACGAAGTTGAGGACAAAAGTCACAAGAATAAAGTAATGAAGGAGAATCAACAGGAGAATTCTAACCATCGATAACATCCTTAGCATGTACCCTATGACACCTCTCGCTAAGCATAGCTACCTCTCTCTTGAGAGCCTAGCCGGATAAGCACTCAAAGTTCTTGATAGCAGCTATTTGACCCTTAAACCTCTTGACTAAGTCGTCATGAACCTTAGCCAAATCCCCATCTATCTTATCACATCTCTCATGAGTAAACTAAGAGTTGACAATCAAAGAATCAGTCAAATCACTCACTTTAGCTTTTATTCGTATTATCTTGTTTCAAGATAGTGCAATCATCACAATGAGATGATGAGTAGAAACTATAACCCTCATCTGGACTAACTAGACCCTTAGGATCTCTATTGCCCTCAACTGAGCTGACAGGGTCCTTATGTAACAAATGTGATATGTGTAGCAGAATCAGGACAAACAATAGAGGGATCAATCAAGCTAGCAAAGGTAAGAGCGATCCTAGCACCATCAAGTTCAACCACCAAACTAGCATGACTCCCCTAAGTAATTCAAGTTCGGGCACGACATTATCATGATAAGTCCTTTGTTCATTCAACTCAACTGTAAGCTTCACAGCCTCCTTTTAACTATTCGAATCAACAGTCAAGGGAGAAGTAAACGACTTCATGTTTTCAATCTTCTGAGTCAGGCAAGCTAATTTTTTCTCTAACTCCTTGAACCTCTTCCTAGACTTAGCATGAATTCTCCTAGCTTGACAAAAGCATCAACGAGCAAGTAATAGGAAGATACCCCATTATCGGAGTCGATGTAGAGGTATAAGTCATTGATGATATTCTCATCGACCATGAAGCACAGCCTTGCATAGGTCTCATTGTTCTCGTTTGGATTCTCATCAGCTCCAACTTCATCGCTCCAGGTGTCCTCCTCATCGGAGATACTTGCTTCATCTAGGCGTCCATGGAACAACTTTTGCTTCTTGGAGAACCTTGGAGGTTTTTTCTTGTTCGTCCTCCCCATCTTGTTGTAGTTCATGTTGTTCTAGAGTTCTTCTTAGGAGCACACATAGTTATTCTTGCCCCGAACATGGGGCAACTAGACCGAACGTGGATGGGGCTAATACAGTTGAAATGCTTGATCAGCCCTCGCTTTCTCTCCCTCACTCTTTTTTAGGAGCGACAAAGTTTTTGGCGAGAAGGTCAAGCTGATCATCTGGGAACGTGTTCATCTACTCATGGGATAGCTCATAGAGAGCAGCAACAAATAACTGAGTAGAAGAACTTGAGGGCCACTGCAAAAAAGGATCAGTGACCAAGGTTGTGGAGAGAGGACCTTACTCTCTCTCTAGAAGCTAAAGTTCATGTCTTGAGATTTGAGAAGAGCCTATCTAGAGTTTTCTTTGGGAGCTGAGAGGAACTCTAAGGCCTAGAGGGGGTGAATAGGCAATTTTAAATTTATTTGGGTTATACTTGATTAAGTAACAAGATTAAGAGTGGCCCAATTCTACAAACTAGTGCCCTATTAAGCGAAAGCAAGATAAACGGCACGCACTAGCAATCTATTTCAACTCGCCAAAGCAATCATGCAATTTAAGCAATTCAAGCGAGAAGTAAATGCGAAAGTAAATGAGACAAGAGAGGTGACACGGTATTTGTTTCACCGAAGTTCGGAGTCACCACTCCGACTCTCCGTTGAGGCTAGCCCTTGCACACAAGGACCGGCTCCCTCTTGAGCCACACGCTTCGCTTACTCCCCGGTAGTCGTTCCGCTACTCCGGCGAGGTGGACTCCGTCACCTTCACACCGACCCGAGAGTAGCCACACGCGAAGGCCTACTCCCAAACCCACTCCTCCAAGAAGAACACCGTCTTCAAGAGTTATAAGCCCGAATCGCCTCGATCATGCCAAATCAAAGGACTTCCATGAAGCTCGGTTTGGGGGAAGGTAGGTGGTGAATGAATTGGTGGAGGAATGGCTCTAGAGCACCCCTAAGATGTGTAAATGTTGGCTATAGGTGAAGTGGAGCAACAAACCTCAGTAATGGCTGCCTACCCAGGTCAATAAATACCCCCCCAGAGAGAAACTAGTCGTTGGAGCTCGGGAAGACTCCAAAAACTAGCCGTTACAGTACAGTCGGACCCAGTCCGATGGTCATCGGACCCGGTTCGATGGATGCAACCACGACACACATGATGTCGGACCCGGTCCAACGGTGGATGGACCCAATCCGACGAGGCTTTAGGCGCTGGAACAAAGACACTGTCGGACTCGGTCCGGAGACGGTCGGACCCGGTCCGACGCCGCCGGACTCAGTCCGACCAGCAGCAAAACGCTGGAACTAGGGTTGGGCTCGCCAGACCCGGTCCGATGGCGACCGGACCTGGTCCGATGATCACAGAAAAGGCACGGTGCAAGTGAATTTTCACGGGTTGGGATCTCTAACTATTTATGGATGGCTTGAGGGCTAAAACAAGGAGAGACTTGGCACGATCGAAACGATTAGACCCCTCTTAAAGCATGGGCGACAAAAATAAAACCTAGCTACTCCTAAACCTACACATGACCTCATCACTCGCCCGGTCATGCTTAGATCATCTCGAAGCAGCTCAAAAGTTCGCCGAACCCTCGCTAGGGTTCCATGAGAGTTCCATGAGAGCTCCAAGAACTCCCTAGCACAAAAATATGCGTCATCAATGCCACTAAAAGAATTAGGGCTCAATGATGCTCACAATCTTTCCCTTTGTGGTACTTGATGACAACCCCAATGGAGATCTTATATTTTTGAGCTGCAAAAGGGTTAGTGCAAAAGTGCAGGAACACAAGATACAAAGCACATAGATACAATAGAGAACACAAATACAATATTAAGATTTAAACGAAACCACAACTCGACAAATTAGTGCAAAAAAGAAAGGAAACTCCCCCTAAGTTCATGCATAACAAAAGATACAAGCCAACATAAATAGTTCAACAAGCAACCAACATAAATAGTTCAACAAGCAAACACTAAGCCAAAGAGTCCATACTAGAAACCACCAACACCAAAACACTAAGCCAAACTGAGAGCTCTATTCTTCTCCCCCTTCGTCAACAAGTGACACAGGGAAAAGCACTCTAATCTTCACGCTCGCCGCCTTGACCATCATGCCCACCTAGACTGCTAGAAGGAGAGGAGCGCGCTCTCTTGGATTTAGACCTAGCGGAGCGGGATGGAGAACCACCGACAGGAGGAGCTGATGCTGGAGCAAATCCTAGCTGAGGGGCCTGCTGAGATTGTCGTGGATACTCATGATAGTCGCACTGAGGTTGATCATACCACTGATAGGGATTTGCCGGTGGATTATAAGGCATAAAGTGAGTGCCCATGTGCATCATCGCAGACTTCATTACCCCAAGCTCTTCCTGTAGATAAGTCTACTGGCCAACCATGGTGTCCTACTGTTGTCGAGTGGCAGTTATCTCTGCTGTGATATCAGTTCTGAATGTAGTCATATCCGCTCTCATTTCCCTCTGATAGTTGCTTTGATCAGCTCGAAGGGCTTGCACTTCATTCAGCAGGGGACTCAAATCAAACCATGGTGGAGGAGCTGCGGGGTAGCCATATCCATAGGGGCACCTGAAGCAGAAGGACCTCCCATAGGGACACCTGAAGCAGCAGTAGGGACATCTGCAGTAGCAGGAGCAGGCGGAGGTGCATAAGTAGGTGCCGGTGCCGGAGGGGAACCCGGAGGAGCATCGCCAACCTTTGTCCTGCTGACAAGAGCGGACAAGAACTGCTTCATTTGGCGTTTTCTGATTTTCTTATCCCACTGACTAACTTCCTCCTCAGGTACCCGGCTAGTTCTAGAAAGCAATAGTCCAATGTACGGTCCAAGTGGCAATGACCTGTTAACCTCCCTGTAAATGGTATCATCAAACTCTCCAAACAAAGTGGCGCCAATGTTGATTAAACTTTCCCGAAAAAGATATAACATAAACCAGCTGATAATAGGGGGAATCCGATCTCTGTTTCCCCCTCGCACAAATAGAGTGCGCCTTAGTATGACATGCATCAAAGCTGACTCTGCCCTCAATTGATTGGACTTCCCAATGCTGTAGTCATCTGCCTCTGGGTCCACATACATAAAACGAATGTCCTCCTCTGGTGGATACCGAGCAGACCACATGCCAGTGTCAAAAGCCAATCTGTGCAGATCAGCTCCATTGTCAGGGTGCAAGAGCGTAAGTCATCTCAGTAAAGGATAGACCGTGAACCCTGCCGTCGATGGAATGATAATAGCTAAAATCTGACTGATCATTAGCAGGCAACACAGTAGCAAAGAACTCACAGTGTCTCTCATCCCCCCATGTCAGGTGAGTATTAGATAACAGAGCTGCCAGACCAGGAGTTGTATTGAAGTAATTATATATACTGGGCCCCATGAAAGCGGTGATCTCATGCCAATCAATATAATGTGGGTCCCGTGAGCTCTTCTGCGGTCTGGAGAAACACAGAAAGAGCTGCTTCTGAAACTTGGTATGGAACCGAAAGTCATTGGTGTCCTCTCTATTCTCAAAGAACCACCTATCTTGTGTGACTGTCCGCTTCCTTCTCAACACCTCCATGCTTAGGAGAAGCACATTATCATCAACTGGCTCATCCTCAGGAACTAAAGTTTCAGACACTGTGGTGTTCTCCTGTTGAGCCTCATCGACATAATCCTCATCACTGTCGTCGTCGATGGTCACAAAAGACTCCCCCGCAAGACGCTGAGTCCAATCCACGGCATCACGCTGTCGCTGTCGCTGCAGCTGGGTGCCCCTCCTAGTGCGAGGAGGTGCAAAACTGCCCACAGACGCAGTGTCATCTCGATCACCTCTGTCGTCCTAACTGCCACTGCCCCAGTGCCCATTGCTCTTGCAATTGACTTGCCCAAGTTTCTGAGACACCGAGACATCGTGCCGCTCCGGGGAACTTAGATTCCCAAGTTCTCCAACCACTCCACAAGGCCAAATACACGAGCGCGGGAAAACACGATTCAAAACCTAGCGCTAAGAAACGGAAAGGGAAGAAGAGAATCGAGACCTTACAAGGCAGCTTACCGATCCCTAGACGAAGGCCAACCCCGTCGTGCGTGCAGAGGAGTCCCCTAGGCCTCTTGCGGTGAGGAAGAGGAGAGGAGCTTGAGAGGAAGACCACGCACAGATCGAGCCATCTCTCGAGGATCCCCGCGGTGGGAATCGAAGAGGAAGACGAAGGGAGGCTGAAGATGGAGAAGGTGGTCGCCGGAGATCGCCGGAGGAGCCGCACCGTCGAAGGGAAGGGGAGGCGGCGGCCTGAGAAGTGGGAGAGAAACAGGAGGCAAGTGAGGAGAGAGAAGAAAGACAGAGGGGTACGGTTCAGCAAATAGGGCCGTGATCCAGTCATCGGACCAGGTCCGACAGAGCCATCTGCGCGCAGAACTGCGAACAGTTAACTCCGTCGTACTGGGTCCGAAGACCGTCGGACCGGGTCCGACAGAACCGATGCAGACAGGTACTTAGCCAAAAGCAGGAGGGACTTCACCGGACCGGGTCCGATGGCCGTCGGACTGGGTCCGACAGAGAGGCTAAGAACTGCCTAGCCAGCCAGCCCATCGGACCGGGTCCGGTGGTGGTCGGACTGGGTCCGATGGATTGAAAAATCCACCGAAACCTAGCCAACCAACACCGGGCTTTATCCGAGAGGCCGGACGGGCTCAACCCATATAGAATTTAAATCTTAATGTTTTTGAAGGGATATTTCTCCTATTTTGCTCAAGAACAAAGAAAATTCAAATTTTGGAGCAATTTTCAGAGCAATTTTGAAAGACTTAGTTTTGAAGGGATGAGATATATATAAGGTAAATTCTAAACAACATCCACATTAAAACTCAAATTTTGATCTTGTGATCAAGGAAATGTATGGACCCAAAATATGTCTTGAAAATGCAATTGACATGTCAATTCAAGCATGTGGTCCATTTTTAGAGTTTAATCACATAGTTTTTTTTTTGTTTTAATAAAGTATTTTCATGACCTTTTGAAACAAGTAAGAAATTTTACCAAAAGGTTTATTCAAATGAAGCATTTCTCAAAGTGATAAGAGTTTTTGAATTTTAGAGAATTTTGAAATGGTAATAGGATATGAGATATACTATAAGGCTCAAATTTGTTTTTGTCTAAAATATAGGGCAAAATGTGCTAACTCAAAACAAATTGATTTCTTCACAATAAGAGAGAGTTGTGAAATTATGAGATAAACTCAAACTCCCCCTAAATGTGACAAGGGTCAAAAAGTAATCGAAAGAATTCAAATAAGACCCAAAATCCAAATGAGAAACAATCAACGCGCGTTGAAGCTATCTTGTATGTTTAGTTCATTTCTTAGTTTGCAAAACCGTGCCTCATCCAAGGGTTTGGTAAATATATCCACTAATTGATCCTCCGTTCTCACATACGCAAGCACAACGTCACCCTTGGCAACATGATCACGAATGAAGTGATGACGGATGTCGATGTGCTTGGTACGGGAATGTTGAACCGGATTATTGACAATTTTTACCGCACTTTGATTATCACAAAGAAGAGGCACTTTCTCAAATTTTAGCCCAAAGTCACTAAACATCCATGTCATGTATAAGAGTTGAGCACAGCAACTCCCCGCCGCTACATATTCCGCCTCCGCGGTAGATAGCGCCATGGAGTTTTGCTTCCTTGAATCCCATGACACGAGTGAGCGTCCTAGTAAGTGACAACCGCCCGATGTGCTTTTGCGATCAATTTTGCAACCGGCATAATCCGAGTCGGAATAGCCAAGAAGCTCAACACGCGCTCCCTTGGGGTACCAAAGTCCTAGGCTAGGAGTGAATTTTAAATATCTCAAAATGCATTTTACGACCACTAGATGCACTTCATTAGGGGAAGCTTGAAAACGAACACGCATGCACACACTAAACATTATATCGGGTCGAGAAGTGGTAAGATAGAGAAGCGAACCGATCATGGAGCGATATAGCTTTTGGTCCACGTGCTTCCCACCTTCATTCAAATCTAGATGCCCATTTGTGGCCATAGGTGTCTTGATCGGCTTGCAATCCATCATCGAGAAACGCTTGAGGAGATCCTTAGTATATTTTTCTTGTCACACGAAGGTCCCCTTTTTGAGTTGTTTAATTTGAAATCCAAGAAAAAAAGTGAGCTCTCCAATCATTGACA
>SPJY01005574.1:0-13846 GCA_005191435.1 Raddia distichophylla | reverse complement strand
AATAAGGAGCAACTCGAGTTAATAAAACTAAGAAAATTAACTCGGAAATAAATTTTTTGGAAGCTATAGTGTCGAATTCAGAACTAACCTTAAAGGAGAAGAAGACAAGGAAAACTTTTTAGATACGTTCAGGCCCTCAATGATGAGGTAACACCCTATCCTGTGTTCTTGGGATTATATGAAGATCTCGATTACAATGAAGGTTTTGAGATCGTCTGCTGTGGGGAAAGTTAGATGAGATGATCTACGACCCTACCCCTCCCTTTAGTGTAGAGGGGATAAGGTTACGTGATCGTATTCAGTTTGTTGTACCGAATTCTGTCTCCAGAGTGTCCAGCATGTATACGCACCAGTATATACAGATACAAATCTCCTAATCAAACATGGTCAAACTCTATCCTCAGAACTATCCTTGTCATCCAAGTTAGATGTAGTCCAAGTGGTATTCATCCTCTTCCAGCTGCCTCGGGCAGTACCCGTTTGCTACTCCATGGGCCTTCTAAGAAGATACCCAAGGCCCATGTTATCCACATGGGGGTTCTGCAATAATAGATGCTGAGGTTGAAGAAATCGCCGATTAAAATCTTGTCAACGACCATGCCGAGAGACAGCGTACATGCTGAGGAAGTAGTTGATGAAAAATTTGACGAGGACTACATTATTGTAGTGTTGTCAATCGTATCCGTGATGGGCATGGTCACATTAGAATGCTTCCATATCCTGGAAGAAAGACCTAGGAATGGATGGGAATGGATAGACTTGGAAATAAGAATGCATACAAAGAAGAAGCTAGTGGAGCCCAACCACGTGCTACGTTGGTTGATTGCTGGCTTGTTGGGCCTATGTGGGTTGCGTCGTCCAACGTTGTTAGACGTATGAACGAAAGTGTTTTCGCTAAATGAAGAGTCGGACTAAGGGATGAGATCCTGTTGAGTCGGGATAGCATCGCAACAAGGCCGCCCCGCCCCTTATTTTCCACCATGTTGGCGATCCGCTCCTCTCCTTCCCCACTCTGCCTCCTCCATGTGCCTCTACAGCCGTCTCCACCGCTATCGGCAGCCGACAGCACCACAACCACCTTGTTGCTCTGCCACCTTTCCTCCCGCCGTAGCATGCCGGCCTCATGCACCCTAACTCGAATGACATTGTGTGTCCATCCACCTGACGTTGCCAGCCAAACCGCCTTCAACAATTCCCACGTCTTTTGCGTTGATGCAGGTGCCTCGTCACCCCCTCACCCATCCACATTCCCCTTCCTACCGCTGGTCCGCCGCCACTCTGGCTAACCTTTAAGCACAGCGAGCACAAACAACCCCCCCCAAGCCCAAACCTAAGTTGAACAGCGTTGGCATGGTCGCGGCGAAGGTGGAGGTCACAAGGTAGAGAAAGGAAAAGGATGTGCACAGAGGTAGAGGGCAGGTGCGGTGCTCGTTTAAGAGGTCGTTTCAGAAAAGGAAGACAAGGATATCCTGTTGTGGTGGGTACGGTTGATTAGTAGAGAACATATTCTCACTACAAGGGAACTAGCCTATAGCAACACGCTCATATGGTGCTATATCTACGCATATGTGTTGCAGGCATCTGCAGCATCACATAACGTAGGTGTTGTTATAGGTGGTGTTGCTAGCTTTATTCTGCATCACAAACTATATATGGTGCAATATGTTCATATATGTGTTGCTAGCTAGCAACATGAATTTAGCATCACATGTATGCATTAAATTGATAGTATCTGACAGCATCACTTAAACGGTCTATTGCAACATCATTAAATGCATATATATAATTATATTGTTTTTTAGATAATATAATTGTCACACTTAATTTACTAAAATTGATCTTATACAACTTTAAAAATGGGCAATAATCAAAAAATGAATTTTATTAGTTTGTATAATGTAATGTACATCACTTCACATAGAAATGAAAAACTACTCCATTGTCCATACATATAGAAGCTAACAAGTAATAATGGACTTGAAAATATGAAATACAACAAAGATGACTGCTTAATTCCTATTTTCTTCGGCCTGAACTTCCAGTCTCTCATCATGGATTAACACAATATGCACTTTCTCCTTCTCACGACCCTACAAGATCACCCATCTTTTTATCGGTCTCAACATGGAAGCAACACTTAGTTGATGTCCTCCAAAGGCATTTTATACGATTGAACCTGCAGGAAGGACAATTTACATAAGCTACAACAAATGATTTTAACAATGAACTTTCAAAATTATGCCAATCATGGCACAAAGAGAGTTCGATGAAATCTTAGAAAGTCAATCTATATTTTTAACTAAAGTTAAGATAGAAAAGCAAAGGCCAAATAGTCTTCGTAAATGTATTTTGGCAACTACATTCATCAACTCAATAACCCGAAGAATATAGTTTCAGACATTAAATAAACCAATTGCCACAGAAGAAAGAATCAATATTCATGTTTATTACTATTGGCATTTTCACTATATATATACATGGCAGATAAAGAACTATGAACTGAGGACAAAAAAAAGACTTGTAAGCCATAACCTTTGCCTTTTTCCTAGTCAATATTTTCAAACTTATGAGTGGAATATGAAGTAATTCATCGTATGTTTTTGTCTGTAGACTAATTGAAACTAAACCATAACTCTATCAACAAGATAGGTGAATTAAAGTTCAACTGCAATCAACAAGAGGAAGTTAGTATTGGCATAGAAGAGAACAAGACATAAGGAGACTTTTTCCATCTTCACCCAACTTCTTCCTTCCAAAAAACAGAAGAGCCAGTGAGAAGATCTTCCGGTGTTCTTTGCAAAACACCAGGGAAGTAAGGATGGTTATGAGTGATAATCAGCTAGCAAGAGAATGCAAGGAATGTATGTATGCAAGGATATGCAAGACCAACGAAATGTAGGTATTCAAAAACAATATTTAACATCTGATTGGGGACAAAGGATGCATGCTCCAGAAGATAGCTACCAGGATACTCTTTACTCCCTGACATCAACAAAAGGAAATGAAGCTCCTACTTTGGCACAGCCATTGTCAGTCCAACATAGTTACCATGGATGCAAATGATGCAACTCTAGGAAGATTTCAAACTACATCCAGGTACATATACTTAAGAACACGAGAAGTATGCAAGTAGGTGAATACAAGGTACAAGGTGTCATCAACTGCTAGTCCGCCCTACCATTCTGCTTATGCAACATGGCAGTCTCTACCATTCAACCTTCTGATGTTGCTTCACCTACAAAACTCCACCCTCACCATGATCGTGACCATATGGTACCTTCCCCCATTAGATACTTTAAAGTAGAAGAGATTGCTCGGTTGCAGCTTTGACTAATTGAGGTTCATTACCACCTGAAGACATTGTGAACACCATAAAGCATAAATGGAATTAGACTCTAAATATCACTAAAGGCATAGAAATAAATGGTGATACAGACGGCATCCAAAAGATTGCTGGTTTAATCTCTCAAAAATTGTATAGAGCACACGCTCCAAATATTGTACATACCTAAAGCTGTGCACCATAGTCCTGCAAGAGAATCTAGGTACTTCTTCCCGTTGATATCGTAAACATATGAACCCTGCATATGTATACTTAAACAAGGTAAGCTGATAGATCTAAATCTTTAAAGTTAAAAAAAATCTAAATTTCAGGAGAGGTAAACTGATATGATGGCAGAGTTAGAGAATCACAACCTCAGATCTATCAATAACTAGTGGGTGCAAATCGCTGCTCTGCCAGCCAGCTGTGAATGGTGCCAACATGCCATGCCCCTTAAACCTGAAAAGATCATCATACAAATCAATAGTAGCTAGTAAAACATAAAAAAAAGAACCCTGCATACATCTAAATGCATAGCAGGGTCAAACTGTGTTAGAATTCTATACATGACAATATGACATAAATCTGTATACCCGTTTTCTTCATTTGAGTTAGACAGAGGGGATGATACTGAACTTAAATGTCGAGTCGATGCATCCGACAAACAATCTGCGTGCATTTGCAAACTTCGGGTGCTTGCCACATACTTGACAAATTTGCTTGCCTGCGAATGAGCAATAAAAAATAGCACACACGAGCTGTGACAATGGCAAATCATGTTTGAATAACACACAAAGTGGTCAAATATTCTTTTCTGGTCATAGTGCTGGAGCTTATCAATATCTAGCATTGGGCGCAGCCATAACGGTTTCCAAACGAAGATCAAATATAAGATTGAATTCGGACAAGGAAAAAAATATAGAACCCAACCCCGGGCGCTCGGTGGAGGGGCGGTGTGGGGCTCAGCGGAGGGGCGGCGCCGGCGGAGAGGGCGGCACTGGGCGCTCGGCGGAGGGGCAGCGCTGGGCTCGTGGGGGAGCAGCGGAAGATGGGTAGCGCCGGGAGCTCGGCGGACGGTGGCGCTCGACGGAGGAACGACACCGAGTGACGGCGGAGGCGGCGGCAAGGGTTGGGGACGGCTAGGTCGGGCGTGGAGAAAGGATGAAGGATCCAAGTCAATCTGTTGCCTGGCTAAGTGGTTGAGCAGGTCGTGGGCCTCTGAAAAAAATACGAAGTACATAATTGTTATTTTCTCAAATTAGATTATGGTCTAATTTTTGTATTTTATTAACTAAATATGATAGTTTGTCTTATGTTAAACACGTCACACATACCTAATGCATAGCAACAGGTTTATTAAGGCCTTGTTCTTTTTAGATTAAATTAAATTAAATGAAAATTTGTTATTTTTGTACAACCTAAATGATGTGTATTCATTTTTATGGGAGTTTATAGTTCTCGAATAATTTTTTGAACTCTCCAAAACCACTTTCACAACTTTTTTAGATTAAAACTTTCAACAACTTCCAACTAAAACAAATAAGGTATAAGTGACACTAGGCTGTGAAACAAGAAAGGTTTTCACGAGTAAAATTAATGATTCAACACATATGTGTCAGGAACACATATTATGTGATGCAGGGTTGTTTCTTAGCATCATAACTTATATGTGTTGCTAGCGTGTGTTGGAGTAGACATATCCTCGGAGTTTTCAGCATCACAAGCAATATATGATGCTAAGTATGTGTTTGAATAGGCTAGTTATGTTGTAGTGTCTGTCCGATGAAGCTTATGGTGCAATCATCATGCAATCGAACTATCAAAAGTTATAAATTTTTTTGAAAAAGCTATAGATGTACTTTCCGACTTACTCTACTTCTGCATAAAATTTCAAGTTCAAAATTCATCTTATATTAAAAATTACAAAAAGGATAAAATTGTACCAATTTGAACTCATCAAAGTTGTCTTATAACTCTGAATATAAAATAAATTTTGCTTTAAAACTTCATACATATGTACAGTATACAATTAAGTATATTTACAAATTTTTTATATTTTCATATAACTTTTGATAGTTCGATTGCATATGATTGCACCGTAACCTTAATTGTACATAATAGGTTCTCTGATCAGTATTTCGTAAATTAATGGTATTTCTATTTATTTGCACAATTGAGGACACTCGTCGTATTTTGTTGTCCCACTGTTTCGCTCAAATACACCACCCATAAATCTGAGGAAAAAATAGGGGAAAATTGAGAAAATGTCCCAAAGTTCGTTGATTCTTGACAAAATGCCCAAAGTTCGTTGGCTCTTTTATGTTTTGCCCTATGAGTACCATCTTGTGAAACTAATATTACAAACTAATACCTCCCACTTGAATGGACAATCCTCCCTTTGAGAAGGAAACAGATCGAATCATTGTTTTGCGATTGACGAGCGGTTCTGCACGATGTCCTCGACTCAGGCCGACGCTCGCCTCGCCCTCAAGCGGGCGGGCTTCCTCGCCTCAGCGACGTCCCTGACGAGTTGCTCACGCTCGCCCTCTGCGTGCGCACCAAGGAGAGGAGGCAGATGTATTTTTCTCATGAAATTGAAAGCACCAATAGCTCTTATTAATCAGTAGCATTGTTGATTTCTCTGTCCCATATTCTCTCTCTGAAATGGTGTTAACTGAACAAGATTGCCTATGCCGATACTATACAGAGAGAGTTGAGATTAATTGATTTCATATGGGCAAAATTTGCAAGTTGTAAATTCAGCTACAATTTACTTGTATGTATATACATCCAATTCGCTGGCGTGCGACAATGCCGGACTTGCCGACACCAGCGAGCACAGCACGCAGAACCATGACGGACGAGTCGATTCGTTTCCTTCTCGTCTATTTGTTTCCTTCTCAGGGGTAGGATTATACATTCAAGTGGGAGGAATTAGTTTTTAAGATTAGTTTCATAAAAGGATTTTTATCATGCTTGCCGTTATAAAATGGCTAGAAGTCACAATGGCCATTATAAAACCACTATTATTAAAGATGCCATTTTAAAGTGGTTTTCAATTTCACCTATGCCATTATGACAGAGCAAATACAGAAGCAACACAGGACTGACATGTGGGGCCACATGTCAGCCTTCCCCCCCTACCTTCTTCATCCTCCTTACTCTCGCCTCCCCCCATCTCCTTCACCGGCGAGCTCGGGGGCAGCGGTGGCCGGCGAGCTCGGGGGCGACGGCGGCCGGCGAGCTCGGGGCGAAGGAGGCGGCGGACGACGGCTGCACGGCGGCGAGCTCCTCCTCCTCCTACTTCGGCAGAGCGAGCTCCGCTCGGGGCAGCGCCGCCACCGTCTTTCCTCCCACCTCCCCCCATCACCTTCACCAGCGAGCGAGCTCGGGGGCGGCGGTGGCCGGCGAGCTCGGGGGCAGTGGCGACCGGCTACCATGGGGGCGAAGGAGGCGGTGGACGACGCACGGCGGCGAGCTCCTCCTCCTCCAACTCCGGCAGAGCGAGCTCCGCTTGGGGCGGCGCCGCCACCGACTCTTCCTCCCACTTTCCCCATCTCCTTCACCGGCGAGGCCGCCGTCGCTGTCGTGTGCTTCGGCGTGAGGGGGGCGCTCCGCCGCGGGCGCCACTGGATGAGGCCCCCTGCCGCCGCCGTCGCCGTCCATCGCCGCCGTCGAGCCTTGTGCGTGCCGCCACCGCCGAGCTCCATGCCGCCGGCCACCGTCGGAGTTGGAGAAGGGGAGCGAGCCGGACGGTAGAGGGGACGTACTGGGGAGAGATTTGGAGGTGAGAGGAAGGAAGAGGAAGAAGGGGTGTGAGAATGACATGTGGGTCTCACCTTGCCAGACCGTATTTTTGTATTTTACTGCGTATTTCAAGCTAGTATGTCCCATATAGTAGCCATAATGGCATGCATGAAATTACACATATCTTTAAAATGGCATCTATAATAATATTGATTTTATAATGGCCATTGTGACTTCTAGCCATTTTATAATGGCACACATGATAAAAATCCCAAATCCTATGGCTGTAATGTTTGGTGTCATTGTAGGTTAGGAGGTTGTGAAAGCATGCTCAGGGAAATTCCATCCAATTTACCAGGTTATAATCTGTTGTCTCTTTCCTTAAATATTTAATTCTATTTTCTGCATAAATCTGTAATGTATGTACTGTATTTATTTTGCAGTTCTTCTATTTTTATTCTATCGAATCTCTCCCTGTTGAGCCCTTGGAACCTGGTGATCTGAAGCCAGAGAACTCTAGATATGATGCCCAAATCAGTGTATTTGGATCTAAGCTTCAAAAGAAGCTAGAGCAGGTAAAAATCTTTATGGTTGGTTCTGAGGCGCTTGGATGTGAGTTCTTGAAGAACCTGGCACTAATGGGCATATCTTGGAGTGATACCGGAAAACTAACTGTGATGGATGACGATGTTATTGAAAAGAGCAATCTCAGTCGCCAGTTTCTTTTCTGGGATTGGAACATTGGGCAGCCCAAATCCATCGTCGCTGCCATTGCTGCTATGGCAATTAATCCTAAACTTCATGTCGAGGTCCTTCAGAACAGAGCAAGTCCTGAGACCGAAAATGTTTTCAATGATGCTTTGAGAGCCTTGATGCTGTCACCCATGCACTCGACAATGTGACTGCAAGAATGCACATAGACTCCCGATGTGTATATTTCCAGAAGCCACTCCTGGAATCTAGAACTCTGGGCGCTAAATGCATTACACAGATGGTCATACCTCACCTAACTGAGAACTATGGCATCCAGAGATCCGCCTGAAAAGCAAGCGCCTATGTGTACTACTGTACTGTACATCCATTTCATCATAATATCGATCATTGCCTAACCTGGGCTAGGTCTGAGTTTGAGGGTTTACTTGAGAAAACCCCCACTCAGGTAAATGCTTCCCTGTCAAATCCTAATGGATATGCAACGGCCGCAAGAACCGCTGGTGATGCACTGGCTAGAGATTAGCTTGAGCGTGTTATTGAATGTCTTGATAAAGAGAAGTGCGAGACGTTCTAAGAGCATCCCCAGCAGGGCCTCCAAATTTCCCTCTGTCGCTACAGTAACTGCTACAGTAATCGCTACAGTGCAAAATCCCTCTCACATGCATCCAATTCCCTCCTGCTGCATTTGAAAATTTTTGAAATAGAGGTGGATTTGGGGGGTCTCCTGGGGATGCTCTAAGACGGTATTATCTGGGCCCGGCTTAAGTAAGTTCTTACAACTCTCCCTCTCTCTCTCTCTCTCTCTCTACATTTGTAACTTAGTATTGTGCATTGACATTTTGGCCATGCATGACTGCTTACCTGCGTCCTTTTACATTAATTTCATCTGCAATACAATGTGCAAGCAACTCATGAATTTCGAAACACTGCAGACCAAGCATCTTCATTTTGGCCATACTGTTCATTTCATAGGGCATCTGATTCTTAGATGTAACAGTACTCACCCTACAATTTTTGTTGATGGTATATCTTAGGTTTGAGGATTATTTCTCCAACCGAGTGAAGCAGCTGACGTGTACTTTCCCAGAAGACTCCGATGACCAGCTCTATTGCTCCTTTTTGGTCTGCTCCAAGTGGTTCCCACGGCCTTTGGAGTTCTCATCCACTGATCCAAGCGAGCTTAAGTTTATTTTGGCTGCTTCAATATTATGGGGAGAGACATTTGGAATACCTATACCTGACTGGGCAAAAGATCCAAAGATGGCTGAAGTTGTCGACAAGTTGATCATTCCTGATTTCCAACAAAAACAAGGGGTTAAGATAGTAATAGATGAGAAAACTACTAGCCTATCCTCTGCATCTGTCGATGATGCCGCTATCATTGAACAGCTCATTGCAAAGTTGGAAGAAATTTCGAAAACATTGCCACCAGGGTTCCACATGAACCCAATAGGCCAATACGGTTTGAGAAGGTCAGGAATTCCTATTGATCTCTTTCTAAAACTTCAATGATTTTTTCTGAATCTATTTTCCATGCAGTCATAAACCATACCTTTTATGCCAAATGCCTCATTTCCCTTTGCTTTTGCTTGGGTACCAACTATTGCATCTCTAAAATGAACACCCTTTGAGTTCCATAACTATCTTTAGAAAGGGAATCGCTAAACTACTTCATGGTACGTGCAGGACGATGACACCAATTTCCACATGGATGTGATAGCTGGTTCCGCAAACATGCGGGCGAGGAACTACATCATTCCTGAAATGGACAAGCTGAAGGCGAAGTTTATTGCTGGCAGGATCATTCCGGCTATCGCCGCCACTACCGCAATGGCCACTGGCCTTATCTGCCTGGAATTTTACAAAGTGCTTGCTGGTGGACACAAGGTCAAGGACTACCGGAACACATTTGCAAATCTTGCAATTCCCCTCTTCTCTATGGCCGAGACTGTCCCACCCAAGACCATCAAGCACCAAGACATGTCGTGGACGGTCTAGAACCGGTGGACCATAACTGGCGACATCACGCTAAGGGAGCTCAAGCCTCAAGTAGAAGGGGCTGAACGCATACAGCATATCATGTGGCACCTCGCTGCTGTACAACTCCATGTTCCCCAGGCACAAGGAGCGGCTAGACAAGAAGGTGGCTGATGTAGCCAGAGAGGTGGCCAAGGTGGAGGTGCCCTCATACCGACGCCATCTGGATGTCGTGGTGGCTTGTGAGGACGACGATGACAATGATGTCGACATCCCACTTATATCCATTTTCTTCCAGTGAAAGAAGGGGGCTACCTCCCAATTCACATAGCCTTGTCAAATTGCAACTTTGTAAGTTGCAGTAGCGACTGTAAGCTATATGGGTTTTAAGCCACTTGCACTTGAAAGGATCGCTATGTCGTCTAGAGGGGGGTGAATAGGCGAATAAAACGAAATTGCGGAATTAATAAACTCAATACAGTGACCAGCCCGTCGGATGTTCCGATGCAGATCGGATGTTCCGACCTGGTCCAGTAACCCCTGCGTCGGATGTTCTGATCTGGGTCGGATGTTCCGACGGCGTCGGATGTTCCGATCCTGGGTATTCTGGATTTGTCAAAAACCGGCAGTAAAAACTGATTTCTCGCAAAACCAAGGTTAGATCTATTCAAGAATACTCAGAACAGGCCAACACCAATAGTAAAAACACCAAATCAAGACCAAGACGAAAACACAATGATTTTTGTTTACCGATCTTCGGATCATTGAAGGGAGATCCTATTCACCGTTAGGGAAGGCACAAAGCCTGGATCACCAAGACCCTAATCCCCTTACCGATGAAGCACAGAGCACTCACCGACGATCACTAGTTGAATCCTTTTTTTTGCGGAGGTAGTTTCGCACCTTCACAAACTCCGGAGGAACGCCACACGAAGATCGGCGACTCACCGGCGACACCTAGCCGTCTAGGAGCCCTTCAAGCCTCCAAGAGTAACAAATGCAATGAAGAAAATTTAGTAATCGCTTGCTCAAAACTTGAATCTCTAATTCACGGAGCACTTGGGTTGCCTTGATCTCTCTAGATCTAGATCTCATAAAGATGAACAAGAGAGAGACAAAGGCTAGGGTTCTTGAGAGAGAAGATGGAGAATATGAATTAGGCTCAAATCAGGTTGTAGTCAGGGAAAGTAACCTTTGGCAGGTATTAGAGAAGGCTTTAAATAGGGAATCCCGAAAACTAGCCATTGCTGCACCCAAAAACTAACCGTTGCTGCAGTTAATCACGCGTCTGATGTTCAGACCCCGTCGGATGTTTCGACCCGCGTCGGATGTTTCGACTGAAGTTCCGATGGACTCTTTACTGGATGGCGCTGAAAACTGGCAGACTCTCGTCGGATGTTCTGATGGTATAGGTTCTGTATGAGGTGTATTTTGAGTAGAAAACTCACACGAACTTCGAGATACCTATTTTGAGTACTTAGGAACCTTTATATGCTTCTCCATTGCATCCCTCTTTATAGTACGGCATCCATATGACTCAATAAATAAAGATTTACAAATAAATACTGGTCTTGATGTCTTCTTGCAATATATCCACTTTTAGGGGTACACCATCACATGTAAACATGTACCTTATGAAATTAATCTGTATAACATCTATGCACAATTCTCCAATAGAAATATTAGTTCTATAATTGTCACTCTTTCATCACCAAAATCACTTAAGGGCCTAGATGTACTTTCAATTTCCCTCTTTTTGATGTATTGATGACAACAATTATAGCTCACAAAAACATTTATAAACAAGAATATAGATGAAAGCTCCCCCTGAAACTATGGCAAGAATATCAACAAGAGCCCCCTATATCCTTGGCAGAAATTTGAATTTAGATGCAATATGGCAGGATATATCATACAATTGCGAAAAATTTAAAGAACTAGCAATTCACCATTACATCATCATCACAGAATAATTAAAGTCTTACAGCCACAGCGTACCATATAAAACATCGAGTTTAAAATATAGTTTTGCACATAATCATTCAAGTTTCAAACATAGAAATCTACGATAGAATGGATAGATGATAACTTTTCTCCCCCAGATAAAAGATAGTTTTTCTCCCCCTTTGGCATCAAGACCCCAAAAAGAGAAGAACTGAAAGTGGACTACTCAATCCACTCTGGATCACTGCTGCTGCTGCCACCCTAACCATCACCACCAACACCACCACCACCGGTGACCTCATCATCGTCGTTGTTGTTACCGCCACCGGAAGGAGGAATCCCAAACAGTCCTCGAGTATGTGTGTCAATGGTGGAGAAGGAGGACTCGGAATCATCCGAAGAAAGGGGCATACCAAGATGCTTCTTGATGTCTTGAATCTGCTTTCGATTATCGCAAAGACACACCATGGATTCTTGAACCCGATCATTTGTCTTGCGGCACATGCAGAAGATGGATTTTAGCATTTTCTTGATAGAGCCTTCAGAGGATGACGGGCTGGCCCGAGCTGACGATGGGCCCGCACTACCATGAGGAGCAGAAGAAGGCCCCGCGCTATCACGAGTAGCCGAACCCCTCCTGGGTGGGGTAGCAAAAGTCCCACAGGAGAAGCCAGTCCACGGGTGGTGACAAGATAGGGGGTATGCTTCACATCCAGTACAAACTTGAGACCAGTCATATGAATGATCATGCTCATCAGATAGGGCAGCTCCTCTTGGGATCACAAGCACTGACTTTGATCTCACACCAGATGAAATCCAGAATATCATAGGGACGTTCTCGCAGCCCAATCTTCATCAGAAGATTGCGAGAATAGGAGAGAACACGAGAAGCATCACCGGTATATGATTTGAATGTGGTTTAATTAATCTTTGTCTCGCAATGGTGGACGCGATGCTGGGGAGCTCACCGCCGAGATTGTTCAGGCTAGGAATATGTGCAGCTCGCTGGTCGTTTAGTTAAACTGGCTAGTACTAACAAAATATCAGGCCGGGCGGATAGACGGGAAAAAGGAAGGAATTAATTAATTATTATATATAGCTCTTGTCCGGGTAATATTTAACTCATAATTTATCTCTAATACTATATAAGATCATATTTAGAGTTTATCTCTAATATATTAGATCACTTTTAATAGTTAACTTTTCTATCTTTTTAATAGGCGAGCGCCAAGCGTCAGACGTCCGACGCCTGGCGCTCCGTCCGGACGTGCCCAGGCCGTCAGATGACGGACACCGCGCCGATCCAACGCTTGCATGCGCATCGCCCCGCGCGCGCACATCCTGGCGCTAGCTAGTCGTCGTTTCATTTTACTTCAGAATAAACTTCTGATTTTTTGTACAAAATTCAAACAGTGTTCAAAATGCGTGGAATAAATTTCATAATTCTTCTAAAATCAATAGCAACCCATTTTAAATACTTTTTGAATTTTTTATTTTTTCAATTTTTTTGATGTGAACTAGGAGATGTCACTTGTGAAACTTACGTCTATACTAGACAAACTTGACCGTGTTCTAATGAAACTTGGCCGTGTTCTGATGAAACCTGATGAAACTTCGATGTAACCTGATGAAACTTAGATGAAACATGTTGAAACTTGATGAAACTTGAATTGACCTGATGAAACTTGAAGAAACTTGAAAAAACTTGGATGAAACCTGATGAAACTTGACAGTTCGGCAAAGTTTTACGAGTATGAAATTCAAGTTTTACTAGGCGAAACTCAATTTTCAGTAGACGAATCCCAAGTTTTACCAGATAAGTTTGAAGAGTTATATGGCAAAATATATCTTGTTTTATTCGTAAAAATATGAGGAACACGTTGGCGCAAACGGTTTGTGGATTGGAGCACCTAGTCGAAAATTATGGTCGCTGAAAGAAAAAAAAACCGTGGTCCCCACCCTACATGTGCACAGTGCCCATCCCCTGCGCGTTTCCCGCGCGCGGCGATGGTCCGGACCGCGCCGGCCGTGCGAGGCACAACGTTTCCGTTTTTAATATTAACCGTTAGATTTACATAATATTATCCATGTTCAACAATATAGATATTTTCTTTTTTCTACTATTAACGTGAGAATTTCTAT
>SPJY01005503.1:0-10753 GCA_005191435.1 Raddia distichophylla | reverse complement strand
TAGGCTTTCTAGATATGTATGACAAATCAAAAGATACACTTTAAGGATGAAAAACCAGAAACTATTGGAACTTAGGAACGACCTACATTCCGAAAAAGAGGGAAATAACATCATTACCTCTATCCTACAAGCTACACTCTAAGCTTAAGCTTGAACAGTGAGAAGGTCACTTTTGGTTACTCCTCAAACATGAAACTTGTAAACACAAAAAAGGATAAAATCGTACAACTCGAAGCTTCCAGTTACAGTGAGATATTCTGTTGGAAGCTTATTGCATGCTAGGGCGCATACTAATTGGCTTCTCAAAGGGGATACTAACACTGAGTATTTTCATAAGATTGCTAATGGTAGGAAAAGGAAAAATACAATTTTAGTCTTGCAGAATGAAAATATAAAGGCTGAAGAGGAGGGAGATATTGTTAATATGGCAACACAGTATTATAAAGGTCTCTTTGCAAAAAATGATATGAGTTCTGAAAAAATCACCTTTTCTGACATTTGGGATAGTCATGAAAAAGTTAACATGGAGGAGAATATAGAACTTGCCAAGCCTTTTTTAGAAGAGGAGGTCAGGAAGGCAGTGTTTGAAATGGGGCATAATAAAGCCCCAGGCCCTGATGGGCTTCCCATCGAGTTTTATCAAGTTTGTTGGCAGATTATCAAACAGGACTTGATGAAAATTTTCACAGATTTTTATGATCAGAAACTGGATATCAAAAGAATTAACTATGGACAAATATCCCTTCTACCAAAAAAAGCAGATGCCATTATGGTGCAGCACTTTAGACCAATTTGTTTGTTGAACTGCCTTTATAAAATTATAACTAAAGTGTTGACCAATAGACTTGAAGGAGTTCTTAATAGGATTATTTCAAACTCTCAAAATGCTTTCTTGAAAAATAGACATATAGCTGAAGGGGTTATGTGTTTACATGAGATTATGCATTCTGTAAGCAGTGGGAGGTGTGGTGTATTTTTAAAACTGGATTTTGAAAAAGCTTATGACAAAGTAGACTGGGGATTTCTTTTTCATTTGTTGGAAATCAGAGGATTTTCTGCAAAAATAGTAAATTGGATTAGGCAAGTAGTCATGGGTGGTACTTTAAGTGTTAAAATCAACAACACGGTTGGGCCCTATTTTCAGAGTGGACAGGGGGTTAGGCAGGGTGACCCTCTGTCTCCTCTTCTATTCAACATTGTAGCTGATTGTGTTTCAAAAATGGTTAGAGTAGCTCAAAATAAAGGTATGGTCAAAGGGCTGATCTCAGATTTAATAATAGGAGGGGTAGCTATTTTACAATATGCTGATGACACAATTATTTGTATGGAAAATGATATTAATGCAGCCATCAATTTTAAGTTCATTATGTTTTTGTATGAAACTCTCTCAGGACTGAAAATTAACTTTAATAAGAGTGAAGTGTTTATTATTAATGGAGATGAGGCTATAGAAAGTCAGTATTCTGAACTTTTCACTTGCAATGTTGGGTCTTTACCAATGAAATATTTAGGACCGCCAGTGGGTGGTAACAAATTAGGATGCAAACACTAGGATTTTGTGATAGATAAAGTTAGGAAAAAGTTGGGCAATTGGAAAAGTGCTTCCTTATCCTATGGAGGTAGGCTTGTTCTGATCAATTCTTGCCTATCAAGTATACCCATTTACAGTATGTCCATGTTTCGAATGCCCAAAAATGTTATCAACCAAATTGATAGGATTTGACGTAGTTTCTTTTGGAAAGGGTATAGTACTAAAAAAAGATACCACTTGGTGAAGTGGGCAAAGGTCACAGCACCTAAGAATAATGGAGGTTTGGGCATTAGTAATTTGAGAGACATGAACATTAGCCTTCTTTGTAAATGGTGGTGGCGTTTAGATAATAATATAGGTCTTTGGCAAACTATTGCCTGTTTGGTTTGAGTACTAACATTGCCACAACTAGCCACAACTAACTTGCCTAACTTGCCTAAGGTTAGTTCATGAAAATCTTGGCCACACTTTAGCAAGGCTAAGAGAATCTTGCCACACTTTTATGTCTCACTTACACATAGGACCCACGTAAAAAAGAAGGAATCTTGCCACAGGTGTGGCTATGAACCAAACACATGCCTACCTTGGTCAAACCTGACTAACCTTAGGCGTGGCAAGTTTTGGCAACCTTAGGCATCAACCAAACAGCCCCGGAGTCTAGAAAAAAAAGGTTGTTTTACTGTGAATTCTCTTTATAATAATCTCTGTTCCACCTCTGTTAGTAACTACAGCAATTCAATTTTTCATAAAATCTGGAAATCCAAGATGCCGCTGAAAATTAAAATATTCATGTGGTTAGTATTCCGTAAATCCATTTTAACCAAAGACAATTTGAGGAGAAGGAACTGGGGTGGGAACTTAAGATGTAGCTTTTATAACAATATGGAAACTATAGATCATCTGTTTTTCAATTGTTCTTCGGCAAAGGTTATTTGGGGGATTGTTGTTTGTTGTAATTCTTCAGATAGGCCATTGATTCTAGAGCAATTTGAAGCATGGGTGGGGAGGGTGCTCCCTAATGCCAAACAACTGCATTTTGTATGTCTAGCAGCAGTGTTGTGGGCTATGTGGATAACCAGAAATAAAATTGTGTTTGAAAAATTTATGCTAAAATCTCCGATGCATATATTGCATATATCGTGTTCCCTCATTATTTATTGGGCAGGGGTCCAGAAGGGGCAATGGGGTGATAACCTGAAGAAGGGTGCATATATTCTAAGAGATTTTGTTGCAGGGCTATCGCATTTGGAGACAGGAGCGCTGAATCAAGCTATGGTGGACAATAGAAATGAGTGAAGCATCACTGCATAACCTGCGTGGGGGGAGAGGGGGCTGCTGATGTGTGTGGTTGTATCACAAACAATCAGAAAAAGCTTTTGCAGAAGAGAGTAGTGGTCAGTCTTATAATAGTTGTTTACTAAACATCAACCAATGTGTATGGTCTTTACCTAGTATCTGTTACCTAGTTATTTTGCTGCTGTAATTGGGGTCTCGCTGAGGCTTGCCTAAACATACATTTTGTTTCCGTTATCTTTTTGAGTAATGGAAATCAGGGTACATCCCTTGAAGATAGTAACGATCTTCTAATCACTACAATTTTATTTTCCAGAGACAATTCTAAATTTTCAAACTTAGCACTACCATATATCTAATTAACTCTTGTTTAAAAGTGATTACAACCATTCCAGATGGATTTATTTCAAGGGGAAAAACCACAGTGTTCCTTATATTTTGAACCATGTATTCGTGTATTACAGCATGACCAACCAGTCAAATTAAACTGTTCATTGACTAATACATGCCTTGTTTACAAATCAGTATCTCCTGCTGGGCCAACAGTAGTGGGCTATAGTAGTCTACATATTTAGTTAAATGCATGCATTTATATGCTTATCCATCCATATCTTTAAAGCTGGAGAGGTACGGCCTCCTCCTCCCAGCCTGACACGTCTCCTCTACTATTTATGCAACAGTCCTCAAATCCTGCCCGTCCGTTTCTTCCTCCCCCTCCGATCCATTCAGCCCACGCGTCCTCTCTCCGTCTCTCCCGTCGGCCTCTTCTCCTCGCTCTGCGCTCTCCTTTCCTTCTCCTCGCCGCCGCCTCCCTTCCTCCCCCGCTCCGGCTTCCTCTCCTCCACCGCGCCGCCTCCTCTCCTCCACCGCCAGCCTTCCCGCGCCGCTTGCCCGCCGGACTCCCCGCTCCTCCACCGCGCCGCCTCTCCTCCACCGCGCCGGCCTCCACCGCGATTAGCATATGCTTCCGGCGTAAGCTAGGGTTACATACCTGTCTTGGAACTCAATATCATTCCACTCGGACGTCCTTGACGGATGCAAATTACCTGATCATTCCACCGTTTAATTAGCCGATCTTGTTCAACGAGTGAGAACGTAAAATCGGAAGCTAGAGTTGAGCCAGGGTCGTGAGGCACGCAGGTACATATACCTTCATGCGTACGTTCATGTAAAGCAAAGTATGATCGACCTAGCTTGCATGTGTGATGGTAGCATATATCATAGCATGCAACCTTGCTATACATGGAGCCGTTAGATTTGCTCTGAGATCCGTGCGCAGAATGTGCGGCACTGATTTCCCAAACTACTCATGTCACGTGTGCGTAAACTAGTTTCGCACGCTCTGGCACGCGGAATTAGCCAGTCGTGATTAACAAGCTACGAAGGTGCTGACTTGGTGAAACCTGAAAAGTGGCAACTTCGTTCACTGCAGGGACCGGGATGCAGACGTGCTTGAACGCCGGAGCTGTTCAATGCTACGGACCGGAAGGCCGGAGGGGAAAACACAACACATTGATTTCAAATTTCAAACCTATTCATTCCATGCGTCATGGCGAGATCAGGAGGCATGAGGATGTATATGTGAGCTATACTTCATGTATAATATGATACATAATTTATATCCATCCATGTGTTGGTTGGATGAACTGTATATGCTAAGTGAGTGTGGTGGTAGAATACATGTTGATGAAATATATGTTCCCCCATAATGCTTCTTTTAGGATAATATATTCTCCCGGAGGCTGTCAATTCTTCTTAGGTCCTAAATTTTTGTTTTGTAGCATACAAAATATTAATTTTTAATTTAAATTCAGTGTGGGTTTGAAATCCAATTTTTAGTTTTTAATTTAATTTATTTTTAAAATTATAAATCCAGTTTGAGTTTTGAATTTCAAACTATGTTTCTGAGTTTAGAATCTAGGTTAAATCTTGAATATTTAATTGGTTAGAATTTTCAATATTGATTGAATTTTGAGTGTTAAATGCAATTTTAGTTTTGAATCTAGATTGAATTTTTAATTTAAAAGCGGTTTTGAATTTGGGATCTAGTTTCGGTGTTTAACTGAAAGCTAAATCTATTGTAAATTTTAAATTTGACTTGAATTTGAATATGATTTGAATTTAAAATGTAAAATCTAGTTTGATTGAATCTAGTTTAAATTTAAAATATATTTATAAGTTGCTTCGGTTACCACGGTAGTTTTAATAAAAAGTAAAATATTAAAAAAACTAAAAAAAATAATTTGCAGTTATAATTACTGCTGGCTGTAGCAACAGACGCAAATGCACCTGCATCTGCACATGCGCAAAAAAAACCCCCATACATCCATAAATCATCCACACATCCACGTATCACCAGCCACCACACGCACCAAACGACATCGCCATACAACTAGTCAAATTTTATTTCATCAAGCTTACAGCGACCAAGAAAGCAAGAACTCCAATCTTAGCAAGCTCTAAATAAAACGCCAAAACGCGCGTTTACCTTATTGTGATGTACTCGACAAAGAATACAGCGCATGAATAATAACCTAATTACTACTGGACTCTTGCATTGCATGAGCCCCAACTGGGGCTTGCCACTAGCTTGATTTGCAGGCAGGCGACAGCTTATTCATAAATAACTACAGGAATCGGCAGGAGAGTCGACTGCCAGTAACCATCTCGACGGCCACAAGACAGCCGTCGATACACAGCAATTAGTCTCGACGACCACCACACGGCCGTCGATACATATGGGACACTCTCGATGGCCCACCAATCAGTTGTCGACAGTGCTTGGAGTAGCCACACGGAAGTGGCAGGGGCATGACGGCGTCTACGTTGTGTCGACAGCCAGACGTTAAGCCGTCGATACAGGGAGCGAGGGAAAGTCAGTGTCGACGGCAATATAGTGACCGTTGACACAACTATTCATGAAAACATTTTAATTCCTTTTTTAATTTTTTGTGATTTAAAGTTCATTTCAAATTTCTTTGAGGTTTTTATGATATGTAGTTAAATGATGCGAATGTCGTGTCGATGAAATGTAATTTGCTATGTTTTTTGTTAGGTTACAATCGAATAATATAAGTCGACGTAGCCTTTAAATAATGTTTGAATTTTAATATATAATTTTGAATAGCTAAAAGTTTTAAATTTTCATCGGATGAGGTTATCGATTAGTGTACAAAACCGTACATAAATGTAACCTTATTTCTAAAAATGAGTTAAATTCAAACGCATGTTTATTGATCATGGAAACGCATGAAATAGTAAACGTTTAACTCAAATTCTTCGGAAAGATTCCGTTTACAAAGGAGTCAACGCACGGTAAGCTTTAAATTTTTTGATTCTTTTCTATACTTGTAATTTTATGTAGGAAACAACATGGAGTGGTCTGATCATTTCAAATGTTTTATTTGAAATTTCTAAACTTGAAATAGAGTCGTTTGACCGATTAAGCCCTTCGGGGGATGCTACCCTCGAGACTATCAGTTCTCTCGACGGCTTCTTGAAAGCCGTCGAGACAAAGTAGCTATATCGACGGTAGTCAACAGCTGCCCTCGGCAGAGATAGTCTCGATGGCTTTGCATCTGGTCATCGATACAATCTCCCCCGACGACTGTACCGACGGTTGGCCTTTATGCCGTCGAGACAGGGGGGAGGCGCAGTGATGACGGCTTACTAATACCGTCGGTACTAAGCTCGGACAAGGGCTGTGTCGGCCCACACTAGGCCTTCGAGACAGCCACATTGGATTTGCCCATTTTGGGCATAGTCTCGACGGCTAATGCTTGGCCGTCGAGACTGCGACGCATTAGATCTCACGCTAGGGCTCGGGAATTGGCCCTCTCGCTTCCTCGTCGCGCCGCCGCCGCAGCTCGCCGCCACCCCGCCGCACTGTCGCCGCCCCGTCGCGCCGTTGCCCATATATTTAGTCGAGACTAATTGCTGTATAATCATGATTAACATGAATTAAATAATATAAAACAAAAAAATTAAAAAATAGTAGGAAATGTAGTTTAAAATTTAGGGTTGTTGTTAACTATGTATTAATTTATTTATTATGACTGTTGATGGTGATTTTCATTATTTATCGTACGATTAGGTAGTGTACGTGAATGAGTTTAGTGGATGTTACCTAACTGTACGTCACCTGTTCGGAAACGGCACATCTCGTGTGAAACACTGACGGTGATTCGTTGTGTTGTAATACGAGATGTGACACGCGTTTCTAAATTGTCCACTGGGACGCCCATTTGTGAACTATGTATTAATTTATTTATTATGACTGTTGATGGTGATTTTCATTATTTATCGTACGATTAGGTAGTGTACGTGAATGAGTTTAGTGGATGTTACCTAACTGTACGTCACCCGTTCGGAAACGGCACATCTCGTGTGAAACACTGACGGTGATTCGTTGTGTTGTAATACGAGATGTGACACGCGTTTCAGAATTGTCCAGTGCAGCCCCTTATGGGCGTCCCAGTGGACAACCTACGAATTACTTTTCGATCACACGTCGCGTTGTGGTACCGAATGATTCGAGATGAGATTTTCGACGGTGTAACCCTAAGAGAGGTTCTCCTGTGCATAAAATAAGTGCTTCGGAGCTTTTCCAAACCATAGTTGCACTAGGAGAACCCGTAGGGTTATGCTACCGAAATCTCGTCTCAAACCTCCGGTACCGCAAAGCGATGTGTGATCGAACGGTAATTCGTAGATGGGTTTAGAAGCCTTCCAAAGCCTAATATAAAACCCTCACGTGCAACGATGGCTGGCAAATCAGAGATGAAAGAAGACAAGAGTTGAATGTACGAAGGATGGCAACAGAATGGACACCACTTAGACGAATGGTGCGACAAGACTGAGATATTTCTGAATCGTGCTTTCCTGGATGCGCCAAATGAAAACACCCGGATAACTTGTCCATGTGTTGATTGCGGGAACTGTAAGAAAAGAACCCGTGCTCAGATGGAGATAGACCTGTATACGCATGGCTACAAAAAGCCGAGTACCGTCGATGGGTTTATCATGGAGAGAGTTGCTGGGCTGATCCACCGCCAACATCACTCCCAACCGGTGAAGGTTTCGATGAAATTGATCAGGTTAAGGATATGATGGATGACTTTGGTCATAATATCCCGGACGCAGAGCCACCCACAGCTTTGTCTGAGTTTATGGAACTTCTCAAGTCTGCAAAACAATCTCTGTATGATAGCACAACAGTGGTCATCTTGTCTGTTGTGGCCCGTATGTTAGCTATAAAGTGCAATATAATTTCTCTATCAACTGTTTCGACGAGCTCATATCCTTGTGGTCCGATGCCCTTCCTCAAGGTCACAAGTTGCCTCCTAATTGGTACGAGTGTAAGAAACTGATAGGTGATCTCGGAATGCCATATGAGAAAATACACTATTATCCAAATCATTGAATGTTGTACTACAAAAATGATGCAGATAAGCTGTCTTGTGATAAATGTGGGGAGTCTACATATGTCGAGATAGAGGATGCTCAAAAAAATAAGAGGCAGACTAGTGTGGCGAGGAAAGTGCTTCATCAATTTTCGCTGACTAAACGTTTAGAACGGTGTTTCATAACAAAAGAGACAGCACAACAGATGAGGTGGCATAAGAAGGGTAAAAGGACGAAGGGCGACTTAATGGTACATCCGTCAGATGGAGACGCGTAGAAGCACTTCGATAAAAAACATCCGGATTTTGCAGCTGATCCGAGAAATGTGTGCCTAGCAATTGCCACCGATGGGGTTCACCCTTTCAATATGATTGCTGCATCGTATTCCTGTTGACCTGTGTTCACTATGCCTATGAACCTTCCGCCGTCACTTTTAATAAAAGAGGAGCTCATGTTTCTATCACTCATCGTGTTTGGTCTAAAGAATACGGAAAAGAATCTGGATTTTTTCATGATACCTTTGGTGAAAGAGTTGAAGGGGTTATGGGAGAATGGAGCAATAACATATAATAGGAAGACCCATACTAATTTTTGCATGAGCGCTGCCTTTTTGTGGTTTATTCATGATTTTCTAGTTTACAAAATGTTTTCAGGATGGAGCACGCATGGTAAGCTAGCATGTCCTGTTTGTATGGATGACATAATCGCATTTCAGTTAACACACGGGGGAAGGCATGTTGGTTTGACTGTCACCGTGCTTTTCTGAAGCCAGATCATCCTTTTAGGAAATAGAGAAATGCTTTTCGAAAAAATACCATTGTCAAACAAAAACGTGGGCGGATGACCATGGCTACCATCAAAGCTTTGCAATCCAAGTTGGTGGAAGGGAGAAATGGTGTTTACGAGGGTTTGCTGGTGCGGCTGCGGCCGCACCCGCGAAAAATTTGTGATTTTTCAAATTTTTTTCTTTTGTTTCTGTCTCGACGGCCAGTGGGGGGCCGTTGAGACTACACCCTAGAACTGTGTGGGCCCACCAAAGCCAGTGTCGACAGCTATAACATCAACCGTCGACATTGTTTTCCCGGGCCACGTCTCCAAGAACCTGTCTCTGTAGTGGGGCCCACTTGCTCTGTATCGACGGCTAGATTGTGGCCATCGATACTAGGGCGCCCTTACGGCAAACGGCGTCTGGCCGATCTGTGTCGACGGCTGACATTATAGCCATCGATAGGAACAGTCTCGATGGTCAGGCCGTCGAGACTGTTCCACTCTCTTGGTGATGTTGCCCCGACGGCAGTGTCTTGACAGCTGGCCATCGAGACTAATGTATATCTCGACGGTTTTGGTAGTTTTCTCGATGGCTTTAAACCGTCGAGAGTGTGGTAGTCTCCTGTAGTGTCCTGTCAGCTTACAAGCACATCACGGCTGTCTAGTTGGAGATGCAAAACGGCCGGTGCAACGTCGCCGAGACGACGATCATCACGGCGACAGTCCATAATCGCCGCACTTTTGCCATCGTCGCGCCGTCTAGGCAGTTTATTAAAGCTGATTCTATGTGCAGCTAGCAGCCAGCGTTCTTCACCAACGTACGTAACATCCTGGCCAAAATTTTTTTTAGATTCTAGCCCACGTGCAAGACTGGTCCACACACAGGATAAACCCTTTTAATCGAAGCAAGGTCCAAAAATATATCCAAGAGTGGTGCTAGCTATGCATGTGCGGGTCAACCCTGTAGGCTGTAGATGGTTGGGCTATAGGCTCTGAAGAAATTTGGGTCAGGATAATATAGACGGTGTCAGAGATGTAACCCTTGCTGTATAGACCCATGTGGGCTTAGTGGTCTGGAGATATGGTGCATGACGCGTGTGTGTGCTTAGTAGCGCGAGCATATGGCATATAGTGCATATAGGCTCAGAGTGGTTAAACGACATGGCATATAGAACAACACTAGACATATAATTGCATGCCAAACACTACAGGAAAGTTCATCATTTTAGACGGCTTAAGCCGTCTACCATAGAGAGCAAACCGCCCACCCAAAATGTTTTCGACGGCCAACCGTCGACCATACGCCGACGACACTACTCCGTCGACCATAAAAAAATGGTCGACAGCAAGACCGTCGACCATAATATGGTCGACGGCATCTCCAACGGCCATCTACCATATCTGACGTAACGGCCAAACATCTCCGTCAACTTATGGTCGACGGCCTTGTGCAAGCCGTCCACCATAAGGGTTTGATGCCACGTAAGTTATGGTGGACGGCTTTTTTTGGCCATCTACCATAATGTTATGGTGGACGGCCTCCAGCTGGCCGTCTACCTTAATATACCGGCCTGTGGTTATGGTCGACGGCCAGTATTTAGCCGTCCATCATAAGTTGGCTGCCGAAAAAAAAAATTGTAAATAATTGTCAAAAATTCCAACAAAATACACCGTTACCGCCGCGTTGCCGCGACGGTGCAGCTGGTGCTGTACCTGCAAGAAATTCCCCATAATCTCTAAATATTTCCCAAATATGGC
>SPJY01005497.1:0-10566 GCA_005191435.1 Raddia distichophylla | reverse complement strand
ATGTTCTGATCTGATCTCCAGTGACCCTGTGATCCCCTTCTCCCTATGAGCGTCGCCAGCCCGCCATCCCCTCCTTCCCCCATGGTAAGTTCATCCTCGTCCTTCTCCTACGATTATTATTTTGCAGACATCAAGTGATGTTATGGTTGTAACTTGTAACAAGTTTATTGTTTTTTCGCGGATAGAATGGCAAGTCCATGGAGTCCAACAGCGAGAATTGAGATTGAGGAAGAAGAGGAGTATGATCCCATGGATGATAAAGAAAGTGTTCCAAGCAGAAGGAATAAGCAGATGGTTGTTGCTACCGAACCTGCCACACGCAAGCGTGCAAGATCGAAGGGAAAGAGGGGAGCTACTGCTTCCGAAGGTGAAGTGAGTGGAGAACATGCTGAAGGTCTATCAACCACACAGCAACAGCCGCAGGTTAACTCTACTAATTTTACAAAACGGTTAAGGTCTGCTGCTTGGAAAAACTTCACTAAAATCTCAAAAGATGGTGATGAGTTGGTAGTAGCTGAGTGCAACATGTGCCATAGTATCTTAAGAGCACATTCTAAAAAAAGGTACATCTCATATATTAAGGCATATTAAATCTGTGCATCCACATAATGCAAACGAAGTGAATAACTATTTTCTGAAGTCCGAAAAGAATGATGATGGTTCTCATGCATTGAAAAATTACAAGTTTGATCACGACTCTTTAAGAGCTGGGATATCTATGTTTCTTCTAGGAGGCTCCCACCCATTTACTTTAGTAGAAGAATATGGTTTTAGAGTTATGATGGGTATAAGAACTTGTCCTCTGTATAAGAACATTAGTCACCACACTATTAGAAGGGATATCATGACATTGTTTGATAAAGAGAGAAAGGATTTGATAGGCATTATTCACAACAGTCCTAGGCGAGTTAGTTTTACATCGGATAATTGGAAATCTGAAGTTACAAAGTTCAGCTACATTTGCATTACATGTCATTACATTGATGCCTTATGGAAATTAAACAAGAGGATAATATGGTTCAAAAAATTAAATCCACCATATGATGGGGCATCCATTGCTGATGAGATTCACTTGTGCCTTCGTGAATGGAAGCTTGGGACTAAACTGATGTGTTTGACTCTTGACAATGCTTCATATAATGACAAGATGATTGCTTCTTTGAAATCTCACTTGTTGCCTAAAGGTGCTCTTCCATTGTTTGGCACATTTTTCCAAGTTCGTTGTTGTGCACACATACTAAATTAGGTAGTTCAAGCTGGATTGAAATTAATTGATGGTAGTGCTGGCAAACTTCGAGATGGCATATAGTATATTAAGCTTCTTCTAATCGTATGTCCAAGTTTTATGATGGTGTTGAATCGATTTTTCGATTAGATGTGAAGAGAAAACTTAAAGTTGATATGCCTGTTCGTTGGAACTCAACTTACACAATGCTTGAGAGTTGTTTGTATTTAAAAGATGTGTTCTTATAGTTTGCTGAAAGGGATAGTATTTTCAAGGCAAACTTTCTTCCATCTTATGATGAATGGGATATGTTAGCTACCATGCATGGTTTTCTGAAAACATTTTATGAAGTCACTTGCATATTTTCTAGAACCAAATATTCTACTGCAAACTTGTGCTTTAAGTGTGTTTATGTGGTGCATACACGTCTATTGGTGGCATAGGCTGCAGGAAAAAAGTTTATGGCCCCAATGTTAGCTGAGATGCACGAAAAGTTTGATAAATATTGGGCAGATTACAATATTTTTCTTTCATGTGCTGCTGTGCTAGATCCACGTTATAAGCTTGGATTTATAAGGTATTGCTACAATAAGCTTTATACCCTTGATGATGTTGAACGTCGGGCTAATGAAGTGAGGGATACCTTGTCAAACCTTTTTGAGGAATATCGTCAGGTTCATAATATTTCATCAGATGTTGGAGCAACTTCAAAACCTACTGAAGGTGGAACTGATTTGTTCAATGATTATGAACAATACATGGTAACCAGTTGTACACATGAATCGAAATCACAGTTGGACCTTTATTTGGATGAACCTTCTAGAGGCTTGAACGACAAGTTGGATGTTTTAGACTATTGGAGCAAGACATCTATGCGTTATCCTAAGCTGGCATCAATGGCTCGTGATGTTCTTGCTGTTCCTGTCTCGAGTGTTGCTTTAGAGTCGGCCTTTAGAATGGGTCGTAAAGTTATAACCAACTGTCGAGGTTCACTTAAGCCAAAGACTATTGAATCTTTAATGTGACTTCAGAATTGGTATCATTCAAAAATGCAGCAAGGTTGTGAACTGAATTAAATCTATCTATATTCTATTATGTTTGTTTCGTGCTTGAATTTAATATTCTACATTTCTACTGTTACAGGAGAGGAGAATGATCAAGTTGAATCTTCAAATGCTCCTTGTAAGTACTGAAGCTTCTTCGGAATCTGAATGTAATGTTTTTTTCTCATTCACTTTCATATTGTTCTACATCCATTATTATTCTAATGCATTTTTGCTTGTTGCTCCGTAATATTGAACATTAATGCGTGCTTGTGTTTGTTATGATTACTAGATGCATGCTGGTTGCTGCCTTGCTGGATGACTAGGATGCCACATGCTGGATGCTATCTATTTGTTTTCTTTGGTTTTTTGTAATGCTGGATTAATGTAATGTAAGGAGTTGAACTGTGTTGTTGGTCTGATTACTAGATGCATGCTGGTTGCTGCCTTGCTGGATGACTAGCATGCTACATGATAGATGCTATCTATTTGTTTACTTTGGTTTTTTGTAATGCTGGATTAATGTAATGTAAGGACTTGAATTGTGTTGTTGGTGGCTTGATGAAAACTTGGTATTTGTAATGCCCATAGTTGGTGTTGGTGGCTTGATGAACTGTGTTTTTGCAATTCAATGATATTATATTTTTCTATACTTCTGTAGGTTTTATTCTTTCCAAAACAACACTTGTGTCAACAACCATGTGCTTCCCTACCTTTTATATATATGAGATCAGCAGGACTGCATTTGCAAACATGAAAAAATTTGATGTGTTGTTGGTGAGATGAATCTTTCACCGGGCTTCGGGCTTTTGGCCGGGCTGGGCTCGGGCCTAAGTTTAAGTGCATTACGTCGGGCCGGGCCGGGCTTGGGATTCGGGAAAAAAATTCGGGCTTTGTCAAACCCGGCCTAGAACCGGCCGGCCCGGCCCGGCAGATGATCAGGTCTAGTTGGAGCGTTTCCATCCTAAACTATAATTATATGTTCTATAACATTATTTACTACATACTTTATCTATCTCTTTGCAATTTTTCATACTTCGGTCGGCGCACTGTCGGGTGGCGCGTAGTCCTGCACGAACCCAAAGGCCAAGGCAGAGGCCGAAATGACAGCACGTGCCATTTTGTGTTGTCTACGTCGTCCGTCTTGTTTGCCTCCGATCCTTTTTGGTTCATGATTTTGACACGGTTCTGATTCAGTTTATAAAATTTGTTATTCTATACATACTGTAATATTTTGTAATAATCTTTTAAGGTTTTGTGGAATTTTTTTCAAAAATCTACAAAATATTTCTAAATAATGTTCTTAGCTTTTTCAAGCCTATTTTAAAGGCACTCAAACTTTTTGAACTACAATGAAAATTAACCCACAGCTGTGAATCAACGAGGGCTACTCCTCCCCCTGCGTTGCGTGTCATGGTTCTTGTTTCTTCATCCGTACGTCCAGCCTACGTACATATGTACGTATAAATAATATACGTACATATGTACGTTATCCGTATGATCCAACCAAACCCTCTGCCGCCGGTATAGCACGCACTGACACACGTAGGTGCATGCAATCATGCAGACGTACGTATTGTCTCCTTGCATACGAACATGTACTGCATTGTAATACGACAGATTGATTTTGTATTAATTCCACTGCAGGAACGTTCATCTTTCTAGACCGCCGTCTACCATATATAGTTAGGAAACCGTCCACCCAAAGAATGGTTCGTCGACCATAAGCCGCCGACACTGCTCCGTCGACCATAAAAAAAATGGTTGACGGCACTCTCTACGGCCGTCGACCATTTCTAGGGTAATGGCCAAATCCCTCTGTCAACTTATGGTCGACGGCCGCGTGTCAGCTGCCAACGACCATAATTTAAATGCAGGGGTGGATTATGGTCGACGGCCTGTTAAATGGCTGTCTACCGTTGCTAAGGTGGAGGGTTAGCTATCACGTTTTATGGTGGACAGCCTCGTACTGGCCGTCGACCATAACTTTTGGGCCACTAGTTATGTCCACGGCCAATCCAAAGCCGTCCACCATAATTTGGTTGCAGAAAAAATGCTGAATAATTGTCAAGAAAACAAAAAAAAAATACACCGCTGCCGTCGAGTTACCGCGATGGCAGCTTGTGCTGTACCTGCAAAAAAAAAAATCCAAAAATGGAGGAGAGATTCTAGAGGTCCAAACTCGTGCTAGGACAGAAGCCCAAACCAAAATTCGGGGATTGCAAAATTACCAAATTTGGGAGAGTCCTAAACCTACTCGGATTAGAATTTGAGCCCAGTTCAATGTCTACCCACTTAAGTGCTTGACCTAGGTTGAGCACCATAGTATAAATACACCCCAAGACCCCTCTCAAGTCCACAATTCCTGAGAAACCTGTATCCCAACCCTAGCCGCTGAAGAGTTCATGAGGTATCTCTCACTGTGCGTTGCCCAAACCCGAGTGTATATGTCTCCATTGTATAGACCTCGTCGAGACGGTCTATATGCATATGGATCGCATGTTTTGGCCAACGAATTTGTTGGGAAAAGCTCGCTAGAGTTTGGGTCGCGCCGCCGCTGACATCGACGCTGGCCCGAGAATCCCGCCGCAGCCCCGAAGTCCGCGACGCCGCGCCACGCGTCCCACACCCGCCTCAGCCGCGCGCCCGCATCCTTTAGCCGCCGCTGCCATGCGTCGCGGTACGGTTCGCCGTCGCCGCCCGCTCGTCTCATGCCGCCACGTGTCGCCTCGCCACCGCTTCCCGCCCGCGCGTTTCCTCCCGCTGCCACGCGTCGCCCCCTCGCCGCGTAGGCGCCGCATCCGCCAACCAGATCGCGCCCCGTGTCACCAGCGTGTGCAGCCGCCGCCCCGAGCCGCTGGTTCGCTGGTTTTTGTTCGGTTAACCGAAATAAAACTAGCTTATTCTTTTCTATGTTTTCTGATTTATTTAATTCTTATAGGAATTGTTTAGGGAGCATCCGAATTCCAAATTAGATGATTGTAGAGCCATTAATCCCATAAAATTGCCTATAATTTTATATATTTTATGGAGGTATATGTTCTGTTGATGAGATTTCTGTTCTTATGCATTTTCATCTACGTGTAGATCGCACCTGCATGCACTGTTCAGGGATTTTCCAGGAGCAATTCGGAGGGGGATCCCAGGACCCAGAGTACTACCAAGGCAAGATAGATTGCATCTTGCTCTCCTATTTTGCAAAACTCACCCGCTACTTGTTTTATTTATTTTTCTCTTGCATGAAATGAAGGGAAGGGTTAGAATCCTATTATATTAACACCGAGTCTTCTACCCTGTGAATTTAGCCATTTATTGTTGCCACTAGTATTTCCTAGCCTATCCTTTTGCATAGATGCTAGTGCTCGTGTGTTGTTAGTTGTTAGGTTATTTATTATTTAATTATTCTTGTGACTTGGTATAATTGGAGGTGTTGAGTTACTTTAATAACCTAATCAACTAAAACCTACGTGACTAAAGGTGGTAAGTCAGGTAATTTTGTGGAATGAGGATTGTCGTGGAGGTAGTCACCTTGGTCTAAGGACCCTTGACGTGTGCTTATCCAACCAAACCATACAAGCGCAATCATTAGTGCTAGCTCTAGCATGTCAGCCAACATGTGCTAGTCCTGACTTAGTAGTTAGGGAAAAATGTTAGCATACGATACTTTGAAAAGATCGGGCTGCGATCCATTGGCTCAAGAGGGGGACCCATAGTGTCGAAATCTTAGAGGGGGTATTGGTGTTAACAAAAAAACTAATGAATCGCTCTGTATCGTTACTTGGTCTGAGTTCCAAAGGAAGAGCTAAGACATAAAAGTACCAGTAGGCTTATGGGTAAAGTGTGTTATACTCTGCAGAGGTTAAAACTATCATGATAGCCGTTCCCACGGTCATGGGAGGGGAGAAAGGTCGCACATGGTAGCCTCGTGTGTTAATAATTAACCTGATGGGTTGGTGTAGCTTAAGTTATTCGAGGCAAGCTTTGTTCTACAGAGGGGCTTTGGAAGCCGACCTCTGTGTGGTTACTTTGGGAATCTTTTCATTACTAATTGTCCTACAAATTGTTTTATAACACTTTAACTAATTTGACTAGAATAGGTGTTTATGCAAAATAGCCATCCTGTTCTTGTTTATATCCTTACATTTATTATGAGGATTCTTGTTGGTTAGCCGTGTACTCACTATACAAACCACGGATATATTTGTCTTCAGGAGAAGAATCGGGTCTGGTTTGCCTACAGGATAAGGAGGATTCTGTACCGGATTTCGACCAGGATTAGCTATCGCTCAAGGGTAGGAATAGAGCATCGTCATACTTTATTTCCGCTGCATTTATCTAGATTTCCGCACTCTAAACTATATTATATTGTCTTAATCAAACTATTGTAATAAGTGGTTGTGCTGAAATTACTTTTGCGTATTATGTTATTTTCTTAATTAGTTAATTGTGATTGTGCGATGATGTTCGACAATTGTCGCTCATGAGTTGCTAGTATTGATATCTGGGCCTAGCAATCGATCATGAGTGGATCCTGGTGAAGCCAGGGTCGCGACACCCCTGATTTCTCTCAGCTCTCCTCTCTTCCCACCGGCCGAGGCGACGCCACTGTGTGTCCCGTACAATAGCAGAGTCATCGCCGTTGTTGTTCTTGTCATCGCAAACCGCAATCGTCTTGGAACTTCGCTCCCTAGTTTTCCACCACGGAGCAGCATCGCCGCCGAGCTTGACCAACCCATGCCGCCGTGGTCGTCGCCGCCTCACTGTGCCACCGTGACCACGTAGCGCCGCCTACCCACCCTGTGCCAGCCACCGCCTGAACGCATGCGCACCCCGCGTCGCCTAAAAAACACAAAGCCGCTGCGTCTCCACATCACCCCCCCCCGCCGGAGCCCCGACCCACTTCCGCGCTGATTCCGCCGTCCCCGAGCCCACGGGCGTGGCTCTTTAGCACCGTCACGCTACCCTTTTTCTTTCCCCGTCGTCGAAGCATCTCGGCGTCGACACCCTTTCAAGCGCCGCCGCCATAGTCGTCGCCGACCATCCAGACGACGGTAATCCTCGACGCGGACACCACCAATCGGTTCCCCCTCGCCATGCTCTTTCTTCCGAACCGCTCACCCTGGCCGGAGAAGCCGTCATCCGCCGGATCGCACCACCGCGCCGCCGCGAGCTCTGCCTAGAGCCACTGACAGGCCGACCCCGCCTGGCAGAGCTCGGCAGTGCAGTGGAGGGCGCGGGCGTCTGGTTAGTTTGGGCCATGTTGGCGTCCAATAAAGTCCAAATTTATACGCCAACATACGTCGATATTCCGGTCATTTGGGAGAAAATCATGGTTTATAATAACTTTTTTATTTTAAACTAATAAATTTCCATAAGTTTTGGTGAGTATTTGTCCTCAGGTTCAAACTAGAGAAAACCGGAGCCGAACCGGAGAAAAACCTAGACCGGCCGACCCACCCTAGGCCGGCCGGCCTAGACTTTTTCTCCAACCGACCCCAAAATTGTCCAGGTGGCTAATAAGCATCCAATGAAGAGATCCCTGCCGTCCATTCAAGTCGGTTTGATCCAATGGCTGTACTTCCTTTACAAATGGAGCATAGGATTCTAAACGAACCATTACTTGCCGGAGCCAACTAACAAAACCGACTTACGAAGATGATCTACACCGTTAAAGAAGCATCCTAGAGAAAATTGGCGGTCAGATGATGAAAAGGGTGGGCTGGCCAACCCACCTAGGCCGACCGACCCACGTCGGATGCCCTTTGGATTCCCCCTTTGGAGGGTGGCAAGATGACAAGTGTCCTATTCCGTGGCACCCTCTCATTGGCTCCGGAACACTATAAAAGGACCCCCTCACCTCACTTTGGAGAACACCACACTTCATTTCATCCACTTCACTTAGAGTTGCTCTTTAGTTAGAGTAGATTAGCTGGGAGTTAGAGTCGAGTCAAGCTGAAGCCTTGGAGTTCCGGAAGTGTCTTCGAAAATTTAGGTAATAGCTCTTGTACCCTTTCCTAATTATTTATTTAATTCGTGGGATCACTTCATTCATTTTATTATGTGTTGAGCTTTATTTGAGATTGACCGTAATAACTTCGTATAGCATACATTATACGAAGTTATACGAGGTACTGAGGAAGATTGATTGGAAATAGTAGCAGACGTGGTGTCTGAGACTAGGACTAACTCGGTTTACACCCGGGCCCACGTATATGTGGTAGGTGGTGACAGCCCTATCCATCCGTAGATATTAATTATCTCATGCGTAACCCACAGCGTCCGGCTTTGGATCAGTAGAGCCCTATCGGAATGATCATAACCATTCGGGATTCCAATTCAGGATAGCGGGTGGTAGTGAATGTCCGAGCTTCGACGAGGAATATTAAGTGAACCACTGATCGTTATCGCCCAAGCTCTATCAATAAACTGAATCACACAACATTTGCGAACTTTTTAAACCCGTCTCATTGTCCTCCCAACTGTCTGCGTAATTATTGTAGCACTCTACTTACTGTGTGTGTGTGTGTCACCGGTCTATTTATCGTATCATATTTACCCCTTAGCTAGCTGGTTGGTATCTCAATAATATAGATATTAGAATTATCTTTCTCCCTCATTCCCTGTGGATTCGATACCTTGGAATACTCCTAGGTGAAAACTACAAGCGATATTCGTCCGCTTGCGGATTAATTTTTAAGAGCGTAAGAATCGCCAACAAGCCGGCACAGGTTGAATGGGCTGCTCATGGCCTACTACGGCATTTCCATTCAACAAATAGTTTTCTATTTTGAAATACACTCTAAATTTCATATCTAATTAATATTAATTCATAAAAATGCCTAATAAATTTTATTAAATTCATAAACATCCAACCTTTCGAAATAAAATATTTTTACGCATTAAATTTTTTTCCTGCACAAGTTTAATTAAGAATTGAAAAATCCATGCTATATAATTTTTATTATTTTAATAATAATAATAATACAAGATAAATTTCAATAAATAGTGAAACTCCACCTTTGCAAAGTAAATGTTTTCATACATTGAAAGTTTCATTTTTATAAATGTACTTAAAGAATTGTATTTTCTATGTTTTTAGGCACTGGTGTTTCGGGATTGGATTGTGATATTGGTGTGTTGTCTGGCGCTACATTTGAAGGCAAGTCCACTTGACGCATATTCTATATTTTATGTTTGTTTGCGAAATGTTTGTGAAATGCTGAGAAGTAAAGATGCATGATATTTGCTTAAATGATAAATTGGGAAGATAGTTATAACCTGAAAAAGACAAAGATTTTTTCCTCATGTAATTATTTTTCAACCCTAGAGATATGAATGGTAAATGGGTTCACTCAGTAACAAATCATGTTTAATGGTGAAAGGTGAATCTTGATAAAAGCTACAAGATGATGACATAAAATAATGGCCACTTTGCTATGTCGCATTATTTCATGTGGGTTATTAATGAAACTCTAAATTGGGATTTTGGATGTTCTTAAAGATGGTGAAATGAGAAAACGATGTTTTCATATCAAAACGAAAAATTTGGTGCTATAAACACATATTTGACTGAGAAGGAAGAATGACTACTGTTAGGGTACGGGGTTACCCTGGTAAAATGGAGTCTGACACCTTAATTAGTTTAAGGACTATTTTCCTGTGAATCTACGAACCGGGCTCATACAGTACGACCAGCTGAGCTAAGTAAGCCTAGGAAGCTACCGAAAACTATTCCGATTTGAAATCGAGACACCAACGAATGGGAACTCGGGCTGATCCTTGTAGCCTTATTATCCGGTCATTCCGGTGGTCACCTCGACGTGATAAATTTTGGACAGTGGGATGACCAGGGTTGGTCACGCGTGCTCCATATTTAATGATATATAGTTTCCAGTTGATTTCTTGGAATAACTGTCTTTGTGCTATGCGTCTTTGGCTTGTATCCCCGATATTCTGACAAGCGCGCACTAGCAGTCGAGGGTAAAGTGTACACACTCTGCAGAGTAATATATAAATTATCATGATAGTCGCGCTCTCGGTTATGAGCACGCTTGGTGACTGTTCATATGGTAGCTATATCTATACTTCTCATCGCTTTCAAAAGACAAAATTGGTTACTAATCTGAGGAGACAAAAGTCATTCAACTAGAAAGAAATGATTTCTTACCTATACTCTGATGATTTTCCCCAAAAGAAATTTTGTATATTGTAGAAAAGCTTTATGAAAGGAATTTTAAGAAAAACCCAAGAGAACTGTCCTTTGAATTGAGCTTCACATTGTGACGACGTGTTCTTCAC
>SPJY01005481.1:0-10438 GCA_005191435.1 Raddia distichophylla | reverse complement strand
AAAGCACTTTATTTGTTGGTCCACAATTCATATATTTACGATTTAAATGGACACGCTTAATCAGACCTTTTGTATTTGTGATTGATATTCACAGCCACATGTTTGAATTTTGTGACTATCATGTTATAATGCTTAGGTGACTTAGTATTTTTATTTCTTCTGATGGTTTATAAATTTGGTTATAGTGTTAAGTGATTTAGTATTTTTATTTCTTTTGTTGGTTCCTAAATTTGGTTACTGTGGTGGTTGGTGACCAAAAATATTTATGTCAAATAATATTTTAATTTATGTTTTTGTTTATCATTTATGTATTCTTCCCTTCCCTTTAAACGTCTATAGCAAAGCATGGGCTGATGGATAGGTTATTCTTGATGCTTGGATCCGACCTAAACGGTCAAAGCTACATCACGTAACGTGCTATACTCTCGATCTGAAATGATCTCACACATATAGTGTCTTCCCTGCAAATCACACTTCATGTTTATATATTTTTCTAAGAATTATGTTTTTCTTTCATCCCTTTATGGTCCGTGGCAGAGCACGGGCATTGTACTAGTGCATGTAATCCATCCGTTTTTTTATTTGACGCTTTTAACTTTTAAACACACATTTAACCATTCGTCTTATTCGAAATTTTTGTACGAATATGAAAAAAAAAGTCATGTTTAATTTACCTTTATTGCTAAACCAAGTGACAATAAAATAAATGGTATTTATATAATTTTTTTAAATAAGACGAATGGTCAAAGTTGGGTTCAAAAGTCAAAGACGTCAAATAAAAAAGAACGGAGGGAGTACATTATACAGTTATACGCTGCGTATATCAGTACGTGCTTTTTTATGAAGTCGGGCCCGTCGTGCTTTGGGTACACGTGACAAAAAAGCAGGCAAAATTATTTTTTATAAATTCGTACACTGTTCAAATAAAAAAGTTATCTACATGAACAAGATGCGTCTCGAAATTCTCTACAACTTTTATGTTCAACCGAGATTCATTTAAGCAACATAAGACCTCGAAAAAGGAGAATTACCAAGGACTATGTCGTTCATCCTAATGCAGGCAGCGAACAAAATAATTTTTATAAATTGATACATTGCACAAATGAAAATTTATATACATATAAAAGACGTGTCTCAACATTATCTACTCTCGACATTATCTACAATTTTTGTGTTGAACCAAAATTCATCTGAGCAGCAGAAGACCTCAAAAAGGCAAATTACCTAGGATTGTGCCGTCCACCCTAAAGCAGGCAATGAGGAAAATAAATTTTATAAATTCATACGTTGCTCAAATGAAAACATTGTCAACACGAAAAAATGTGTATCGAAATTATCTCTAAATTTTGTGTTGAACAGAAATCCATACGAGTAGCTAAAGATCATAAAAAACGCAAATTACTGACTCGTGGTCTATTTCGGGCCGAGCCAGGCTGCCCGTCGTGCCTGATTTCCAAGCCCGGCACGGCAGCTATTCAGACCGTGCCGGCCTGACCCATTTTTCCTCGTGCCATGCTGTGCTTCCGGCTGCCTTTTTCGAGCTGTGCTCGAGCCAGCACAGACGGCCTGACCAAACTCCCAGTATTAGGTACGTACCCTCCGTTGAGTTACATGTTTTTAACCACTCAACTTATTCAAAAAGTATTTAAAGATTATTTATTTTATTATGCTTTGTATTATCATTAAAGCTACTTTAAACATGTATTATATTTTTCATATATATACGCCGCGTATATACATGAAAACAATTGTGCACAGTACGTACGCTGGATACTTCTTTCCACATGGAAAATGGCATCTGTTAAAGCATTAAAAAAATTGCTGATTATAGCTGATACCAGATTAGCGCCAATGTGCCTATAGAAATGTCATACCTTGTGAGCTTATTTCATTTGGCCATAATCTTGTGGTACTGCATGTCTTCTATATACCATCGCATTTACTTGATTATTGTTTTCTGTAACATTGGAAAACAAAAACTTAGGAGTTTTAGCCTCGATTATTGCTCCATAATTAAGGTCGGCAGCTACAAGGGAACTCTTTTCAGGCTATTAAACGGGAATGAGACGTGCCAACAATTGCTTAGGAATAAGTTTTTATACAATAAGATCTTATCTAAAGTAGAAGCACTCATTTTCTGAATGGGCTCATGAAAGTTAAGAGACCTTCTACGATTAGGTTCATTCCATGTTAGAGAATGTTCTGAAATTAGCTTATGGAATAATATTTGTGTAGCGCAATCTCCTTCAAAAGAACAATATCCAACCATTGTTCTATTGTTCAAAAGAAGTACAAATAGCAGGTGTTTAATTTTATTATGTATCCTTTTGTAGAGTTTTATTGGATCAGAAGCTCACGGAATGGCTACATTTATAGACTTTCCAATATTTAGGCTTGGTTCTTTTCGGTTTATCTTATTTAACTTATGTATTTATTTAACTTATCTACTAATTTGACTTATCTTTTTTAGGTAGCCCCGAGAGTTCGATCAACTTCGTTCACCTTTTAGACAAGTCTTAGAGAGAGAGAAACCGGATTCAAAAAAATATGTTTTAAATTTAAACAAAGATAAGTAAATAGACAGATAATTCAAGTAAATCAGATAAGGTGAAAAGATCAAGGACTTAGACAATGGTTGACAAATTGTTTTATTGGAATTTGCACATAGAAAAAATTGCACGGTTGTCCCCTGAACTTGCAGCGAATCTCACTTATCGTCTCGAACTTCAACTTTACTTTCTTGACACCCTAAACTTGTCTACGTTTGCACGGTTGCCCAAAAAGTATTAAGGCTACCGTTAAATGATGAGGTGGGTGCCAAACAGAAGTTAAAAGCTAATACAGCTAATATAACGGTGATATGAAATTCACTTTGAATTTTTTAAATACAAATTTTAAAATTTTACCATTCATGAAATTCATTTTTCTATAATTTAAAATTTCATAAATGCATCCATTTTCAATTTTAAATTCAAAAGCTCATATTCTTTAATTTAATTTTTGAAACCACATACACTAGCAAAAAAATTAACTAGGGTGGATGGCTTTGTGAATGTTGTCGGCCATCGTAAGTTCTCTATATATTGTTCTCTGGGTTTACATATATGACAAATAGCCATGTATAGTTGTTTTACGTTTGCTTGCAGTCGAAATGTTCGCTTTTCTCGTAGTGTGTGGGTTCTTCCATCGCTCCAAGTGAACCAAGGTCCACAGAGGAGGTTCTCCTTAAGTTACATGGAGTTCTTAAGCCCTACATGTTCTTTGAGCTGAAAAGAACAGGGTCTTAAATCTTCTTGCTTGTCATATACTCGTGTATAGCTCCAACTCGTCTCTCCACTAAGTGAATGAATCGTGCCCGAAAGGTGTCCTTCTGTAAGTTGATGGTAGCTAGGAGTCCAAGCAAGCAAGAAGAATACCCCACTGGTTCCTTACACCGACCGGATAAGATAATTAATTATGAACGAAATTTGGTCCCAAAAGTTCACAGATTAGATTGTCATCCACCGTATCTAATTTGCAGGTTTCCTGCAGACAAAGTATAGATCGTATGAAAGACCTAATTAGTGCTCGCTTAGCCACCGAATTAAGGCCCCTCGCATTTGCCAATAGGCTGTTTGGTTGCCTGCATCCAAGGAGATTTACATCTAGAGATACAAAACTAGGGTGTTTGGTTGTCTTCTCACCATCTGAATCTGTGGCTCTCCAGATACAATTACCCCCTCCGGGCCAGGCTCTGAAGATACGACCAAATTGGGCGTTTCCCCAGAGCCAGACTCCGCAGATGCAGCAACAACCACGTGCGCGACACATTTGATTCATTTATTTGCTATATCTTGTGATTAATATTTTCGATTACCGAACCGATTTGAAAAATGGGTTATTGATATTTTTTCGAACAAAGCGAGACCACACTTGCCATATAAATTTTAAAAGTTTAAAATTTTTATTTTTGAATTTATTTATTTATGAGACTTTCTTTTGATTTTTTATTTTCGTAATTGATTTTTTGTTATTTTGATTTTCTAGAATTTATTTTTTAATATGTTTCATCCCTCTTTTGAATTTCTCCATGCCATTCTCTTCTTAGTGGAGTCAACCAAACAACATCTCTACGCAACCTGTACAATCTCATAGACCTAACCAAACAATAACCATTTGCATCATCTCAGCCTGGCTCCAACCAGCCTGACTCGGCTCATACAACCTGGTTCAACTGAGAAGGTAACCAAACAGCCTACAAGAGTATCCTGCAAGTATTCATAATCCACAAGCAAGGAGCAACCTGGACAGATTTGAATTCCATTGCCCTAAATACTGAATATGGTTACAATTAAGTGGAGAATCCTTTGAACAAGATCAAATATGGGGAAGTGCTTGCTGCTAAGCCAACGAAGCTGCGTCCAAACCATATGACTCTTCTTTGGGGCAGGATACAAGCACGTTTAATATTTTTCAAGGCCAACATTTCGCTTATGCTATCTCTTTTTTTTTGGCGGACGTCAGCATCCGGACCCGGCGCGTTGCGTTGGATCAGACATGCCTGGACCGTCGGATCACTGGCCGCGTGCGCATCCGAGCGCAGCCGCACCTGTACGCCTACACGATACGTTGGCTAGATGTGCAGTTGATCGTTTGTCAATTAAACTTTTTATTTTTGTATAAAATTCAAACAGTGTTCAAATTGCATGGAATATATTTCATAATTCTTCTAAAATCGAGGGCAACCCATTTTAAATACTTTTGATTTTTAAATTTTTTCACTTTTAATTTTTTTTATATGAAACTAGGAGAACCTATTTGTGAAACTTGACACGTACATTAGTGAATCTTGAATAATAATGTACTAATAGAACTTGACAAACACGGTTGACACTTGAACCTTGGCCCATGTGTTGATTATTCTTGTTCCATGTACTGATGAACCTTGACCCATGTACTGATGAATCGTGCCCCTGTACTGGCTGAACCTTGGTTGTGTACAGATGAACCTTGACCCCACGTATTGATGAAGGCGAGTGCCAGATGAAACCTGATGAAACTTGGATGTAACCTGATGAAACTTGGCTGAAACCTGTTGAAACTTAGATTAAACCTGATGAAACTTAACAGTTTGACAAGTTTAACGAGTATGAAATCCAAGTTTCGGTAGCCGAAACCCAAGTTTCACTAGGCAAGATTGAAGTTTCAATAACTTGAGAACCTGCTGATGAAACTTGAGAATTTATTGATGAAACCTGATGATCTACTAATGAAACTTAAGAAAACACGATCAAAATTTATATGGCAACATACGTCTCGTTTTATTTGTAAAAATAGGAGGAACGCGTTGATGCAAGCGGTTGGTGTATTAAAGCACCCAGTCAAAATATATTGTCGCCGAAAAGAAAAATACAAAACGGAAGTAGTTCGTGCGGGAAGCAGTTCGCGCTGGGCGCGTTTCACGCTCGCGCGAGTTCGACGCGTTGGACTACCAGCGTGTAGTGTTTTCACAAAAAGTTTCGTGAGTACAAATTGAAGTTTAAAAGGAAACATCTCAACTTTTAGTAGAAAAAAAAAATCCAAGTTTTAGTAGACAAAATTCAAATTTCAATGACAAAAACTTTCAGTAGCTGTATACAACACTACTTGCCGGCGACTGCATGCGAGCTAATCTCTACAGCATGAAGAGTAGCATCGTATGCGTGTAGCAAAATTAAATGACAACGTAGCCACTGAGTGTGCACGTAGCAGTACTTGCGGAGTTCAGACACGGATGATAATAAAAAAGAATGGGTCCTCCCACCCATGTGAGCCCTCTCCCATGCCGCCATGCGCTCGAAAAATTCATGCCATGCGCGCAGGAAGCTGCGCGTGGGCCACGCTGCCCGCAAAGGCCTTGATACACAAGGCATTCAATTTTGGTGGTTGAGCGAGGCTATGGCCTCATGGCGGGGGTCTCTCGTAATCATGTGATGTCAACTAAGAGCATTTTCAGTAGATTCACTAAAAAGTTTTTTATAAATACTGTTCCGAACAGTCTCAGTCTCTATAACGATTTCCAGCAGAGTCTCTATCTTCTCTATATTTAGAGCCTCTCTGTATATCTTTTCAAGGATAGATACTCTGCTGGAGATGATGAAAATACAGAGAACGGACAATGATTTAGAGAAGCGAAATAGAGAACGAAATATAGAGATTAGCCACTGAGTGTGCACGTAGCAGTACTTGCGGAGTTCAGACACGGATGATAATAAAAAAGAATGGGTCCTCCCACCCATGTGAGCCCTCTCCCATGCCGCCATGCGCTCGAAAAATTCATGCCATGCGCGCAGGAAGCTGCGCGTGGGCCACGCTGCCCGCAAAGGCCTTGATACACAAGGCATTCAATGTTGGTGGTTGAGCGAGGCTATGGCCTCATGGCGGGGGTCTCTCGTAATCATGTGATGTCAACAAAGAGCATTTTCAGCAGATTCACTAAAAAGTTTTTTATAAATACTGTTCTGAACAGTCTCAGTCTCTATAACGATTTCCAGCAGAGTCTCTATCTTCTCTATATTTAGAGCCTCTCTGTATATCTTTTCAAGGATAGATATTCTGCTGGAGATGATGAAAATACAGAGAACGGACAATGATTTAGAGAAGTGAAATAGAGAATGAAATATAGAGATCCTGTTGATGATTGTAAGCTGAGTACTTGAGTGGAAGGGAAAGTCGACAGTATGGACAAATATATAGATCAAATCAAAGTAATATGATTTCACGTTGATTTGTTACCAAACCAGCTTACACAAGATCTATTTGAAAGCATCGCTTTATGATTCCACGGGCGATAAAGACGGAGGCGAGGAAGGAGGATGAGGCGATGATGCAGGGGAGGGAGTTAGGATAGGATAGGATAGGATCGAGAGGCAGAGGAGAGGGAGAGGACGAAAAAAAAAAGATAAAATCAACTGAGAGTTAAATACATCTTAATCGCTTGATGTCAAGTCAGTCCAAAAAAAAAAGATTAAGATCATGGCAACCCTCAATTTTATACTTACCTTGAGAGCTGCCATTCACATGCAGTACTTACAACATATTTAGGAATCATGAAGCTGTGCTTCTTATAGATGTGTGGGCTAGATGTGTCCGTAATATAAAAGATTTACTAGTGAATGGTGTATCATTCAATTGGTATAGATGTTTCATATAAAACAGTGAATGTAACACTACGTGAAACACATGAAACGCTAACGCTAACGCTAACCTAAAATACTAATGTAACCTGGTGAACACCATCTGAAACAGTACACCCGTCCATTACCGATCCGGCCGGATGGATAAATCGCAGAAAGTCCCCTCCAACTCCGCGAAATTCTCTCGCCATGTCATCCTTCGTCACACCCCACCACCGCTGCTCCGGCCACCTCCTCCCCCCGGCCAGGCGCGCCGCCCCGCTCCGCGCGCGCCTCTTCGCGTCGCAGTCTGGCCGTCGCGTGGCGGCGAGGGTGATGAGCGCTGAGGCTCCCCGTGGCGTGGCGCCGGCGGTGCCGCCGGGGCCTGGGGCGGTGACGGTGGCGGAGATGGTGGAGGAGGCTGCCGTGTGGTGCGCCGTGCACGGGCTCGTCGTCGGCGACCGCAAAGACTCGGTACGGGCGCTCGCTCCCTCCCTGGTCCATTCGTTTCCTGATCAAAATGTTAATTTTTCCCCTCACAATCACATAATCCATTTGGAGGTGTGTTTTTTCAAATGTGATGCGCTGATTCGTTGTAGCTTGTAAGCAGTGCATATGATGATTTATTGTTTTAATGGATTACGGATTTCGATGATGGCTCGGAAACAGTGGTTGTAAAGAAGTTGCGTTCCTGGGGGATATACTCACTCCATTGTAAAATAGTATGTCGTTTATCCTAAGCCAAACTTTTGAAACTCTATCCATAAAAAATTGAATATTTAGATTGACCACATAATGATCATATAGAATTATAGATACATTTGTCTCGAAAAGAATTTATTTAATATTATGATTTAATTGCATTTCATAAATAAATTGTGAGAAATTATAGTGGTCAAAGTTACATTTCGGAGGCCATGTCAATGTACAAAATGACCACTATTTTAGAATGGATGGTGTACAGATTAACCAGCATAGTATTGATTGACTCCTTGCAGAGATCGGGAACAGTCCCTGGTGTTGGTCTGGTTCATGCTCCATTTTCGCTGCTTCCATCACATTTTCCAAATTCTTTCTGGGAGCAAGCATGCGTGTTGGCGCCTATTTTCAATGAGCTTGTCGATCGTGTGAGCCTGGATGGGCAGTTCTTGCAAGATTCTTTGTCTAGGCAAGTTTCAAACTACATTTTGAATGTTCTATATTTTGATGTGTAGATCTTTGTTATAAACTTGTGTAAAGTGTACTAGATTCTCAACTTTCAACTGATTGTTATCCATATCGATGTCTATTAATCCAATCATCAAATTGATCTGTCCTTTTTTTCTTTTTTCAATGTAGATTAGATAAAAGGTTCTGAATTTTAGGAATTTCCATTCATTATGTATTTTCAGAACGAAGCAAGTTGACGATTTCACTGCTAGGCTGCTTGAAATTCATGCGAAGATGATGGCAGTAAATAAGGAGGAGGTAATTAACTGATTTACTTGTTACATCTTATTCTGGATTCTGAGAAATATGTTTGTTAGTATGGTACTGACAAGTTCTTGATAAACCATGAGGATATCCGCTTGGGGTTGCACCGATCTGATTACATGCTGGATTCTGAAACCAATTCACTTCTTCAAATCGAGCTCAACACTATTTCATCATCTTTTCCTGGTCTTAGCACCCTTGTAAGCGAACTTCACAGGTGAAGTAACCTTGCGCTCCGACACTCTTGGTATAACTATCCTTTTTTTTCGGTTCATTTGATTTCAAGTAAACTCTTAAAAGCATAAAAGAAGCTGATGCATTGAAATATTCACTATGCATATTTGAAAATTTTTACTTTTCACATTTCAAAGTCTCAACTTAATCTTCCAGGCATAAATTATATTTCTTTTTGTCATCCATTCTTAAAATCCTTAGTTGTGTTGTACTTAAGGAGTAAACTATTGCACATCCTTCGTTGGTGAAAGAGAAATTAGGCAGTATGGCATTCTTAATCTGTAGTAGCATTCATTTCTTCTCTTTGATGTGTACTGGATTTCCTTGTTTTAATCTCCTATGGCCTGATAAGTGCTATTATTGTCAACTACAGGACCTTACTTAATCAATTTGGTAAAGAATTAGATCTTGATTCTAATAGAATTCCTCAGAACCGCGCAGCCAGTCAATTTGCTGAAGCATTGGGGAGAGCATGGTCTGAATATAATAATGACAGGTCTACACTTTACCTATTGCAATTTGAGCTTGTGTTACTCAAGTCATTCAGAATGGGCAATATCAGCTTACTTAGATTTTTCCCCTCTTGGTTGGCCAGTGCGGCAGTTATGATGATTGTTCAACCTGAAGAAAGAAATATGTATGACCAATATTGGATCATTAATCATTTGAAGGAGTCATATCCTTTTACCATTCATTGTCTTTTTCCTCATGTTAACCTCTAAAATGACAATTTCAACTACTGCTCAAGTTAATAGTGGGAAAAGTTTAAGCCAGTACCAAGCTGGATATAACTTATCATTGTAGACATGGTCGTCTAATCCATGTAGCTTTCTAATATAGTCATTTTTTTAATTTCTGATGTTATGTGGCCTGATTCTCCTGTACGATACAAACTTTTTAATGTATTGATTCGGTCTCTCCTGTTCAACACACTTTCTATTGTTTTAATTTATTGTCTATATACATTAACTATAGACATGTCTACTTGATGTTACTTTGGAGAACTATTGTTGGTTTCGGTGAGCATTTATTTTTGCTACTTACAAGGTGAGATCATAGTTAGCAATAATAAAAAATGGGCTTCCCTTAACTCTGTATTACTCATGGTGTAACGACTGTCAAGAAAACTTTGGCACAGGTGGAGGCTGAAGGACAGGTGCTTCCAGATGGCACACTTGTAGTGTATGTATCATGTACATACATAAAGGAAGGCACACTATTTGTTATATTGCTCTGATATTAAAATTTATTATGTAAATGCAGAGATGGCCGGACAGTTGCTGTTGTATATTTCAGAGCTGGGTATGCGCCAAATGATTACCCTTCAGAAACAGTATGTTCTACTGCACTTGTTTAACCAATAACCTTCTCAGTAGAGTTAATTTCTATGTCATTACTTTACTGAAAAACTTTCATGGAAGAACTTATGCGTCAGAATCATAAGATATTTTTTTTGGCGTGATGCTTCCTTATTTTGCTTTCCATCGTGGAGAAGAAAGCTTCTTATGTTTGTGAATTTTATTCTCTGTGTCGTAAAGCTAAAGCCCAACACATTAGGTGATGTAATAGCACATGGCATGTGTGTGATTGTGCACTTA
>SPJY01005462.1:0-17357 GCA_005191435.1 Raddia distichophylla | reverse complement strand
AGAAGCGCAGAGAAGAAGGGCAAAAAAGGAAGGCGACTATGGAAGAAAAAGTCTAAAATTTTTTATAATTAAAGTTTTAAAATTTGAACTTAGTACAAGTATAAAACGTCATGTTCACATATGTTGTAAAGAATCACCAGGTTGTTTGTAATCATAAACACAACCATTCGAATTTAAAATGGATTTACACTTTGACATGTCTATATTAATTCAAGATGCATCTAGAACCCTTTAAGTTTTGGGTTTAGCTACACAAAACTCAACTAATCTCCTTCTAGAACAAGGGCTGAAACTACACATATATGGGAAGATATCATGCAGAACAGATCGCAAGTCCAGCGAAGATACCAACTGTGGTGGCTAACACAGGCACACATGAGCTGGACTGCTGGAGCACGTGAGCTGGAGCTCTTGTGCGACGTGGGCGCAACGGTTCAACCTAAGCTCGACCGCATAACTCGGTCACATGCATATGCTACTAACAAACAAATACAATGACAAGATTATTTGCTGACATCTTCATGAAATAAGAGGTGAAGAGTTTCTTCAGTGTGTGGGTGGACTTGAGGTGATATTTACTTGACGCCAATGGTCTTTTGATCGGTCACTAGCTAGTTAGACTGCAAAGATGATGCAATGCCATGCTCGCGCATCAACCTTGCCACGCCGACACGCCCGTGCACCCGACATCATCATTGTTGTCGATTGGAGCTGCAGAGGACAATATCGGCTTACTCCCTGACTCTCTTTGGTCCTCAGTTTGCTGAAGGTAACAACCACCCTGTTCTCCTCGCTCTTAGTCGTCGTCTGCTCTTTGCTTCCGACTACTACCTAGTCCACCGAAGGTAATCGTCTCTTCGGCTCCTTTTGCTCCCACTTTTTGAGTGGGCCTAACTGCAACTAGTTTGTTGTACTTGGGTGTACGATGTGGACAAAAACAACTAGGCAATAAGGTTGAGGAGAGAAATTGATTATGCCTAGATAACCAGTTAGGATGGCCCATAAGAGACATTGATGAGTGGGTGTTAAAGCAAAAGTAAAAGAAATCACGAGTTTAGCAAAGCAAAAAATTGCTAAATATCTAAAATCTACCGATTAATATTCATCAATTAATTTCTGGTTAATACAAGTAATTGGATTGATCCTAATCCCTAACTCACAGTTTGATTACCGATTACCGATTTTTTTGAACCTTGATCTAGCTATATCATTACGCAACAGTGGGTGGGTTGGCTAGAACGATGAGGTTTCCTCTCAACATATTTTAAAAAATTTGCAGTATTATAGCTATCGAGTTGTGGAAGCGGTAGCGATGCCTGTTTCTCTTATAGTGATAATTTTTTATATTAAAATTTGTTTAAAAAATAATACGTAGAATGATTGTTCTGGCAGTAGAAATGCTCTCATCTTTATAAATACGGGCAAAATAAATATAAAAGGTATGTAGTGCCTGCATGCATGGTGCCTCTTAAATCATTTATTTTGGTTGGCGAGCGCCAGCGTCCGGACGTCCGTCCGGACGCTGGCACGCCGGACCCGTCCCAGCCGTAGGATCGACGGCCACCGCGTGGATCGAACGCATGCATGTGGTCCCGCGTGAATGGAAGAATGCGCAGCGTTGCTAGTCGTTGATTGATTAAAATTCCGATTAAACTTCTGATTTTTGTACAAAATTCAAACAGTGTTCAAAATACGTGGAATAAATTTCATAATTCTTCTAAAATCGAGAGCAACCCATTTTAAATACTTTTTAATTTTTTTTGATTTTTTCACTTTTTTAATTTTTTTATACGAACCTAGGAGAAGGCACTTATGAAACTTACCCATATACTAGCGAAACTTAGTCGTATGCTGATGAAACTTGGCCGTGTGCTGATGAAACTTGGATGAAACTTCGATGTAACCTAATGAAACTTGGGTGAAACCTGTTGAAACTTGATGAAACTTGAACTGACCTGATGAAACTTGATGAAACTTGAAAAAACTTGGATGAAACCTGATGAAACTGACAGTTCGACAAAGTTTTACGAGTATGAAACCCAAGTTTTACTAGGTGACCCAAGTTTCAGTAGGCGAACCCCAAGTTTCATCAGATAAGTTTGAAGGATTATATGGCAACATAGATCTTGTTTTGTTCGTAAAAATACGAGGAACACGTTGGTGCAAACGGTTTGTCGATTGGAGCATCCAGTCAAAAATTATGGTTGCCGAAAGAAAAAAAAAGACCGCGGGACCCACCCTCATGCAGCACAGTTCCGCGCCCTTGGCGCCTTTCGCGGCGCTCCGCGAGACCAGACGGGTCGGCCGTCCGGCTCAAAGCCTTTTCGATTTTGGTTTCATGAAGAAGAACAGCACTAGAAATTACCATGGTGGATTTAATTTGTTCATTTCATTTCATGAAACAAATGATTGATATGTATGGAAATAAACAGTTCATCGCTCAAAATTTCTATCGTGGTTTACTAAGCATCACTCCTCCTTATCACTTAATTAACCACCAGGCCACACACTAACTAATTTTCACGCCTGCGTATGCCTATTCAAATATAGCCACCAAACTAATTTCACATGTTACTATAGCATTCACATATGTGTAAACCACAATTTCGGTTTTGCTCACCGCTAGTCGTCTGGGCGGCGGCTTACCGAGACAGTCGTTTTTTCGCCCGTCTTGAGCCAACGATGGTATGCGTGGAGATTCATGTTTTATCTGTCTTTTGAATAATTTTTTCGCATCGGGTTGCGCGCCCATCAATATCCCGACCTGCCATTAATCTCATGACCTGGAAAGTTTGAATTTGGGGGAGAGAAATTGTGGAGCGAGAGGGGAGGCGAAGGGCTTTTTTCCAAGGCGATTTGTTCCGTCAAGGCGTCGCCATAGCAGCAGCAAGATCCTCACGGTGAGGCGGCGAGGGAGGGGAGATCCTGCGGAGTGTGAGGTGGAGATGCATGCCGCAGCAGCAATCCCCGATGACGAGGCGAGGAGCGGGGGGATCATGCAGGAGTGCGAGGCGGGGACACATCGTCGCAGCACCAGGGATATCCTCGATGAGGCCGAGGCGACGATCCAGGATCCTGAGCAACATGAGTCGGAGATATTTTTGGTGAGTTAATTTTTTCACGATCCATCGCAAACGCATGACGTGTGTTTTTTTTTTGCTTTTTTTTAGGGTTTCAACATATTCGAGGTGCGTTTTTAGATGTTGTGATAGAGCGGGAGAGATCTTTACAAATTAGTTTATGCACAAAATTTATGTCATACTTCATGGATTTGAGACATAGCACAGAGCAGTTATAGCGATGTGTGGCTATGTAAAATTGTAAATGATTCTATTAGACAAGCACGGACATGTTGTGATTTTTGTGTGTTTCAACATTTTTTTTTCCCAAAGTGTATACGAGTTGTGTTTAAAGAGTTAGAGAGAGGCGAGGGGAGAGATTCCAAAGCTGTAGCGTATTCATATATGCATACATACTTATTATGTAGGTTGTGTTTAAAGAGTTAGAGAGAAGTTCTTTTTGGTATGAAGGGGTTTTTTTAGAGTGGGGGAGATCAAGCTTTCCATAGTGTGGGGGGAGATGACAACATGTTTTGTTGTTCTTTTTTGTGGCTTAGGGGGTAGATATAATTTTTGGGATTATTCATTTTTTTAGATGTGTTTTTTATGGCAATATACGCGGCGGTTGTCCAAAAAATGGAAGGAGATACACTTCTAGTTTGTTACTTTTTCTCTACTAGCACGTGAGTGTTAAAATATTTTTTCTGCATTTTTTTGTAGCAATGAAGACAAGAAACAAGAGGCCGACGAAAAGCATGAAGCAAGACTCTGATGATAGCAACGACAGTTTGGAATGCAAAGGTACGGGGCCTGTTGGAGCATTCGTTTTTAACTGCAAGTCCATGTTTGTTTTATGTAATCGTGAGACAACACTTGTTTTGTAGAATATTTCGTTAAAACGAGAAAAAAGAAGAAGGCAAAACGAACTATCAATGATTCTTCAGAAAGCGATGCAAATGATTTTAGTGTTGAGAACATATCAGATGAATACAATCCCTTCTTACAAAACTCTTCTAGAGAGGTTATTTTTTACTCTTTTACGTACAATATACTTATTTTTACTTTTTCTTTTTTATGTAGAGAAGCTGACATTTCCAGCATAATGACTATTTTTTATTTTCTTGCTTTTTTGTTTAGGGTCTCAAAGGCGACAAAATTGATACATCAGATAATGCTGCAATCAATAGATTTACTGAGATGGTACTGCTCCTCCTTTTTGCTATATTTAATATTTTTGTCATCTTTTTTGTCACTTTTTCTTCAAGCCACATATCGTGTGTTTTTATTGAAAATAAATGTTTTTCACCCGACATGTTTTTTAGATTTGCAGGCGGATCAGCAAAAAGCAAGTTGTAAATGATTATGAAAATAGAACCACAAAGGTATTGTTTTCATATATTTTATGCTTATTTATTTTTTAATAAATTCGCTGATTGTTTTTGAGTTATCTTTCTTATATAATTTGTTGTCCTGTTCATTTTTATTTGTTTTAACGGAGCCCCAATTCAATGAAACATAAGAATTGAAATATAGCGTCGAGGCACTGCAACTTGACCTATTTTCACAACGTAGTTGAAGGTCTAAGCAATAAAAATAGGGATATAATTAGGATTTATGAATTTGGATCGTTGCTCCATTTTAAAGGTTCTGGTGTCCCAAGAGTTTTTGTGCCGTGGCTTGCCAATCACATAGATATAAATTGTTCAGATATAGTAGTGGGAAACAAAAGCATACCCATCAGCCCTGAGTCAATCCACTTAGTGTTAGGCATCCCTTGTGGTGGCTTAGAGATAGCCAAAGCTACTGATGTTGAGAAATCAATAACGGTGATGACTATAAGCAATAAATAGAAGGGCTAAGCATTTAACAATCTACAAATCAATGAAATGGCAATAAACAAGTTATATATTACTAGGGTTGACAAGGATTAGGTTTACACGATATTAATAAATTTTCTAGGCACTTAACTATTAGCCGAATCAATTAGCGTTTCTATAATTCAATTACCATGCACATTAACAAATTCTATAAATTTTTTTTGTAATACTAGGTGGAAATATGATCAATAAATATTTTAGGGAAAAAGGTCAACAATGACTTGCCGTGAATCTAGTCTTTTGGGCGTTCAGATAGGTCCTCGGCTCCAACGACGCCGATATTCGGATCTAGCGCGAATAAATAATACACACAATTAATGCACATGCAAAAAATGAATACAATGGTGAAAATTATATTTTTAAATTAAAGTGTGCATTTTATAAAAGTAAAACGGGCTGGCTGCAAAGCTTGGGCCCAGAAATGAAACGATCGCACGGGGCGAAGCTGCGCCGGCGCAGCTTGGCGGCCCATAGCACGCGCGGGGCACAGCTGAATGGCCAGGCCGGCGCTAGGCTAGCTGGGCCACGGCGCGGTTTCGCTGGGCCGAGCACGGGAGGGGCGTGCTGGGCCGACGCGGGGCGCGCGGAAAAGGCGGCGCGGCTCGGCTCCGGCCTGGCTCGGCACTGAGAAGGCAGGCCCGCCTGTCGGCGACCCGGATCAGAGGAGCTTTGTTGCCATACTGGCGATCCCTTTCGGGCTTTGTATGTTTTTCAATTTTTTTATATACAGGCGTCACTCACCATACAAGAGATCTTCACTTGACGCTTGAATCTACTACCTCAGTGCTTCAACAGTTGCTTTGTTGCCATATATACTTGGAAAAATTTGATATATGCCACTGTAAAATGACCGGATCTGAGATATGCCATTACTTAACCGAAAATCTGCTACAAGCCATTACAAAGTGTCATTTCTCTAAAATGTGCCATTATGACGCTGTTAACACCTAATCTTTCCTTAATCTTCCCCATCCTCCCTAATCCCTTCCTAATCCTTCTTGCTCCTCTCTAATCTTTCTTCCTCTCTCCCTCTCTTTCCTCGGTTCCTCCCCGTAGCCCCTTCTCCCTTAATCTTCCTTCTTCCTCTCTAATCTCTCCCTAATCTTTCTTCCTCCTCTCTAATCTTTCTTCCTCTCTCCCTCTCTCTCCTTGGTTCCTCCCCGGGAGGAGGCCGTGCAGGGGAGGCGGCGCGAGGAGGAGGCGGCGGCGCGGGGAGGAAGCCGCGTGGGGGGAGGCGGCGGCGCGGGGAGGAGGCCGTGCAGGGGAGGCGGCGCGAGGAGGAGGCGGCGGCGCGGGGAGGAAGCCGCGTGGGGGGAGGCGGCGGCGCGGGGAGGAGGCCGTGCGAGGCAGGGGACGTGAGGAGGAGGAGGCGGCGGCGCAGGGAGGAGGCCGCGCGGGGAGGAGGGGAGGTGGCCGGCGGCGGGAAGCCAGGGGGAAGGGGGCGGCGGCCACGCCGGGGAGAAGGTGAGGGAGAGGGAAGAAGGATTAAGGAGGAAGGAGAAAGATTAGGGAGGAAGGAGAAGGATTAAGAAAAGATTAGATGTTAACAACGTCATAATGACATATTTTAGAGAAATGACACTTTGTAATGGCACGTAGCAGATTTCCGGTTAAGTAATGGCATATCTCAGATCCGGTCATTTTACAGTGGCATGTATCAAATTTTCCCTATATACTTCTTTTAAATGGACAACTTAATTTCATCATTTTTTTTACCGATCTGGCTTTCCGTTTAATCTTTATTCAATTAGGAAGATGCCTGTACTATAAGCTATAAAAAAAATATCGAGCAGTGCATTAGGTCTTCTCCCAGGCATAGGACATATCGCCATTTTATTTTGTTCGTCACGAATCATGCTTTCATTCATTTTTATCATTTTTTTAGATGGAACGGGAAACTCGATTAATATCACTCTCGCAATTGGCATCTAGTATTCAGGATTTTTTGAACCCGACTTTGATGAAGCCATTAATCCCATAATACCCTAGGCATGAGAATAATAAAGAAAGGTCTTGGTTGGGAGTATCATGCGATAGAATATCCCCCCACTTCCATCCGGATATATTCAGTGGGGAGCAGAAATCTTGAAGCATTATTCGTGGAACTTGAAAGGTGATGGAGATGGATCAGATTTTCTTTATGCTGCTATTTTTTGTTCTTTGGACGAATACCCTGTTTCAGCTACCTTATTACGTGCTTTATTGGATACTCTTATATTTCCATATGGGGAACGCACCATCACACTTCTCGACATGTATGAAATGTCTGGGTTACCAATAAATGGTGCCATATATGAAGAATATATACCGTCCAAATATGGACTCAACTCCACTATGTTGTTGTATCCTGATTTCCTTTCATATCTTTTGGATGTATGGGATGACCTCGCGGTAGGCAATCAAGTCCCTTTCCAAGAATGGTGTGATTATTTCTACCATCGTCGAAAAGGTGATTTATCTTCCTTTTCTCTTCGCGATAGGCAGATCTATGTTGCAGCCTTTCTTGCCATTTTCCTTTGTCGTTTCGTCGTTGTTGGAGGTGGACCCTAAATTCGTCCTGGTGTCCTGGTAATGGCCGCATGGATGTCCCTAGTACGCCGAATTTCTTTAGCACCTTTAGCACTTTGTTCTCTGTACTATTCTTTGCGGGTGATCTGTACGCACCCCTTTGTTCCTTCCTATATGAATCAACATTGGCCCGTCCATTTTCTCGTGGGCTGGATGGATTCCTATATTAAAGGTATTTTTGGTACCAAAGCAAATAACTTATGTCTCATCCCATACAATCATTCTTCAGCTAAACCACGCATGACCAAAACTATATCTCGCATTCCTCATCATTTTACACCTGAGATGGCCCATGATCATTTACAAGATTTTATCAATATACAATGGTGTCCTCATGATTTATTGAGGTCACGAGGTGCTGAGGTACGAAAAATATCATTTCATATTTCTATCCGTCGAGGTATGCTTCTTTGGAGACGTGCCACCCCGGATAATGATTTATTTATGCATCGCCGACCCATATCATCCCGATCGTGTGGCTCATCAATTTGGTTTGGATCAGCTTTAACCTTTCCCCCATTGCTTAGGCTCTCCAACAGCCTCCCCTAAGGGCATGTACAACGGGTCAAATCAGCACTCTCTAAGCAGACTATAGCATGTGCCACGTCATATTTTTTTTTCTGAGCTGGATGAGAGAGACCAAGAGACCGTCGCTTGGCGCTAGCACCGCGCGAGCACAGGAAAGCACCTCCTGCACATGTCTTTTTTCTCCTGCATGCATGGCACGCATACCAAGAATACTTTCTAGTTTATATTTTTGTTATATCTTTTGATTGGTAGCTCTGATCACCGAACCGATTTCAAAAATGAGTTCCTGACATTTTTTTAAACAAAACTAGACCACACTTGCCTATAAATTTTAAAATTTTTATTTTTAATTTTTTATTATCTATCGTTTGTTTTTATTTTTAAAATTTTCATTTTAAATTTACAGCCTCTTGATAACCATAGTTTTTAAATTCAATTCAACTATTAAATAACTATGCAGACAGCTCTATAGACAACCCATTGTATGCGCTGTCTATATAGCTGTCTGTAAGTGACATGGCAATGTTTTAGAGACATCAGCTGTCTCTAGCATTGTACATGCCCTAAAGCATCCTCTACCGCAAAATAGGGGAGGGATTCTTTCTCTATGTGCTCCAACAGCATTCCCTATACCGTTCCCTAAAATAGAGTTTTTCTCTCCAGTCCCTATGTAGGGGTTCTCTTTCCTTCCCCTATACAATTCTCCATATAGGGAACGCTGTTGGAGATGGGAGAACTATAGGGAGAGATTTTTTTTAAGGGAGCCTGTAAATGAGGCTATAGGGGATCAAATTTAGAGATTACTGTTGGAGATAGCCTTAGCATATGTACTAGAGACAACATTGGTATTGCGTACGCATACTAGACGCATTTATTGCGTCCACTGCAAACGGATGCATATTTCTACCCTGTCTCTTCCCATACGCGGAATACTTCAGTGGCTTGGGCAAAGTGGTGGTGTAACTTTCTGAAACCATTCAACTCTATTTTGGCCAAACTTCGTGGTGGCAATGCAGTTGGCGAGGTTCCTTATGCAACACGAGCGAAACATAAATGTGCAGCACAAGGTTATAATTTATCCCGCACATTTTCTTCTAAGGATATGCTCATCATCAAAGAGGTTAGAAATGAACGCCGGGAACAACACATTTCTGCTATCAAAGAGAAAGAAGCGACGATATGGGTTCGTTGGCAACCGATCCTTCGTACCTATCTTGCTGATAATGAACCTTATGTTCCCTTCTCACCTGCTTTGGTAAGATAATTTGCATGCATTTTTTTTTAAAAATTTGCGGAATCATCCTTGGTGTGCATATATTGAAACCACCATTTTTTTGGCTAGATTCATAATGATGATTATTCCAGGGATAAAATAGTGTAGGAAATTTTATCCAAGGCTCTCGATCAAAACTTTGGATATTGCATCACTGAAAGACCCGGCTCGACGAGCCTTCTTAGAGGAGGTTTCTCTTCAACTCCCCATCCATGCAAGCGCCGGGAGTTCCAAAGGCTCAAGAGCTTCTGAAACAACTCGTCACCATCTCAAACCAGCTAGAACAGCTTTATCTAGAGTCTGAGGGCCAATCCGAGCAGCGAGACAAGGCTATCATCGCTAATGCTACACAGGCTCTTGCATCTCATAAGGAAGTCATCCAAAACGCCTTCCAAGAAATATCCTCCCTGGAAGAAAAATGCTCTAAGCATGAGAAGCATGTGGCTGATATCAACGCACAACTGAATATTGCCAATGCTGAATTAAGGAATTTCCAGCAGGCTAAAGAGAAGCTCCGTGCAATGTGTTCTGCCAAAGATTCCGAGGTAACGAAATGCAACGAAGTTCTTCTTAGCGCATGTCAACCCTCAGATTTTACTCACCTTGAGAGTCAAAATCTCATGCACTAGTGCCTGGATTTGTACACTAGTGCGAAAGATCACATAGCCGGAACAAGCATAAATCGATTAACACATAAATCCCTAAAAATTACATGACCAAGTCACGCCCATAGGCGATTTCAGTAAGGCGATCATATTAGCCTTTAATACAAAACATAGTTCAGAGTAATGCAGCTATACAAAAATATCTACCCAAAGGAATATCTCCTTGGCTAAGTGACTTGCAAGCGACTGGAGCAACCCTAAGACTCGTCAGGCCCTCTATAGTCCTGTCCATCGTCTTCATGACTCTCGTACGGATCCACCTCAATCCCATCGTCTAAAAGAGTATAAGTACGCGATGTCAGCGTCATCCAAACGCTGGCAAGTTAACACTTTCCTTAATGCACTTAGTGAATAGAAGACCTTGATTTGGGGAAATGGGTCATTTTATTTGCGTGAAGCCAGATTTTAAAATGAGTTTAAATTACCCTACCTAGCATCAAGTATTAAAGGTCTTTACATCACAAGGAGTTTAGCACCATATCATATACCTCTCTAACCACTACCGACCGACTGACTTGAACAACCAACCCTAGAATGACCAACCTCAAACTCGGCATGTAACCTGACCTTGTACTTCACCACACCTAACTTCACATTGCTTCAACTTGTTTCTAAATCCACCATCCTTCTAGGATTTGGCAATCCTGTTATGGACCACACTTTCCATAGACTGCCCACCTCGGTCTAGTGGGTTGCCAGCCCGCACTAGCCTAGCGTCATCTTGGGGAAGTGTGGCCTCCATCACATTCGGTGACGACCAATGCCGGTCCCTATAGGGAGTGGTCCCAGAGGGGCTCCGTAGAGTGCTCGCAACAGGTGATCCAAAACCCGTACTCCGCGCGATGGCTACGCGTTGTGTTGGAACCATCCTCCAGATGGCAGTGATCTCCCCTCTACGCGTGTTCTTCCGCGCTCCTCCTGGGTAAGCCCTGACTAAACCTAGCACAAGCACCTCGTGCCTTAACCATCCATCAGGATGTCAACTCTGGGGCAACCTCCCAACCATTAAATTTCCACCTCATTATTTCAAGACATTTCCACACACGATCTATCCCGATCAACCGACCAAACCGAAGCGACAGACCACATAGCCATAACCACAAACAACACCCAACCCATCACTCATCTATTGCCCTAACTGTCATATGTCACAACTTTTGAATGAATGAATGAATGAACGAATGACCGGTGAATATCGGTTCACCGTTCCGTGTTTAGTTGGACCTAAGCAAGTCTAATCAGGTTTTACCCATTAGGAGGGTTAAAGTTGTTACCAAACCATTATTGCGCTAATCAATGATATGACCATCAAAACAGTCATAAAGGCTAAATAATACAATGGCAGACATGTGTATTTACAACATGATTAACAAGTGGCGTGTATGTGTGTGTGTGTGTGTGTGTGTGTATTAAGTGTGCACTTTGACAATAAACAAATATAGTTTAGAAAAAACTGGGTAATGAACATGATTATATCAATGTTAATCTGCACTAGGGCAAGTCGCAATCTCTCCCTAATACGGGTAAACATCTAAAGAGTAAGTGTTTACTCACCTTGCTCAGGTGGAAGGTCTTCCTCCGCGTCACCAAACCTTCCCTCGGGATCGCCTACGTATAATCACACGTATAATCCAACAATTACTCATTGGTGCAAAACAGAAAAACATGATGCATGCACGTGACCTAGGTCCTACCATCGACACCACAATGTATAAGGTCGGATAGCAATGCTAATTTTCGTATGATATGCAATGCATGCCCTAAAGTATTAATAATTAATAATACTATTACACATTAGCCTAGCTACACCCCAAAATACGATTTCGTACGATATAGTAGTAATCGAGTGAATAGGGTTTTAAGACGACATACGATGACGACACGTCGTCATATGTATTACCCTAGCGTTAAGTGTATTGGCGACAGCATTATCTAGGTTTCTCTGAGTATAAAGTACAATATGGACGATAAATTGTTATTGTTCATTTTCTAAGCTCAGCACTTATTTTAGTTAGTTAAGAATTCATTAATTATTTGACGTGTTTGGCAAAATAATTATCTAATCAACAAATTTTGGGCAAGAATAGTGTTTTCATAGTTTTCTCTAATTATTAATGCTCTTGTATACCTTATTCTAATTTCTTATGGTTTTATAAGGTCAGACGACTCATTATTTATAATAATTAAAGTTACCCTAATACTAATTTAAGCATTTTCTATATAGGAAACCACTTATATCCATTAAACAGTATCAAAATTCATCACTGAGGTTGGTTGCATATTTTTATAAAATCCAACACAACCTTATCTATTTGTCTAATTTTTTCTAGAATTTTTGGGAGCCTCTAAATATTTTAAATAAATCTATAGCTATTTCTGTATTTAATTAACTGGTTAAATCGGTGGAAAAATGATTAAGCCGCATCAGGCCGAGCCAGCGAACGAACTGGCCCAGCAACGAATTTGGCCCACGGCCTGCGCGCGCGCACATCGCCCACCCGGACACACACACGCCGGATATGTCTTTCCTGGGGGCGCTTCCACGCGAAGCTGGCGCCCCACAGCGAGCGCTTTCACTTAACCAGACAGGTGGGCTAAGGGCCCACTGGCAGTGGCTCAGACACCGCTGGCTTCCGTTCGGGCGCGAAGGGGTAAACTGGTCAGTAGGTCCCACTTGTCAGCGACTTAAGGACCATGTATCTGCACGAATCTTGGTGCACATGCATCGTTCGGTCCTCCGTCATCGTCAACCTTTCGGACGGGCGACGTGGCAGACGACGACGACGCTATAGCCACCCTCCGGCCAAGAGCGTTCGAGCTACGGCACCTACGATATCTAGTGACCCTAGGGATGCTCGCGCCGGGGCTGGAGACAGCTGGACGCGGCGGCGCGGTGGAGCCAAAAGCTCGCCGGAGATGCTGAGCCGCTATACAGATCTACAGGCTATGGACGTAAGCGGGGGGCCAGAGGGGGTGTAGGAGATGCTCACCGAACGCTCGGACAAGCATGGGACGAAGCGGAGACGGCAGGCGACGAGGAGCTTGACGGCGACCGAAACAGGGCTTCGTGGGCACGGCTCCTCCGGGCAGCTACACTGCAATTAGGTGAGGGGAAACGTTAGGGAGGTGTTCCAGAAGCTTTGGGCGCACGGAATTGGTTTATGGCTCATGCTATCGGCGAGATCGTCTTCGGCGACGGCGCGGAGAATTTGTGGGAAAATGGGGCGGCAGAGCCAAAGAGCTTGGGGCTCGGTTAAAGGGGTCGACAGAGGGGGAAGGAGGTACTGAAGCCAGCGCGCACACCGCGGGTGGTTAAGGCGACGCGACGTGGGCAGAGCACGCGGGCTGCGGCTTGCACGGCGTGGAGAAAAACGGGCACGACGGAGTGGCTAGGCGCAGGCTTTTTTTTGACTTGGGAGACCATGGGGATGATGAGGGCCTGCAGAAGCGAATCGCAGACAGGATTTGCTGGGCATTGACCGTTGGTCCGAGGCCACAATCCGGCGGTCCGAGCTCCCGGACCGGTTGCCGGCGAGGTGACCCAGCCGGAGCTCGACACCGAGGCGTACTATGTGCGGGGAGGTGAGCGTCGGACACGACGCGGCGGTGACGTGCACATGGCACAACCAGTACGGCGACGAGCAGAGAAGCAGGGCATGCCAGGCGCGCGTGCGCAGGAAAGAGGAGAGAGAGCGCTTGGCAACCAAATTCAAACGAATTTTTGAATTTCAACAAGATTTTGGAATTGCCCCCAAATTGGGATGTTAGAGCATCCGTAGCAGGCACTCTATAATACTGTAGCTCTAGATAGAGTGTCTGATGTCAGAAAGGAATATTTTAGAGTGCAGTGTAAAGTCTGAAGGAAATTTAGAGGGAAGGATAGAGGGAGTAGCTAATAGTGAAATAGAGGGTGGGGATAGAGTAGCAGATGTGGATGCTCTTACAGCGCGACTCAAGAGAAAAGTCAGGAGGCTGCAGATTTTCAAGTAAAAACCTCTGCCTTGGGTCAAGAAACTGAACAACTTCTTGCAAGCTTAGGCTCGTACGGCGAGGAGCATTTTGTTTATTTATTTTTGGTACTATAGTTTAGTCTCGTGCAGAAAGAAGCAATTTATATTTTTTGTAAGCATAATAGCGCTTCAAAAATTTTCCATTTATCGGTGGAGGTGAATATTCTCCATCTGAGGAAATAATTTTCTAAGCGCAACTAGAATAAACTTCTTTTACAATGTAGGGGCCTTCCCATTTAGGCTCAAATTTTCCTTGCATCCTTCGCATAATATTCATAGGGCGGATTACGGCAAGAACCATATCTCCCTCTTTGAACGACCTTTTTTTAACACGTTTGTCAAACGCTCGAGACATTCTGGCTTGGCATGCCTCCAAGTTTTGTAACGCTTGAAGTCGTTTTACTGAGATGCATAATTTTGTTGGAAGGCAAATGACAACATAAATACTACGACATCATTATTAGTGAAACATATAACAACCAGTAGTAAATTGAGACTACACAAAAGAAATACATTTTTCTTTTACATGTCAAATATTTGTTTTTCACATATCATACTAGTAAAATTTGCTTTGTGTATTGATGAATAAACTGTTGGGGGGAATAAGTGGGTTTGGCAACAACATCAAATCTATAACAGCAGTTTTGGCAACAACATTTTCACTCATCTGTGGGTTTTTATAGCATTACTAGTAAAACATACACCAACTAGTGCTTACATTGAAGAATATATTTTTATTTTTCACATGTTGTACTAGCAAAAATTACTTTCGATAGTGACGAACTAAACTATTGGTGGGGAGGGAGTGGGTGTGGGGAAATAAACAAATTACTTTTTCAGGGTGGTAGCCTATTTTTTTTGTGATAGCAGGTGGAAACAACATTCATTTGTTGTTCTTATTTGCCTCACTAGTAAAAGCACAAAACTACTTTTGATGATTTTTCCGGAGGCAAATTGAAACACACACAATAACTTGCTCCACAAGCCATCTTGTGATTACATGCAAAATATATGATGATATTTTTTTTAGGGGGAGAGGGCTTAATCTGGTTTTAAACAGCATATGTGTTTTGCATATTGGGCATTCATTACAGAAAAAGAGGGTAGGAAAATTGAATGATTTTTCTTTCTCAGGTTTCAAATTCCAAGAGAAAAGGAAGGATGAAAGAAATCTTGGACAGAGAAAAGTGACAGGGAGGTACACAGGCACCTCAAGGGATCTGGTGCCCAAATCACCCTAACCTTTTTGGTAAAGTTCATGAGATAAAAGATTTTTGAATGGTAAGCATCTGCACTCCCTGGTGCATCCTGGGTAAAACACGGCGCTGCGTATGCGTGGGAGAAGGGTTGTCCCCTTTTTCCCCTAGTGGGACTAGGGTTTTTTTTTTCTTTGTGCTGTGAGAGGTGGTCTTTTTTTTAATTCGCTATCATGCCTTATTGGGGGCCATATTCTTTACCATGGCCCATGTTTTTTGGCTGAAACAAAAAAAAAAGGACAGCAAAGCTAGTGTACTAACACCAAAGTGAAAAGAATTGGGTGGGCTCTGTCTTATTCACAACCCAAATCTAAAAAAATACAAAAAGTGGCCCATTCTTAATTGGCTGCCCATGTGTCATTGCGGCCCATATTCTTATCACGGCCCATTTTTTTCATAGCCAAATACTGAAACAAAACACAACGCACAAACCCAAGCTGGTGTACTAACAGCAAAGTCAAAAGAATCGACTGGGCTTGTCTTGTCTCGTACGGTCAACTACAATTTCACACCCAAAACTAAAAAAATGGACAGTTGCCTGCTCCGTTCACATGCCTTCCAGTCGCCTGGGCAATTTAAAAAGAAAAAACGTGATTGCCATGGAGACGGTCCCTACTAATTTATCCCAAGATTAATTAAAATAAACATGGGAAAAGAAGAAGAGGAGATGAAAAAAAAGGTGGGAAAAGCACACTACTAGGCAAATGGCCTTTAGTCCCGGTTGGGAACCGGCTTTAGTCCCGGTTTCCCCAACTGGGACATTAAATTCAGGACTAAAGGCCTGTGGTTTTTAGTCTCGGTTCCCCCAACTGGGACTATAGCCATTGAAATATCTAAAAAATATGGCGAATCCAAGATTCGAACCTGGGATCTCATGCCACTACATGACTTTCCACTCACCCTTCTAACCAACCCAGCCACCCACGCGTATTGATTAGAGTAGGATATGCATTTCTTTTGAAGTTTGCTGGAACGGACCTTTAGTACCAGTTCGTAATACGAACCGGTACTGATGAGCCCATATCAGTAAGGGTTCGTATTACGAACCGGTACTGATGAGTCCATGCACCGGCTGGCCTGTACCCGCCTGCAAAATGTATCTTTACTGTTGCCTCTTACCGGTACTGAAAGTCTAGAATTGCTACTGTTGCTACAAACTAGGCCTATTCATGGGCAGCCCGGCCCGGCGAGCCCAGCCCAAAACATCCCGACTCTACCTGGCCCGACCGGTGCACTGGGCGGGCTCGGGCCTCGGTTTGAAGCCCGGCCGTCAGGCGGGCTGGGTTTGGGCCTGCAAAAATGTGCATCTAGCCATGGCCTGGTCGGGCTCGGGCCCGAAGCGGAGGCCCGAGGCGTTGGGCCGAGCCGGGCTCGAGCTTGGTCCCCCCGGGACCGAGCTTTTCCAAGCCTGGTCCGAAACCTGACCCGGCCCGACCGATTATCAAGTCTGCTACAAACCAGTACTGGTGCACTATCAGTACCGGTTTCAATCCAACCGGTACTGATGTGCCAGTAAATTAGGCCATTTCTCTAGTGTTGCGCCACGTTCCCACTCGCCCATGAGCACGCTGGCTCTCACTTCTTTGTGTTGATTTCATGTCAGCACAAAAGACTTGGCGACCATATACAAGTGCCCACTTTTCATGAATTGCAAACAAATTTGTCAACCACTTGTTGTTATGAAGATCATACCTATTAAGCATGTCTTGCCAAGCACTGCAAAATTCTTCTTCAGTTTCACAGTCATACACACAGTGGCTGAAATCTCGCTTGAAATTTGATGAAGCGTTGAAGAGATGACTCAGATGTTTAGCAGCATTCTGATACATATGCCAAACACACAATCTATGAGTAGTGTTTGGCAAGACATTCTTAATTGCTTTACTGATAGCAGCGTCTTGATCTGTCAGAATCACCTAAAAGAAGGTTGTCAATTAAAAAAGACTTAGATACAAGTGTCTCATCATGTGCAAGCATACATAAATTTTACAACCATTCACCTTAGGAGCTTTTGCGCAAGTGGCGTCCAACAAAGTCCGAAATAGCCGTTCAAATGACAAAGTGGACTCATCATATAGCAGTGCAGCACCAAAAACAATTGTTTGCCTATGGTGGTTGACG
>SPJY01005433.1:0-28894 GCA_005191435.1 Raddia distichophylla | reverse complement strand
GAGGGATCGTGGGCAGGGCCGCAGGAGGTTTGGAAGGATCCAACTAACGATCTCAGCCATTGGATGGAATGGAGGGTGAAGATTGCAAGTTGGCACTGCAGCCACCACCACCACCACGACCAATCCATGCTTTAAAGTAGTATATAGACATAGAGATAGAGATGAAATGAAATGAAAATTTGTTATTTTTATATAAACCAAATGATGTAATATTCTATATTCATTTCTTAAGGTTTTAAATAGTTATTCTTAGAGTTCGTAAAATAATTTTTTTTCATATTTTTTTGATGTCTTTCAATGGGCCACAACTTTTTTAGATTAAAAGTTTTAGCAAATTTTAACTGAAACAAACAAGGACTAAAAAAACAGGAGGGCATATATTTTTAATAAAATGGATTAAAAAATGTAAGACAACAAAAAACAGAGATGGATTGCCAACCCAGGGAGAAAATTTGGTTTTTGCCACTCGAAATGTTGCCGCTCGCAAATTTGCCACTCTCGGCATGACGCTCGCAAAAATGCCACTCCAAACAATTTCCGCTCGCATATTTGCCATTTCTGGACATTTTCGTCTAATACACAAACCAAATACGCAAGAAATACATAAATATACGTGGGCCCATATGTCAATCTCTCCCCTGCTTCTTCCTCCTTCCTCCTTCCTTCCAACCTCCAACAGCGGCGCGGAGGAGCAGAGGCTGGGCCGGCCGTCGTCGCGGCCGTGGCGGTGCTGATGGGGGCGCCGGCATGGATCGAGGCTGACCCGCCCAGTGGCGTAGCAGAGAGGAAGAGAAGGGCGGCGCGCCGGCCGCCGTTGCCGGGCCATCTGGCGTCGCCGCGCCATGGGAGCCGCACCGCCGCGCTGGAGTCACAGGACGGCCGCGCCATGACAGCCGCGCCACCGCTGCATTGAGGCTGCGCCGCCACGCTGGAGTCACGGGAAGGCCGCGCCGCCGGCCGCTGATGCTTGGGGAAGGTCGCCGCCGTGCTCGCCCTGTGCGCCGCCGCTTGTGCCACCGTTGGTGGGGAAGAAGATGGCCACCGCCGCCATGCCGAGATGGGCACCTCTTCCCGCAGCGACGCCGCCGTTGGAGTTTGGGAGGAAGAAAGAGGAAAAAGGAAGGGGAGAGGACGACATGTGGCCCTACGTATATTTTATGTATTTCTTACGTATTTGACTCGTGTATTAGACGAAAATATGCGAGTGAAAATTGTTTGGGGTGGCATTTTTTCGAGCGTCATGCCGAGAGTGGCAAATTTGCGAGTGACAATGATTCGAGTGGTAAAAACTCAATTTTCTCCCATCCCATGTCCTTTTCCGATGGTCTGTCATCAGCAGGGGCAGACCCAGGCCCCGGGCCTCCTGGGCCATGGCCCGGGGCGTGGCCCAGTAGGAAGAGATACCCCCTAGGTATTGGGCCAAAACATCAAGGGCCAGTGCCAGAGGTGAATTAGGTTTGCCTAAGTGCCTCAGCAGCTCAACTCCCACAGAGTCGCTTGCGTCTCCAGCCCCCTCGCCCCCACGCCCCCACTCCCCCAGCTCGCCGTGACGTGACGCCGTCGGCGCTGTGCGCCGCTGAGGCGCCGACTTTCTCCACCGATCGCCGGCCGCCACCCTGGCTTCCTGCCTGCCGTCGTCTGCTCCTGCGGTCCTGCCCACCTCCTCCTCCGGTTCGCCCCGGCACGGCGGCGCCTGTAGACCGCACGGGCGCACACAGCATGCCCGCGCCTGGCTTTCTGATCTCACTTTTTTGACGTATAACTGCTAATTTATGATACATACGCTCTCTCTATCATGCGATCCGTGTGTTCATCGTTTCTGGCTGCACCAAAGTTTCATTCGCAGCGCCCGGTTTTTTACTGTTTTGGCATGCATATTCTCCTGCAATTTATGATCCTTTTGACATATCTTTGTATGCTTTTCTATGTTGATTAGGCCAGCTATATTGAATCAGTATCCTCATGCTTTGTATAGGCACCAAGAAATACTTCAGTCTTAGTGCTAGCACATTGGACTTAAAATAAACTGATAATGCTTGGAAGTTATTTTGATACTACTGCAAACTACTAGGAATCATTTCTGTTAAGGATGCAAGTGGGTTGCTTTGCATCCCTAATTAGGGGTGGGAGTGGGTTAGAAAAATCCATTGGGTCACCGACCCGTTTTGAAAATCGAATTCGTTGGGTCATCGGGTTGATGTTAACCAAACAAACAGGTCTTCGGTATCCGATCCTAGTGACCCTTTGGGTCAGCCGGGTCGATGCTCTCCTCCCAGTCTCCCACCAGAGGTGGTCAACGGGCCGGCCCGGTTCGGCCTGGTTTAGGCCCGTTTGGTTCGTTTACTGTGCGAACCGGGCTAACCGGGCCAATGGGCCTGGGTCTCGGCCCAGGTTCGGTTCGCACAGTAACCGAACCGAACCGAACCGAACCGAACCGGCCCGGCCCGGCCCGATTTTATATGGGTTGGTTTATTTTAATTAAAAATATCTAAATAAATTAAGAAAAAAACTATATTTTACAAATATACACTATAAATTCCGTAAATACACTACATATCATTAGAAATATATATAAATGAGTATATTTAATTAAATAAATATGCTACAGTGACGAACTGAACCGGACTGGCCTGTCACTATACGAACCGAACCAGGCCGGCCTGACGGGCCTCGGCCTCGGCCCAAGTTCAGTTCGGTTCACCGAACCGGGCCGGCCCTGTTCGGTGAACAGTGCGAGCCGGCCCGTTTGGCCACCTCTATCTCCCACCTAGCCGCCGCCAGCAGCCTGTGCACCCATCTAGTCACCTGTCGCCAACCTCAGCAGTCTACGAGCCCTCCTACCGCCGGCGTCAACACCAACCGTCCGTGAGCCCTCCCGCCGTCGGTGCTTCGTGCGGCGCTGCCTCCGGACTGCAGTCGTGCGGCGGGAGAGCCGTGCGGTGGGAGAGCCTTGTGCGGGAGAGCTACACCTGGTTGGCACGCCGACGTTGGCATCCAGCCCCTTGCCGGCGGCGGATCTCCTCTCATCGTCGACCAGAACAGATCTCCGCCTTGCTCTCTGTGTCTTTCTGTCACGGTGTGGATCTAGAGTTCGACGCTTTCCTGTGGGTGCAAGAGCTATTTTTTTTATAGGGATGTATTGATTGTTCGTTCTGAGAATATGCCAGGAACGATAACCATGTCGTCAAAAGTTGTATTTGATTGATTGCCAAGTGTATGCCGTGTCTAGCTTAGTAGCTCGAGCTGCTGCGCAATCCAGGAAAACACGCTGCTCAATTTTCCCTAGAATCCCAACCATCATGAAGGAACAACACTGAAATGGTGCTCTGCTGCATGTCATAAATTGAGTACTTGATCTTAGAAAATTGTGTGTTTGACTCTTAAAACCTGGAATGTGATTTTACATTACTGGAAAAGTCTGCGAATTCTTAGAAAAATTCTTTGCACTTAATGTGAGATAAAATACAGTTCTTTGTAACAGGGAAATCTAAACCTGAACAATTTCTGCACATTTTCGCCTTTTCTGGGAGCAAATGTCCTGGAACTATACTATATTCGCTGACGTCATCAATGATGTCATTGCATGCATGCAGATGGGGCAGCTTTTTTCTCTTTTTTGCGATCGCGTTCGTGTTGCTTTTTTCTCATTCCTGTGAGCGCACGCGCTGGGCTGGGCCGGGGCGGCGTCCGACGCGAGAGCGCAGCGTCGGACGTCCGTCCCCAAGTCCGAGGTTGATTAGTTTTTGTTGAATGCAAGTATTCAGGTTTGAGCAATTATTTAAGTTGGCGGTGTGGAGGTAGTTTTCCGACAACAACATTTTTCTCTATAATGCACAGAATCTACTCAAATAGCAATTCAGCAATCTTGGGCTGGTATTTATCAGCAAGTTTTGTGTTTGGACTAGTTCTTTGTTCTTCTTATCTAGATTTCTTTACTAATCGATTGTTTTCTTTTGGACCATTTTTCTGTTATGCAGAACTTGATGATCAATAGTAAGTATGAAAGTTAAAAGTGGTTTCCCTTTGGTCCTTACTCTGTGAAAAAAGGTTGGAAGGAAGTTAGAAGTCGTAGACACCATCTAAGATACAATTGAATATAATCGTCTCCAACGAAAACTGTGTGGCACAACAGGGAAAGCTTTGGAGTGGGTTTCTGAACTTTGTGAATCAATTTTCTAGTGGCACCAGATTCAAGAAGTTGGGTCCTTCTCTTCATTCACCAGTACACTTATTGTTTGGATTGTTATTGTTGTTGTATCTGATGCAATACTCTTCTTGGTTATGACTGGAATGCTGAATTGTGCTTTGCTTAGTTAATTTTCTTGATAAACTGAGCTTGTGGCCGTCTAAGTAGGGCTGGACAAAAAGCTCGTTTTCTGAATTTTAGGCTCATTTTAAATTACATCCGATTCAATTCTGAATTGTTCAAACATGAAAATTAGTCGATTTGGACAAACTTCAAATACACCTGGGCTCAGCTCGGCTCGGCTCGAAAGCTCGATTGTAAAGTTACCCCTCAAAAAATAACTAGAAACATATAGAACCAATCCGTGTCAATTTTAGAAAAGGCTCGAAAAAAGCTCGTGTTCCACCCCTACGTCTAAGGTCAAGAATTTAATATACTATTGATGCCATCTAATAGTAGTAGAAGAATTTGAATGAAATTCTACAAAACAGAATTTCAAAGTGGGTCGACCCTTTTGACCCAATAGATCACTAAGCATGGTCCAATGGGTCGATCCGTTGACCCCTTTATAAAAAATAGATCATATAGGTCGGTTCCAATGGGTCAAGGATCGACCCATTCCCATCCCTACCTAAGCCTACTCAGCATGCCATTAGTCATAGCAAGCATACACTAAGAAGAGACTCACATGCCGCTCATGGGGCGGAGCCCAAGAGGCCCATGGGGGTGCACAGGAACCCGGGCCCAAAATTTTTTTTATTAGGGATTAATTCTTATACACCTCATGTGCACCCCCTGGCCCAAACATTGTGCACCCCGTCGGCCCGTGCAGCCAGCCTAGTTAGACAACCAGGCCCAAGGCCAAGTGCCCAGCCATGAGCCGGCCAGCCCATTAGATGATCTGTCCTCCGTGACTGCTAGTTGGCTCCTTGGGCGTGTTTGGATCGTTGCCCCAGCTCGCCGTGCCAATCGCGGGCGCGCCGGCGCGATTTGGCGAGCGTTTGGATCGGCGCCAACGAAGGCGCGGGCGCGGGAGCAACGGCGCGCCTTCGCACAGTAAACGCGCGCGCGGGGGTTGGCGTTGGCGGCCGATTCGCTCGCCAACGCTCGCCAAATCGCGCGAAGGCGCGCCCGCGATTGGCACGGCGCGCGCCGGTAACGATCCAAACACGCCCCTTGTCTGATTGTAAAGTTACCTCTCAAAAAATAACTAAAAACATATAGAACCAATCTGTGTCAATTTTAGAAAAGGCTCGAAAAAAGCTCGTGTTCCACCTCTACGTCTAAGGTCAAGAATTTAATATACTATTGATGCCATCTAACAGTAGTAGAAGAATTTGAATGAAATTCTACAAAACAGAATTTGAAAGTGGGTCGACCTTTTTGGCTCAATGGGTCACTAAGCATGGTCCAATGGGTCAATCTGTTGACCCTTTTATAAAAAAATAGATCATATGGGTCGGTTCCAATGGGTCAAAGATCGACCCATTCCCATCCCTACCTAAGCCTACTCAGCATGCCGTTAGTCATAGCAAGCATACACTAAGAAGAAACTCACATGCCGCTCATGAAGTATTGCTCCATGCACACTATAAAAGCCAACCAAATACATATGGAGCGCTCTACCATAAGCTCAATGGTAGAATTTTTTTTACAGGAAAACGCTCGCTAGTTGATATACTACCTCGCATGGCACGAATAACTTTGCATTTTTGCTAATCGTCAGACAATCAAGATTTATTTAACTCTGAGTTGATTTTCTCTTATATGTAGATGCTTTCGTTGGATCGTTTGTGTGCCATATGGAGGTATCTGATTTACGGCCCAAAAAATCAAGTGAGAGTTAAATAAATCTCAGCTGCCTGATGTCAAGTTGGTCCTTTAACTTTGTTGCAATCAATCACACACAGATGAAAATACGGGAAAAAAACACACCGTAGCAACCATAAAACTTATACTCCACTCGTTCATAAATATATGATGTTGGAGAAAGGTGCAAGATAAAGTTTGAATCCTTAGATATGAATACCTTATTAAGTATCTAGATTGGACAGATGAAAAATATTTATATATATGTCTTGAAAGTGTTTCCACGTTTCAAGAGCAGGTCGAAAAGGGAATCGGCTTCAAGCTGCGAGCACGACGGGTTTTCTCCCGGTGGTGGCGATCCATCATGTGCCTGCTCCGATTGTCGGGAGAACTTACAAGGACTTACATGTAATTTTTATTTCCCTAGGGGATGTCTTTGCAAGGTTTACAGTGCAATCCTTTGCTCATATATGAAATACAACCCGGTTTTTTTTTAAAAAAAAAAACTCTACGAGGGCTCCCGCCTCCCAGCCAATGACGGGCCACTGTTTTTTTCCCTTGCCTTCTTCGTTCGTGTGTGTGCAGCTCATGTGCATTTTCAACGGATCGGAAACTTGTCCATAACCCATCTGACCTCATGCATCCGGCAGCAATGCGCGCTCTGTTGGGTGCCTGCTTATTATCCTGACCACATGACATTCATATTAACATTTGCCCGTTTGTTTCTTGCGACAAAGGAAAGGAGCTTGCTAACGCCTGCGCGCGCATGATATTGTGCTTCCGCCTGCACAAATTATCGACAATCCTGCGTTGGCACGCGCGCCGCAACCCAAACAAAAGTCCAAGGCAGCATAAAATCTGATACTCAACATGCCACCTAAGTATACTCAACATGCCACCTAAGTTTAGATTTTGTGTAGCGTTCGAACCATCAAACATTTTTTCTGTAGCGCCGCGTCGGTTATCAAAAACACTTTTTGCATAAAATAAATTTTATAATTCATCTAAAATTATTCCCTCATCTCTAAGAAGAAGTCGTTAACGTTTAGATATACGTTGGGCCATTCATTTTATTTAAAAAAATTATGTAAATATCAATTATTTTGTTGTGATTTGGTTTATTATTAAATGTATTTTAAGTATGACTTATATTTTAAAATATTTGTAATAAATTTTTAAATAAAACAAATGGTCAAACATGTGTTCAAAAGTTAACGGCGGCTTCTTTTCGTAAACGGATAGAGTATAAGCAACCCATTTAATACTTTTCATTTTTTCCTAATTGGTCAGTATCCGTCGGCTACCAACCAAACACAAATTTGCCAATGATTTGGTCATATGCCTTGAATTGGCATGGACACAAGGCAGGAACGAAACACACCCACCTTGTGCGTATTAATTATAAACCTATTATCTAATTAACTATATTTTGTACATGCTTTCCAAACTGGAAACTTTATAAAAATTTACATCCACCTACTTCTATATTCCTAGAGATTTTGTCCTCATCCGGCTCCTCTTGTTCCTAAGCACAGAAACCTCTCCGTGCCTCGGCCGTCGGATCCGTGCCTCAGCCGTCGGATCTTACCGTCGCCCCCTTTTGCCCTGCTCGCTCGCTCCATCCCCTCCACAGCCCCGTCCGCCGCCTCTCCATGCTCCTCCACCGTGCCGGCTCCCCGCGCCGCTCCACCGCGCCCCTCCACCGCGCCGGCTCCACGCCGGCCTCCCTCATCTACCGCGTCGGCCTCCCTCCTCCACCGCGGCGGCTCCCCTCCTCCACCGCCCATTTCGCCTCGCCCCTTTGCCCTCTCGGTCGCTCCATCCCCTCCACCGGGGCTCCGCGCTGACTCTGCGCCGGCCTCCCTCCTCCGCCTCCACCGCGCGGCCTCCCTCCTCCACCGCGACCTCCCTCCTCCACCGCGCCGGCTCCCCTCCTCCACCGCGCCTCCTCGGCTATGTAGGTGGTAAGGTGGAAAGTAGGTGGATGATTGTTTACTGATCCTGCATGCTCGCCTTCTTCTTATATTGTCTAATATTTTCATAGTTTATAAAATCTGTGATGTCAAACTCCTTTTAAGGTTTTGGCATGCGTAATCCATCCTAATCTATATTCTGTCCTTGAATTTTTGTAGCCTGATGTTTTAAAATTAGAGTTTGATTTTCCAGTACATACATATACTTTGGCCTGTCATCATTTTGAAATATCTTCGGATCCCTACCCTGCGCGTGTTTTATCATTTTTCCATAGCTCACCATTTCTTAACTATCCTATATTTCTTTCTCCAAAAACATATTACAGTGCATACCAATCAGCTGCATGATAAGAACAGTGTGCTTTCCACCTGCCGGTAGTTCTGTTCAATTCTCTTTTACATCGAGGTATAGATATTGGGTTTCTTTGTTGCGTATTTGTTTAGCTAACATGGTTGTCTTGCATATACCTCACCAACAATCAAAGAATGTTGTAGCAGCTGAATACATCATAATTTGTAGGGTTTTGTCTTCCCAACGTTTGAGAAAATGTTATGCATTATTTTCTTCCAAGGATTAAACTTTTACGCATGGTGAAATAGACATACATGACTTGCTTTCCAGTTAATCAGATATGCATAGGAACACATTTAACCATACGTGTCTTTGCCAATTGAACAATGGGTAAACATTTCATCAGAATAACATAGAACATTCTTGGCCTCATTTTGTTCTAACGACAGCATGTAACTTGTGTCAATCTCTGCCCATATAATTTTCTAGATGAATTTATTTGATGCTGTACTGCATATAAAAATGTGCAACTACACCTACTGCTCAGAAAATATATGAAATTGTGTTCCGGAATACTTGCGTCCCGTGCAATTTTTGCAAATGATATCCTGCTAACATGCTTATAAAATTTAGTATTGCTTACAACATATCTAAAAATTCCAGTAATGTATGCAGATAAAAGGTTAGGACCTTTAATGTCACGTCAACAAAGCGATGGATCACACATTCCACCAAGTAGGCTCTCTAAACGCCTACGATTTTTCATGTCTGATTCATACATAGATTCAGAAAGGCAGCAATTATTATTGGGTTATCCTTCATCCTCTATTAGGCCACACCTCCATACCGACCAGTCAAATTCTCTCCTCCCTGGTATTTTTTTTTTTGGGCTTATCATTAGTGACCCTTCTATTGCTCTTCTTCATGTGTTCCATGGTTCTTGCATCTCTTTATTGCTTAATCACTTATATTGTAAAAATGAGGTAGATAGTTTGCCATGCTTTACCCGAACTATCGCCGCTAAGCCATAAAAAAAGACACGCCTACGAACGACTCACCTTAATACAAATGGAATTCTCTAATATGGTCATAACATGTAGTTCCTTTCCTCTTATAAAAAACAGGGCCAGAACTTACTCCAAGTTAAAAAAAAAATGGATCACAAACCGGTACAGCAATGCTATCATACCCAGACATGTAATTTTGTAACATCTTATACGTTTCTCAAAGTCTTCCTAAATTAACTGTTGAGAAGTGCTTTTCTTTTTGGATGCAGGCTTCTAAAACTACAACAATCCAGTAACGGCAAGATCGTAATACCCATAGCTCACATCCTTTGCAACACCGTGTTGGTTTTTGGTTTAGCAATTTACTGCCAAAGAAATTATGCACCATGCACACATCCTTCATACAGGAAGACACTTAAGGCTACATGAAGGGTGAATAAGTTCTGTAACACAGATTCTGTTTTGTGCTCACACGAACTGCATACGTCCTTCATAATAGTCTCGAAGCAATCTATCTTTGAACTGCCTTGAATTGATATAACCAAGTTGTTGATTTAAATATATCCATGTGATATTGGGATAGACTATATAATATGTCAGCTAGCTGCGTACGTCAGCATGGCGCCGGGTTCAACCTATACACAACTTTTGCTACTTTTATCTGCCCAACCTATATCAACAAACTAAAACCATTTTTGATTCACAATAAAGCAAATGCCACAGGTAATATTTGGCCCCTTCCTCTCTTCTCACCCGCTGGATGCCCAAGTGGCCACAGTGCCGGCTAGGGCGACACACTTACTTTTTATATGGGGGAAATTCCGCCAGATGGAATGACGGGTTATCCTCGCCTCCAAGTCATGTCATTCCATCTGAAGGATTTTTCCCTGGATGGATCCACCGTGACATTTGGCGGTAGGGAAATCCTGTCGTTTGAAGTGGCGGCATATTCTTACCGTTGCGTCCACTGCCGTTGTGGTTAAATACCACCAAACAATTCCATGAAAATTTAAATTCACACGCTTTGAAATGGCGGATATATATCCCGCCAGTTGGACCGGCGGGAGAAGTCTATTTATTTAGTTTTATTAAATCGATAATTATGTATTTATTTCGAAAAAAAATAAAAAACTTGGTTTGTGGCACTCGGTGTTGGGCCATCTCGGCCGCGGCCAGGCTCGGCCTGCATTGGTTGTGCACCTGGATGAGCACCGTGCTCTTTTTATTAGTGTGCACACTGCACAGCATGTCCGCGTGTCCCACGTCATGCACCAGAGCAAAGCATGCTCCTCCAATGAATGCTAGGTCATGCCCGGGCACTCCATGCTGCAAATCACTAATTTTTGTGAGAAACCTATCATTTTTTACCTTGAATTTAATTTTGAAGGCGAATTCTGCCCGGTTGTTACTATTTTCGTTAAAATGCGCAATACTAAGATTATGATTTTTTTTGAGCGGCTCAAAATTGTAAACATCGCTCCCTATAACACCAAAAAAGAGATATTGTTATTAAGGTCAACAACTTTGTTTTTCAATATTCCTTTGAGGACTTGCAGGGTAAAAAATGGTAAAAAAATAATTTTGAGAGTTTAACATCAACAACATTGGAAATACAACGAGGAATCAACCAGCAAGAAGACATCATCATATGTCTGTTGGCCCTGAACCTTTCCTGAGGTCCGAAAGTAAGGTGAGACCGTTGTAACACCCCGGCTCCTCGAGAACCCAGAATGCTACCAACTCTCCAAAATCTATAAAATTTCGACAGCATCTCCTTTGTTTATATGGGCATCCACGACAGGCAATTTATATCCAAAGAACAAATTAACAATTCTAACAACTAGTAGCCAATTTAAAACCTACAATAATTGCAGCTCTCGATTATACGGATGACTCAGCTATTTGAATAAAACTCATATGACCCCAATGCACTAGTTTAACGTGAGAGGTAGTGAGTGCTCAAGTCCAGGTTCTATTTTCCCATCCCCATGCATGATTGACATCACCTGTATCTAAAAACCAAATAAAAACAAGAGTGAGTATTCAACAATACTCAGCAAAGTATATGTATAAACTAGGGAAATTCAAAATACGAGAGCAACAAAATCACTTCCATAAAATTCATACCCTTCATTCTCAGAAACATAAACAACTGTTAGTACAAATACTCCGAACAGATCACTTCTCATCCATTCGATGAGATGCAATGCATATGCGTATGTACTGTGAGCTCATACCGGTATAGCTATGTGCGCACCCGTCGATGTCGCACCTTGCCCGTCCTTTTCAGGCGGGACCAATTACTCCACTCCCGTTAAGTGCCTACCGATCGAGTAGGACTTTAGAGCACTTCGGACTAATAGTATAACTTTCTCACCGATCTTACCGGACTAGTTATACGACTTACTCACCGACCTGGCTCATGCAACATGATGCAATAATGTAATGGCTCCTTTGTCATACAACTCTCACACATCTCCGACATATCGCAATAAATATCACAATCACTCATGTTTGGATCACATAGCTAATAGAAACATCCACAAGTCAATCACATCAATACGTTATAAGTTTAACATATACTTGCCTCTTTTACCAAACAAGTCGGAGGGATGGAACGACGACGCCAACCCGGAAAGAAAGTCGTCTGCAAGAGACATACCAATCAACAAAACTAGCACCAATATTCAACATCATGAGAAAACTAGCACAACTAGCTTAGTTTTTAATTCTCTATACCAAAGAGTCTACTTTACCAACCATCTATTATTATTCATATAAAATTTCATTATCTAGTCCAACATGTCAAAGGCTTAATAAGAAAACCCGTCACGGCCTACACTGGACAGCAGCACGAAAACGGTCATATCTCCCAAACCGCTAGGCCAAATCACGCGTTCTTGGATGCATTGGAAAGCTAAAAACATAGCTTACAATTATTTTCATAAGGCCATGCTCAGATTCTGGACAAAAATACCACGAATTTAACTCGCAAGCTGCTACATAAACATCACGTAACTAAACTCTAAACATTTAGTTGATTTGTCCCCACAATCTACCATCCCAAGCCTCAAATCAATCGATCCATCATACCCATGCAAGAATAACAAAGAAAATCACATCAATTAGTTACCCAAGAGTAGATCGGAGAAGATGAAGCAAAGCCCTAGCTTCTTCTCCAATAGCCGGCCTCCCTTCTTCCTCCTTTCCTCTTCCCACCGCAGCCCCTTTCTTTCTCCTCTACCTCCTCCTACCACCCCAATCCTCCTATGGGCAGCCACAGCTAGGGCAGAGTAGGGCAGCGGGCGGCGGCGTCCAGCAGGCACAAGCGGCGGCGACGAGGCTTGGGGCGACGGTGGCGACACCGGTTGGACAGGGCGGCGCTGCCTAACTGGGAGCAACCGCACTAGGGCAACGCCCTGGCTTGGCAAAGTGACGGCTAGGGCAGGGAGGCTCTCGTGTTTCCCTTTTAAGCCCTAGGATGGGCCGGGCTCCAAGGCACAAGAACGGGATATCACTACTGTGTAGCTAGTGCTACAAAGACGCTACCGCCGATGGCTACCGTGTCGGAAAGGCTCCACGTCAAGGAAAGTTTACGCTGCATTGGCGTACAATGTGGGGAAGCCACCGTCGCCACCGCTATTGGCTTCCTCGGTGGATGGGGAGCCTGGTGAAAGGGCAACGCAGATCTGAGCTGGAGCGAAGGCGACGTCGCGAGGAAGATAGGGAGCAAGGTGCGGTGGAAGGAGGCTCTGCTAAATTCGGGAGGCTATATCCGGCGAGGGTCGCATGGATCCAGCACAAGGCAAGGGTGGCGGCGGGAGAAGGTTTGAATAGGGGGAAGGCGGAAGTGCAACAACGGTGTGAGAGCAGCAAAAGAGATGATTGAAGGGGAGGCGGCACCGTGGGCGAAGAGGAAGGGGATGGCCTCTTGAGTTGCTGTGTGTGTGTGTGTGTGTGTGTGAGAGAGAGAGAGAGAGAGAGAGAGAGAGAGAGAGGTCGAGGACGTGGGAGCGAGGCGCAGAGGCAGACAAAGCAGACGAGAGTGTCTAGGGTTGCGAAGATTCAATGGCACAAGGCATGCCACGTCACTCGATCGGAAGGCCAGGAAAAATTCAGGCGACGTGGCTCGCTGTATAATTTTAGGACTACATGGCCTAACGACGAAGCGGCTAGCACCTTGGGGCCATGCAAAGGTGCAACATAATAAAATAAAAAGGTATAAAATGTGTGTATATATATTATTATCGAAGGAATCAGCTTAAGGCCTTGTTCTTGTCAGTTTAAGGACTTAACATCTTAACGACTTATCTACGTTTTGAAAAGACATAGCTTTCAGTTTTTTCGTTCGTTTTTTCTATTTTGAAGGTGGATCCTAATGCTTTAAAAGGAAGTCAAACGAAAATGGATCCGAATCTCGAAACTATCTCAAAAAGCTCTCGAAATTCAGTCATTTCAACTGTTAAGCCATTCAGATAAAAAAAAACTGGACCTAAATAATTGGAAGGCTCCGGAGATAACGTGGTTAGCGAAAGAAAGAAATCTTTTCATATTGAAACCAATACTTAAAAGTGGCACTGTAACAAATTTTAATATGTTGAAGTATGAGAGCCAAGAGGTCGTAAGTTCAAAATCTAACCTTGAGATATTTTTATTTCCTAGGCATAATGAAACCAAAAAATAAAAGAAATGTTGATATATAGTTTCTACCTTTATCTCATTTCAAGGGATCTATTCATTATTTGTGTTGTAATAAGATGCATTATTTAAGGATTTACCTCTTGTTCCATCTCTTTGGTGTTAAGAAATGATCAAATGTTCCCCAACAAACACAATATTAATTCCCCAACAAACACAATATTAAAAAAAGACATAATTATGCATCGTTTTGAGTACCTTCCTAGCATCTAGAATTTAGATGTGAGAGGGAGTGCTGAAGTGCTATGATGCACGGATACGGCGATACCGATACGGATATGGAAACAGCAATACAGATACTGATGCGGACGAATATGGAAATTTCTCAAAAAAAAATCGATACGGGATACGTTTGTGTATATATAATTTAATATACAAACAATTATGCAGAAATAACAGTAGCCAATTCCTATTGCATTGTTTAATATAGTAATAAGTGTGGAAATACCTCCCGTCATTTTCTTTTTTTCCCTTCCACCCACATACTTGAGCCCCATCCCACCTCCCTCAATCCTCATTCACTCGAGATCCTAAATTAACACCAGTCAACCACCGAGCCTCCTCCAGTAAAAGCACACCCATAGACTTTGCCCTCCTCTCCGGTCAGCCACCGGGGTTTCCTCTCCCCGAGACCACAACAACAGCCATGTCCCATGGAGGCCTCCCCTCCTCTCCTTTCCCATGGCATCTCTCCCACGGCGACTCCTTTCCTCTCCTCTCCCACGGCGCCTCCCCAACAAGCCATGAAAACCTCTCTAAGTCTAAGATCTGCACTAAGATGTATACCGGCAGCGGTAGGAGGGGCATGTGAAGTGAGGACGTGGTGGCCGACTAAGAGGAGAGCCCAGCAGCGAGATGCGGCGACCAGCGCGGCAGTGTCGCTAGGGTTTGGCGCGACGCGACGGCAGCATGTCTCAGGTGATGGGGGAGAGCAGAAGATGTATCGGGTGATATGGGCTATGGCTGGGCTGCGCTCATATCGGGCATACGATGGGTCATGGGATGAAGTTAGTCAGGCAACTTATCCCGCAGGTATCAACCAAGTATCCAGGAAGTATCCAGTATTTATTTCATTTATTTGAAAATAAGAAATCCTTCCGATACGCACGGGATACATATCATGCCGTATATGATACGTATCCATGTCTAATATGTATCGTGATACGGATACGCCAGTGGGAAGTATCGATGCAACCTAGCTGAAGTGAGTTGTGCAACTATGTTCACCAGTTTAGGCCCTGTTGTGCACAGCTCATCTAACTTATTTGATTTATTTGCTTGTTGCTTATCTTCGTTTAAAATATAAATAATTTGGTTTTTCAATCCATCTTTTTCTAACTAGAAGGCATGTCTAAAAGTTCTCTAAAACAAGTCAAATAAAGGGGATTCAGCTTTCGAGGCCATCTCGGGAAGCTCTCGAAGATACGAGATAAGTCAAATAAATAAATAAGTCAAATAAGATAAGCTAGGGAGAACTGGCCTTTAAAGTTTTGGTTGCACTGTTTGATAAGGGGGAATTTATCCCCATGCCATCCAATTCGTGCGCCTAGCCCTGTATGCCATCCAATTCGTCTGCCTTCATCCCAATGACACCAGGCATGCGAATTAGTTGCTTGTATGCCATTTTATCCCTTTATCAGCAGCGCGGCAGTGTCGCTAGGGTTTGGTGCGACGCGACGGCAGCATGTCTCAGGTGATGGGGGAGAGCAGAAGATGTATCGGGTGCTATGGGCTATGACGGGGCTGCGCTCATATCTGGCATACGATGGGTCGTGGATGAAGTTAGTCAGGCAACTTATCCCGCAGGTATCAACCAAGTATCGAGGAAGTATCCAGTATTTATTTCATTTATTTGAAAATAAGAAATACTTCCGATATGCACGGGATACGTATCATGCCGTATCTAATACGTATCCATGTCCAGTATGTATCGTGATACAGATACGCCAGTGGGAACTATCGATGCAACCTAGCTGAAGTGAATTGTGCAATTATGTTCACCAGTTTAGGCCCTGTTGTGCACAGCTTATCTAACTTATTTGATTTATTTGCTTGTTGCTAATCTTCGTTTAAAATATAAATAATTTGGTTTTTCAATCCATCTTTTTCTAATTAGAAGGCATGTCCAAAAGTTCCCTAAAACAAGTCAAATAAAGGGGATTCAGCTTTCAAGGCCATCTCGGGAAGCTCTCGAAGTTACGAGATAAGTCAAAATAAAAAAAAAGTCAAATAAGATAAGCTAGGGAGAACTGACCTTTAAAGTTTTTGCTGCACTGTTTGATAAAGGGAACTTGATGTCTAGCACTAAATAAAAGTATCAGCATGCTTTTGGCAAACAGTTCATGATGTGAGCAGAATGTACCTTTCGTGAACGACTATGTGAGTAGAATATCCTCCCTTCGTAACAGTGCCGTCAGCATCAATGCCATTGAAAGTGAAAACAAAATTGGAGCAGTGGTTCTCAAGGAAGCTATTACAGCATTCGCAGTCTTGGCATGAATTCACGTATGTTCCAACACCTACATGGTCCCCCACTTTGAAGCCCTTGACGTTTGAACCAACCTCAGTTACAACTCCAGAAATTTCGTGCCTACCCATATTGAATTTTGTATAGAAACAGTTAACACATTAATCATTGTTTGTACCAATGGCTAAATGCTGGAATAATCTTATGCTCAATAGTAGAGTGATTCGCATTTTATTTGGTTCCCAAGTATTCTAACATGTTGAGGCAATACATTGATCTGAAAAGCTTACCCAGGGACTAAAGGGTACATAGAATTATTGAGCATATTGCGAGTCCAAGCAACATCAGCATAACAGACTCCACAGTACATGATTCTCAATGAAACATCCTCACTTTGTACGGCCCTGATAATCAGTCCATGTTTGTCAGTGTAGCAAGTATGATGTACGCACAATGACAAACAGTAAAAAAATACAGAAACCAGCTAGCTTACCAAAGACAATTTCGCAATTTTCGCACATGTTTTACTAGTTGAGACTGGAACTTTGTAATAATATTTTAGCACAAGGGAGAGTATGCGGTTTACCTGCGGTTGAATTTGTATGGAGAAAGGATTCCGGATGGATCCCTTGCTGCCCAAGCATTACAGTTCCCACTCTCGCATTCAGCAGCCATGGTATATAAACTGCTAAGCAAATCCAATTCATAGAAGAAAAAAACACGGGCATAAGTTATAATACCACAAGGACCAAATTTCCAAGGCTCATAGCCTTAGTGATAGTGACTTGTATTTGGTTTGAAGAACACAGAGAAAAATTGAGCCACAAATCCATTTGTTGAGCTACTGAGTCATTTAGTGTGCCGTCACTCTTAACAAATTCAGAGAATTTGAAAAAAAAACACCTTAGCTGAATAATTGTAGGACAATCATGACTTGATATTTAGAAAAACCAAAACACAGTAGTATTTGTTAGTTTAATTACTATTTCCTCTAAAGCAAAACGAATTTGCCAACACCCACTAAGAAGCCTGCAACAAAGATGTGTATTTCGCTTCTGTAATCCATGCCTCTCTGACTCCGGGATGCTGCATGAAAGCTAGAACTTCCTTGGGAGAAGCAAGAGATGACTCGAGCAAATTAGTGGCGGATGCACCGCCCGGGCAGGGGGGGCAGCTGCCCTGCCCGGGCTCCCGTGAATGTTTAAGGGATTTAGGGCTCATCAGCAAAATAAAAAAACTATATATTTATTGAAAAACAAACACAAACTATTCCGTCGAATTCGGATCAAATCCGAGGTCACAAAACAGGGGGAAAACCAAACGAGAGCGCGCGCGCGCGCGAGAGAGAGAGAGAGAGAGAGAGAGAGAGGCGGTACTGGATCTGGGAGACTGGGATCCAGAGGAGGTGAGGCAGCGCCGCAGCGGTAACAGAGGCGAGGCAACGCACGGCGGCGAGGCGGCGCCAACGAGGCAATGCACAGCGGCGAGGCGGTGCCAACGATGCAACGCAACAAGCGAGCGAGGCGGAGAGAGGCGGCGGCCTGGCGGCGTCGTGGAGGCGGCGAGGACTAGGGATGGCAATCGGGCGGGTATCATAGGGGAGAGGGAGGAGAGAGAGAGAGAGAGAGCATGCGGTAGTCCTATTTCATTTTGATGGGAAGGTCCTCCGATGGGTAATGGGCCTGGCCTCCTGGACTGGACGATTCCCACAAACTTGGCCTAATCCATGCATTGGTGGAACGTTGTTCGGCCATCGTACTACGATCAAGGTTTTAAATAGCGGGCTATGACATTTAGCGGTGACTTCATCTAAAAGCTATAGAAAGCTATAGCGGGCTATAGCGAAAGCTATTTCATTTAGCGGTTTTGTAAAAAACATGAAAAATTTCAATTATATGCATAGAAACATTGAAGTAAGAAAAATTTATGACCACAAATACTCAAATATATGTCTAGGGATACATGAGAACATGTATCTCGGTCCATTACTTCACAGTCATTCGATCAATTAACATACCCATGGCTATAATCAACATTCATATTCATTAAACATCCAACAATTAAAACCTCAACAATTATTTAATTGTTTATTACAACATTCACTGAAGTAAAGAAAACAACAAAGAGGCATAGATCTAGTTATCTAGAGTGAGTAATGAATATATGCCTCGATCAGGATTAGCGGTGCTAAATAAATTTTTGCGGCTAAACCAAATAGCGTTATTTAGCGGAGCTAAAGCGTCATTAGCTACAATAGCGGAAAAATTATCAATAGCGTAGCGGCAGGCCTTCTAAAAGGCTATAGCGAAGCTATAGCGAAGCTGTAGCGGGCTATTTAAAACCATGGGCAGGAGTGCTATAGCGGCGGCCGGTCAAGGCTACGGGGGAATTTAGGGAATTTATATGATACTATCATGTATGGCCCGTATGTCAGTGTTTTTTTAATTTTTATTATCTATTCGAATATCCATAGATACTCATAAGTGTGAATATAAATACAAACCCGAACCCAAATTATGAAACCCATAGGTTTAAAATAAAACCTATACCCGCACGCATCGAGTCGGATACCCATGAGTAAAATTGCCATCCCTACCCGCCGAAAGTTGAAGCTCAAGAAGCATCCTTTCCCCAGTGGGGATGCATGCCTGCAACTTCTTGTTTCTGAGCACGAGGACCTGCAGGCTGAGGCACCGAGACAGCTCACCGCCTCACCAGGGATCCAGCCATCAAGAGAGTTGATGCTCAGGTTCTGTCTTCGGATCTGGGGTTCAGGCTCCCAAGCTCGATGACACATCCTCTCCCTCCCGTGTCTAACTCTTCCCGCAGCTCTTCAAGGTACTCTCTCTCTCTCTCACTGTGCTCACAATTAGCTCTATCTCTTTCTCTCAATTTGTTAATTCAGTAGTTGTTAATTAACTGTGCTGATAGTAGCAGCTCATTTGGTTGTTTTCCATGACAAATTGATGTATGCCACATAGTAGCAGCTAGCTCCCGCTGAAATAAATTCAGTAACAGTGAGATTTGTTAGAGTTCATGTTCTCATATTGATATTAATTGTGTGATTGTACTTCTCCCGTTAGGTCCTTGGGGGCATAATATTTTAATGTTTGGCATATGCAGGCATCCTACTTTCAACAAGTAAATAATTCTTAAGGTGTTTCTGATATTGCTCAATCTATTTACCTCCAATTAATTTCTTGCTCGAATATGTCATGCTCAATTGCATATAGCTTTTAAAAGATTAAATATACTGTTATGTGCTTATGTTCTAAAAGACTCATGGCAAGAAATTTGGAACTGTTATGTGCTTATGTTCTAAAAGACTCATGGCAAGAAATTTGGAACGTACGCGATTATGCTTACATATATCTAGAAAAATTTTAGTACTGGGTATATACATATATCAAATTTCTTTTTGAACATGCAGTTAATTTTGTTTCCTTAACCTTCATATCCTGCAATTTCTTTCAGTTCATGTTGTTCAGCATGGGAGAGGGTTCCATTGTCATGTTGCTTTTATGGCAGCAAATTCCCTAGGGCAATCTCTCGGATTTACAGCTTCAGGAGATGACCTGGCAGTAGGATATCAAAATGGTCAGGTATATTCTACTTATTTTTATAATATATGTTTTCCTCAAAATATCTGAAAAGTTCACTATTCATCTGAAACTTGTAATGATCAACTGCTATTTTCTAATTTTTGTTGTACTGCCTTGTCTTCATAAAGGTGGCAATGTTTGATTTAAGTCGGCTGTCAATTAAGTTCGCTGCGGGATGTGCATTAGGAACAAATTCTCCTGTCGTGTCACTAAGCATGGACACCTTTTCTGTGTCTGCTAAAAAAGCAGACCGATCACAGAAAGAGAGTGCTAAAAATGCAAAGTTGTCCACAGATATTCTACTTTCCTTGACTAAGGATGCATGCCTAAATATTTGATAGGGAAAGTGGTCTGAGAATAAAATTCAATTCTTTTATATCAGAAGCAAGTATATGCAATTTTGATGTATGTCATAGGCAAGTGAAGTGATTACTGTTCCATTCATTAAGGTGCTACTCTCTTCTAATCCCCATTAGATCTGTGTATAACTTTTATAAGTTTGGATTTAGATGGAGTTTCAGACGAGGAGCAAAACCATTTATTAGAAGACAAATTTCCATGCCAAGGCCTAACAGGAAAAGAAGAAAATGATGTCGATAAAAAACAAACTCAAGGAGTTGAGAAGAACCATAAAAATGCTTCTCAACACTCAAGCAGCAGTAGTTCAGATTCAACACTTGTGATCTGTTGCGAGGATGTGGTGGTTTTTTTTCTCTTACCTTGTTGATTAATGTGTGTATTTGGCTTATGTGAACTGCATTTTGACATATCAAATTCTACTGCTTACTGGTGAAGTTCATTCCCCAACAGGGAAGCAACAAGCATCTACAGAAGATCAAGCTCGCAAAACACTGCGGCTGGTCAGCAATTTTTAAGAATGTGGATGATAAAGCTTGTGAATTAATATTAGCCTATCAAACGGGCAAACGGGCATGGTAGAATTGAGGTAATTACAGTTTTTCCATGTCTTTTACCTGTCACGCTGGATTCTGAAATCATGTTTCAGAATTGTGGAATAACTCATGTACGAACCTGTTGGTCAAAGTATGATGGGAGAAATGGGTTTGCTCTTTACATTTATCATATGGCTCAGCAGAAAAATGATCGCAAGTTCCGATGGGCTTCTTTTTGCAACTTGATTTTTAACACACTGGATAAAATTCAGACTACCAATACTTAATGAGCGAAGGATGATCAAGTATATATACCTGTCATTTTTTGTTATTTCTCTATCTCATCTAACAGCAGTTGGTAGTTCTCTCAACTATATGTTGTGCAACATGTGGAATACCATGGGCATATTGGTTTGTTTTAGTAAAAAAATGGGCATATTTAGTTTTAAATTAAGAAAATGTTCTTGATTTTGAAATCGACATTCTTGAAGTGTAGGCATTTGTTACCTACATGCATGTAGTACATACAGACACGCAAGAGCCTGGTGAAGTTTTCTCAGACCATAACAATTTTACTTTCATCATGTGTAGATCTTTACTATATTTGACCATTCTTGGTGAGAGCTCCTTGATGTCCTTATAAACCCATGAGCTTCCCAAATGGGCAAATTGCTCTGGTAAATTTTGGTTGCCAATTTAGTTCAGGAAAAAAAGTTTTGCTTGCCTTTGTAATTTGGTCCCAAGAAACAAGTGTTTGATTGATCACTGGACTTTCGTGGCATATTAATTCTAGATTTTTTTTAGGGTTCGTTTTCTCTATTGTCGCGCACTGATAATGTAAGGAGAGGTAGTGGCAGACTTAATCTGACGTGGGAGAAGGCAATAAGGAAATAGGATGAAACAACCCAGCAAATATACCTCTATTGTTAGCGGTGATTACCTAAATAAAAATAGCTTAACTGCACTATTACATCTCTTGAGGCACATTCATTTGTTAGTAACCTCTTAACATAAATTTTTCTCATACAGCCAAATGGACGCATACATTCAACTATATTATCTATTAGCTCATGCATTAATTTGTTAGTGAAATAACTAGGTCCATTAAAAAAATGCTAACAAAGAAAAATATTATTAACTAGAGATATATGAAATTTTGGTTTTATTGCATTGCTCTTCATCACTACAATTTAGATTCATCCATCCCTTTTCGAGTCGTTGCTCAGGTTATTTGTACAGTAAGGTACACAGAACCCACGCGTCATCCTTTTCAGCAGACAGCACATACACCTGGTACTAGTCTTCCCAAATAAAAAATCTCCCATTAGGGTCTCGAGAGACCAGCACAGAAGCACTCTTCAGCATTTTCCCCCAAACCAAACCCAGCTACTCTCCCCAAATCCATCCATCGCCATCAGCAACCGGAGGTGCACTTCGATGGGAGGTTGAAGGAGCTGGAGGCCGCCGTGCTAGGTTGAGAAGACCAACACCAGGAGTTTGGTCGCACGCACAAGGAGGAGCAGGTCACACAGCGCTGCATCTCTGGGGATTTGAGAGCATTTAGCTACAACACACATAACAGGAGTTTTCCCCCAAATTCAGGTTCACCTACACTTGATTTTCTCCTAATCTAGCATTCTAGGTATCTTCTGCATCCATATTTAGATCTATTTTTACATCAAATCTTTGCATTCTTACCTTCAAACCAAATCTGGATATGCACGCATTCTTTTCCATAAAAATTTGTCATCTCTCACTTGGAAATCATGAAAACCAACCAAGAAAATCACTAGATCGAAGACCAAATAACATAGAGGTGAGGGGGAATAGGATTTTAGAACCCTTTTGAGAAGGAGAGAAGGTGCAGGTAGCAGTCCAGCAAGCTGCTGCAGCTCGCTGCTCACCGGTGTTGCTGCTGACCGCCGGTAGCTGCTGCTGCTTGCTGCATGCCGCCGCTACAGAGGCGCTGCTGCTGCTAGCCGCTGCACTTGCTGCAGCTCGTTGCTGCGTGTTGCTGTTAGCTACTGCTGCATATAGCCGCTGCTGCTAGTTAAGGTCCTCTTTGATAGCTTGTTTAGTTTTAGTTTAGTTTTTGTTGGTAAAATTTGACCACCTTTGAAAGTGGTATGAAAAGGTTAAATAAATTATTAAAAAAATATTTTTGAGATCTTTGAGAAAAACTCTACAAAGTTATAAAAAAAATTATTTTCAAAAAATAAAGTGAATGGTGTATATAAAAATAACAAAAGTTGCAATCCCAACAAAAACTAAACTAAAACAAGGTATCAAAGAGACCCTAAGTGCAGCATAGCTGCCAAGGAAGAAAACAGCACAAGGAAGAAAAGGGAAAAGTTAGAACTAGTTATTCTGTGGCTGTGCGGTAGATTAAATTAAGAAGAAAAGAGGGTCTTAAATAGTGAGCATTAGGAAGAATTAAACCTAAATATAGAGCTTTGCATCTAAATAAAATCACTCCTTAACAGAGCACTAAAATAATTTTGTTTCTTTAAAATGCAGATTTTATTTGAAAACCATCTGGTAAATCATCAGTGAGCAATGAAAGTAATAATTACATTTCAGTTGTAGGTAAATTTTAGCAACTTGTGCAATTTCAGGGAACGCGTTAAATCAAGCGGAGGTTTATTCTCGAGAGAGTGAAGAGGTAGCTGAGATTTATTACCCATATCAAGACAAGTTATCTTTTAATCATATCGATTGGAATATTTTAATTATACAATTATTTTGGAAATATTGTCACCTCTAATAGCTGCATTCAAATATTGTTTTTATAAATATAAGTGTGGATTGTCGAGATGAGAGTAGTGAGTTCCATCTAAGGTGATGGGATCACTTAAAGCTAGGGGTGTGATGGCGATGCCATGCACTGGTAATATTATGAGTGGTACTTTAATGTTAAATGTTAGTTTGTAATAATCGTTTACAGCCCTACGTGGTTGCTATATGAAATAAATGTATGTCAGCCTCTAATGGTTGTTCTGTTGTAACAATCTGTTTTGATGTATATTCCAAATGTCATCCTCGGTTGATTGTTGGAATAATATGTCCAGATCAGCATAATTATCATGAATTAATGGTCATGATGGACTATTAGCTTGCGATAAATGTGCGGATCGCCACAGGTGGTATCAGAGCAATGGTTATGAGAGCCACGCATAATAACCAGGGCTGAACATGTTTAGAAAAATATTCTTTTAGTTATATTGTTTCATAATAAAAGTAGTAAACCTTATCACTATTCATTTATTTTATTTGCATACGATCTATTAATTTCAGCATGGTATTTTTCTTAAAATTTGACTAACCCGTGGAAGATACTAATTAGAGTATATTATTGCAGAATGTCACGCAGCAGGATACCGCCTGAAATGGTGCATGGGGCTCATACTCTAATATTATGGCAAATAATGCATGCATTAGGAGCAGCTGGGTTTGAATACTTTGATGATATATTTGTTGATGGGTCTATACTTAGAGTAGGGGTAATAATAAGAGGCATTCCAAGTAATTTGGCATATCACAACGAGCACCCAGTGCTGTACTACTCTGGGAATATCAACATGTACATTCAGGATGCTGATAGAGAAGCTATCCTAGTAATAGTTGAGCAATTTAGAGAGGCATAAGAAATACCGCCTTTAGGAACTTTCCTGCCTACACTCCAGGGTTTGAGAATAGGGCTAGTTATTTAGAGTTTGGTGATGCTAATGCTGGAGATATTTACACATCTTCTTCAAGTGAAGTGATGTGTGGTTCTCTTATTATGGCGGATACTTTTTAAAATAGTCACAGGAATGCGATTAGGGGTAGGACAGAAGCTCAACTCTATCATGCCCAGCAATACAACATCCTCCTAGAGCATACATCTTTTGATTTATCTCATAAAGTAATGCCACACCCAATAATGATCCAGCCTCTAGTGATAACGAGCCACCTGAACCACCTCCATCAACACAACATGCTGCCACTGGTTACCCAGCTTATTCCTCACACCCAGCAGGCTATCCTCATCAACCCACCCCATATTACCATGCAACCAATCAGTACATGTCATCATCTAGCATCATAACTATGATCCGCTAGAGAAGCAGAACCTGGTTCTAGTAGTCGTGGATTTGGGTTTGGGTCAATCTTGCATCCTTTTAGGAGAAGCAGGAGAAGGCGTGGAGACAGTGAAGATGAATCAGGAGGAGGCAGCACCCAAGAATAAACCAATGGTGTTATATGTAATCTATCTGTACGCTAGGCAAGTGTATTCATCTATCTTGGGTACTTCTGTATAATTATTTGTACTATGTATTGGGTTGTATTACTGTTTAAACTATACTTGAGCCATCTTGTAATAGAATGTTTGTCGCAGCACTTTATTTACTTACAACTCAAATGTTGCTGCCTTACAGATTGGTGTTATCTTTTATAAATGTTAGGAATCTTAACTCATGCATGGTACTAACATATAGTTTAATTGTATTTCTTTATCTGTTCTTGATTTCAGATCATAGTATTACTGACTACCGCAACGCAACAGATAAAGAATTACAATTAAACTATCTGTTAGTACCATGCATGAGTTAAGATTCTTAGCATTCATAAAAAATAACACCAATCTGTAAGGTAGCAACATTTGAGTTGTAAATAAATAAAGTGCTGCGACAAACATTTTATTACAAAATGGCTCAAGTATAGTTTAAACAGTAACACAACCCAATACATAGTACAAATAATTATACAATAGTACCATAGATAGATGGATACACTTGTCCAGCGTACAGATAGATTACATATAACACCATTGGCTTATTCTTGGGTGCTACCTCCTCCTGATTCATCTTCACAGTCTCCACGCCTTCTCCTTCTTCTCCTAAAAGGATGCAAGATTAACCCAAGCCCAAATCCACGACTACTAGAACCAGGTTCTGTCCCTCTAGCGGATCCATAGTTATGATGGCATGTGCTGGTTGGTTGCATGGTAATATGGGGTGGGTTGATGAGGATAGCCTGCTGGGTGTGAGGAATAAGCTGGGTAACCAGTGGCAGCAGGTTGTGTTGGTGGAGGTGGTTCAGGTGGCTCATTATCACTAGGAGCTGGATTACTATTAGGTGTGGCATTACTTTGTGAGATGAAATCAAAAGGTGTATGCTCTATGAGGGTGTGTGTTGCTGGGCATGATAGAGTTGAGCTTCTGTCCTACCCCTAGCCGTATTCCTGCGACTATTTTGAAAAGTATCCGCCATAATAAGAGAACCACATATCACTTCACTTAAAACAGATGTGTAGATATCTCCAGCATTAGCATCACCAAACCCTAAATACCTAGCCCTATTCTCAAACCCTAGAGTGTAGGTAAGAAAGTTCTTAAAGACGGTATTTCTTAAGGCCTCTCTAAATTGCTCAACTATTACTAAGATAGCTTCTCTAACAACATCCTGAATGTACATGTTGATATCCCCAGAGTAGTACAGCACTGGGTGCTCGCTGTAATATGCCAAGTTGCTTGGAATGCCTCTTATTATTACCTCTACTCTAGGTATAGCCCCATCAACAAATATATCATGAAAGTATTCAGACCCAGCTACTCCCAATGCATGCATTATTTGTCATAATATTAGAGTATGAGCCCCATGCACCATTTCAGGCAGTATATCCTACTGCGTGACATTCTATAATAATATACTCTAATTAGTACCTCCCACGGGTTAGTCAAATTTTAAGAAAAATATCATGCTGAAATTAATAGATCGTATGCAAATAAAATAAATGAACTGTGATAAGGTTTACTACTTTTATTATGAGACAATATAACTAAAAGAATGTTTTTCTAAACATGTTCAGCCCTAGTTATTATGTGTGGCTCTCATAACCATTGCTCTGATACCACCTATGGTGACCCGCACATTTATCACAAGTTAATAGTCTATCAAAACCGTTAATTTATGATAACTATGCTGATCTGGACGTATTACTCCAACAATCAACCAAGGAGGATGACATTTGAAATATACATCAAAACAGAGTGTTACAACAGAACAACCATTAGAGGCTAACATACATTCATTTCATATAGCAACCACGCAGGGCTGTCAACGATTATTACAAACTAACATTTAACATTAAAGTACCACTCAGAAGTTGCACTTAGCTTAAAACCATAATTGAACATCAGGAGGAAATAAGCTAGCAGATATCTATAATACCCGTTATTATGACGTTGCCTATATGAACGTCGTCTACTCGCTTTTCTCGTATACGTAGTAACCCTCGGGGTCCTCCTTCCCCTCTGGGTAACCCTCATCCGTCACAGCTACGACGTAGTCAACAAATTTCTCTCCATAGCTAGGATCTAACAAGGGTATAAATACAAGAGTGAATACACAGTATTCAGCAAGTATAGGTAGCCAAAAATGCAAGATGTATCATTCCGTGGCCTTTTTAAGATTTCAGTGCCAACCAAAACACTTAGGAAGATAATTTATTTGGAAGAATTGATTCGTTTTAAATTTAAAATACTATTATCACTCGAGTATGAGAATGAATATAAATCCCGTAGTCTCCTCTCCAAGAGACTAGCATGATATCATGATTCAACCCTGCGCAGGTGTATACCACTTTACCCATAGTTGCTCCAATTACATTGAAGCTCAGAGCGTTTACATCTAATTGGTATGTACATCTCCAACCCAGTAGGTTAAAAGCCGTGACGGTTCCCAACCATCCATCCAACTTTTGAACTCACTGTTGATTCCCCTGCCCTCGGAAGCAAACATCGCTGACGTAATATATCGTCCTCGGTTGGCCATGAGTCGATGCCTTCCAGATAGGTGGGAACATGTGTAAACTTGCCACACTTTCCCTCGTAGTTATCTAAAATATGCAATGTGGAGAATGTACACCCTTATAGATTAATTTTCTCCGATTATCTCGTAAAACCTTGGTCAATATGTTCGATACGGCTCATGACTCAAATGATAGACTAATTACCTTATATAATATTACCAGTGCTGGAACATACCTAGAGACCTAGCTTTTCACCCTCTTTGCCTCTTTAAGGGCCTAATCTACCCCTGGGCGTAGATTAAGCTAATCTACACCCGAGCCTTCCAAGCGAACCGTGCGAGCCAGCCAAACCCGGAAGTAAATGGTCGCATTTTGAAAGTAATCGGAAGTAACCGAAGTGAACATGTTTCAGCACGGAAAGTAATTCGCTAGGAGGCAATCCTAGAATCGTGGGGGCATTAATTGCCCTAAAATCGTGGGTTGCATGTCGGTTTATTTAAATTTTCAGTTGCTTCTTTTCAAACGGATTATGTTTCATTACTGATATTTCTCGAGTCAAAATAAGAAAGTAATCAGAATTTTAGACTAGTCACTTCTTGTTACTTTCGATTATGCATATATACAAAAGTGAAAAAGCAGTTTAAAACTGATTACTATGCATTACTTTGTCGTAATGCAAAGTAAATATACAAAACTATTACATTTTCACAGTGTGTTTTCTAAGTAATCCGGTGAATTTGCTAAGTAATCCCCTAAGTAATCCGGTGAGGTCGGCGGCAGTTGACGACAAGATGGGAGGGCGGCGACCAGCGATGGATGGCGTCGGTGTGGGGTCGGGGAGGAGGCGTCGGCCGTGGGCGGCGGGGACGCGACGAGGCGGCGTCGGCCAAGCGCGAGGAGGACGGGCGGCGCTGGACGCGGAGGAGATGGGCGGCGCTGGGTCTGCGCTGGGCGCGAAGAAGGCCGGGGCGGTGCCGGACGCGGAGGAAGTTGGGGCCGGAGGGGAAGTCGGGGCGGCGCCGGCACCAGGCGCGAGGAGGACGGGCGGCGCGTCGGGGCGGCGCTAGTCGCGGAGGAGATGGGCGCGCCACTGGGCTCCGCCGCCATGCGTGAGGAGGATTGCCGGAGATGCCGTCGCCTAGGGCGCTGTCGCGTCACCGTGGCCGTCGGTGTG
>SPJY01005333.1:0-12752 GCA_005191435.1 Raddia distichophylla | reverse complement strand
AGCATAAATCAATATACTTATCATTTTGGAGCCCTGCATGTCAAGTAAAGTATCCATGCAACTTTCCTAGGATGTTGTGATTTGTGAATGCATAAAAACCATTTCGTATAATTATGAACGGTACATGATTGATACCCACTAGTTGAAATATATTTGTTTGTAACTTCACATAAAACAAAATTACAGGGTTGTTAGCTCATAATCTATAATTGGTTACAGAATAACTATTCCCACGCAAGGTTACATTTACAGCATGTACTCAGAATGTAAAATATATTGACTGAGGATTTATACCCACTATAATATGGGGAAATGTAGCATCAGTTGTTCATACCAACGAAGAAAACCTTGTTGAGAAGCTAATTTTTCGAGCAGGTAGCTAAGCAAAGATTTGACAACTTGAAATTGGAGACAATAATTTATCACTGATTACATGAGCTATTCAGAGATGAAGAATCAGTTCCAGCTGGCTAGTGGGCGCAACATTTTTTTCTTCCTTGTTGAGAACTAAAAGCCCATAGGTGCAGTAGCCAGTTAAGCAAACAGTCCTTGTTGACAACAAACATACACTCATCATAATGGTTTTTGATAGCATATAAATTCAAACATGCTACGTAAGTATCATGGACCAATGTAATGGCATCCAAGACTAAGCTGATTATCCAGTTGCCTAATCGTAGTCCTAAAGTGATTCTTTATATCATAGGTACACCTTGAATTGTGAAATTGGCGTCCTAATGGAACTACAAAGTATTAGAACTGGCAGATCCTATATAAATTTAGGGGAGATCAAAGAAACCACCTTGGGGATCCTCTCAAACGCGGAGACAACAGCCTGCCAGTCCTCGGGCCGCGACTCGAGCAGCCTCCGGAACTCACGGCACGCCTCGTCCCTGCCCTGGTGCCACGGTGACCGCGCCTCCCGCCTCCGCCCGTGGTCCACCCAGTGCGCCCGCTCCTCCGCCCTCGCCTTCCCTTTCCTCCCATCGTCAAGCCTCACCGTGAGGGATTTGCCCCGGAAGTCCACCCCGTCGACCTCAACCGCGCGCTCGGCCGCGGCCTCGGCGTCCTCTCCCCCGTAGTAGAGGAAGCAGAAGCCGACGTTGCGCTCGGGGTTGTCGTGGCCGCGCACGAGCTCGACCTTGTCGAGCGGCCCGAACTGGCGGAAGAACTCGGTGATCTCGGCCTTCCCCGCCCACAGCGGGAGGTTTCCGACGAAGACCTTCCCCTTCTGCCGGAAATCCTCCTGCCGAGGTGGCGCCGCCTCTGGCTCCGGCTCCGGCTCCGGCAGCTGTGGTGGAGGAGGCGGAGGGGGAGGCTGCTCTAGTGTTTCGGGAGGCGGCGGGGAGAGCTTGCTGGATAGCCATAGCTTGGAGGCGAGGGGGTTTGGGGGACGCGGAGGCGGAGGCGGAGGCGGAGAAGGGGAGGGTTTTGGTGGCGGAGGCGGAGGCGGGGCAGGGGAGGGGCGGCGGAAGGCGGAGGAGGAAAGGGGCTTGAAGGGTCTGAGGGGGAGGTGTGGGGGATTGGGCGCCGTGGAGGCGGTGGAGAGCGAGAGGAATTGCATCATGCCGCCGCCGCCGCCGCCGCCGAGCGGTTTTCGAATGGCCCGGGAAGAAGACGATGCCGATGCGATGGATAAGGCGCGCCTTATTCACTTCAGTCCTTCGTTGGCCTTACTTTGTTTTTTAAGGGCATTCACGGCGAGGTTTCTTCCACCGTATCTTAGCATGCCACGTCGGATGGATAAGTGACGTGGAAGGTAATTAATAAAGAGAGAGAGAGAGAAAGAGATTGTTTTCTAGTTGAGAAACGATTTCTACGCTAACTCCCATACCGATTATAACAAAGATTTCATGGTTCATCCATCTGATGCTGATGCTTGGAAGGCACTGGACGAGTTTGATATAGACTTTGCCAAAGAACCACGAAATGTTCGTATTGGTTTGGCGACCGATGGGTTCTCCCCATTCAACATGAGTGCATCAACATACTCTTGTTGGCCTGTCTTTTCAATTCCATACAATCTTCCACCTTCATTGTGCATGAAGGAGGAGTACGTGTTCATATCCCTTGTTATACCTGGCCCAAAAAATCCTGGTAAGCTATTACACATCTTTATGGAACCGTTGATCGATGAGCTGAAACAGTTGTGGACAGGGGTCACAACCTATGACAAGAGTAGAAAACAGAATTTCAACATGCGTGCTGCTTATTTCTGGTCTATTCATGATTTTCCAGCATATGGCATGTTTTCAGGATGGAGCACGCATGGACGAATGTCATGTCCGATATGCATGAGTGACACTGATGCGTTTCGTTTGAAAAATGAAGGCAAATTTTGTTTCTTTGATTGTCATCGGCGTTTCTTACCCCTTTCTCATCCATATAGAAAAGAGAGAAATGCATTCCGTAAAGACACGATAATCACAAAAGACCCACCGAAACGATTGACTGGAGCAGAAATTATTGGCTGGCATCGTCAGTTAAAGCCCATAGAGGATGGTTTGGAAGGTTTTAAAGACTCACACAACTGGACTCATACCTCTGGTATTTGGATGTTGCCTTATGCGAAGATTTTGATTCTTCCACATAATTATGATGTTATGCACCAAGAACGTAATTTTGCAGAAAGTATTGTCAGCACCACTTTTGATTATAAAGACAAGACCAAAGATAATGTGCAGGCGCGAAGAGACATGTCTGATATATGTGTTCGACCAACCCTTGAGGTTATATGTGAGGATATATGGATGTTTGTGTGAATTGGTCCTATGATCATGTGTGGATGGATGTGAATTATGAATTGTGCATATTATATGCTGTGAATTGATTTATGAAATGTATTTGAAATTGCAATAAATCAGCAAAAATGCTGCTGAATTTTTAAACTATTTACATCAGCCAAGGCTAATGTAAATAAGTGTGACAACAACATATGCTGACGTGGCACTTATTTACATTTACATCAGCCTCTGACTGTTGTAAATAAGTGGCCACGTCAGCATTCCAGCTGCCGGCAGGGGCCAACAAGACATATTTACATCAGCCTTCAGGGCTGATGTAAATAGTTGTATTTACATCAACGGGATAACATCAGCCTATTTACATCTGCAGGCTGATGTAAATAGCTATTTACATCAGTTTTTGCTTTATTTACATCAGTACTTGGCTGATGAAAACAATCTAGATTCTTGTAGTGTCTCAACAACGATGTTTTAGTGTCGTACTCACCTGCAAGCTCATTGTCGTACCCGTCAAGGACGCCGCCATGCTCGTTGCCATATACTGCGCCGCGGAGCTCGCCGCGCCGTCAAGGGCGCTGCTGCACCACCTCGCCTACGAGCCCCGGCGTCAGCAAAGCGCGGCGGCTTGGGGCCGCACCGGCGAAGCTGCGGTTGTGCTCTCCGTGACTGCGTCCGGTCCGGTGGGGAGCTGGTGTGCTAGTGAGATGAGACAGGACCGCGGGAGATGTGGGGTTGGAGAGAGAAAGGGAAAAAGCCAGATGGAACGATATGGTGCATTGAAGCCATTATTTCTTTTTTGGTTTCTAGGTTATGTGGCACTTGTACAAACGGTAGATAGAAATGGTGCATTGGAACTGCTCTTAACCATGATCAATCGACTTAGAGAACTAGACTTAAATTTGGGGAGATATTTCAGTTTTTTTTTTGTGTTCATATGGATTTGGTCACTTTTGTTATAGTCTTCTTTGACAATGTTTTCAGACACCGTCACCATTAGGTTAGGCTTTACCATTCCCCTTCCCTTGGCTTAGAGAGAGTGGAGGTGAGCAAGGTGGTAGCTAGGCACCTTGAACATGTAGGATCCATGAAGAGGTTGTGCGCCTTTGTGAGCGGAATCGGTAAGCCACCATGAACGTGTAGGATTAATGGAGGGGCTGTGATTTATGATAAAAATTATTATGAGGAGATGATAAACAAACCGGGGGCGAGGGGCGATGATGAAAGATGAAGATATTGTGGAAAAGTAGAGGAAGATCATTGGCAACATCACAGAGGAGCCGAGTGCGCTTGTGTATGTGCTGCCGTTGTGGAGAATAGTTAGGGTTGGTAGGAATATTATATGTATATGAGAACACCGAACAAAGTCTATACTAGTGTTGGCTAGTTATGTGACAACGTGAATAGAACTCTCTTGCAATTGATTGAAATGGTATAGCACAAGAACACATATAGGTCTAGATAAGAACCCTTTCATATTTCAGAAGCTGGTTTAAAAATAGAAATATATTACCGTAGAATAGGGAGGGTCATAACTAATTGTTTCGATGATAAGGGACAAGAACAAGCAAACTAGCAAGGATCTCGAACACATTTGAACAATCTTATGCTAGTAAATGCTTCCAATACAACAACCCTCCTCACACCTCATACAAAAGACTACATGATCAAGTCTTGGATTAATCTTCCGACAAACAAATGTGTTGCTATATTATTGTGACGCATGTAACATCTCAGAATGCGGAAAATCTGCAAATGCATGTGATGAGATAAATAGTAAAGCAATGTATGCACAACAATATGAAATAGGGCAAAGAAACTCAATCAACTCATCTAGTTAGCTCGTGCGCCTGGTCCACCTGCACCGCGTCACGCGCCCAAGGAGATTAGATGTCATGCACTGTCCGCTTAGTTCTTTTTGAAGGATTGATCGCAACCTCGTCGCTGCGCTTTAGTAGGCCTGGTGAGTTGTTGAGGTACTTGCAAAAGTCAGAGGGGAGCAAGTCCGTGTTGCAGAAGGCACGCTCATTGCTGGTAGTACTGAGACGGCAGATGGCTTGATCATTGAGGTATAGTGCACGCGATAGAATCGCCGCCTTCTCCATGTCAAGCATGATCACCCACGCCTTCCCAGCATCCTCGTGTTCCCTCACCACGCAGCACAGGACATCTGGGTTCTTCTTGCTGACAAGAGGGAACCCCGGTGGATGGCATGGCAAACCCTGAGCCTGGTAGCTGTGCTGCGCCCAGAGGCCACTCAGGTCGACCGGAGCTGGAGGCTGCATCTTCCAGGCGAAGATGTTGCCGTCGATCGTCTGCAGAGTCCAGATTGTGATGGTCGGGACACTTTCCCAGATCTGGTCCCGATCCCAGAAGTTGGTGATATGAACAAAGCGCATCATGCCTTGGCTGACGGACAAGCTCCGGAACGCCTGTGGGCAGATTGGCCTGTGGCCGTCCCATATCAAATCGAGGTACTTCTGGCAAGCAGGGAACTGTATGTAATGGAGAACCGGTGACGGCGAGTCGTCGTCGTCGTCGCTCGCGGCGAAGTCGCAGAGCAGCATGCCGGAGCAGTAGTCGGCCCAGCAGAGGAAACGGCCGCCGCAGGGGATCACCCTGGTGCAGGTCCAGAAGAAGGGGATCTGGCCATGGCCATCCCCCGGCCCCGGCTGCTGCGGAGCGAGTCTCTCTATCTCGTACACCCTCCATTCGCCCTTGTTGGAGAAGAAGGCGCGTACGGTGAACAGCGCCACCTCCTGGCTGTTGCCTGCGCTCCTCCAGGACACCGTGAGGTCGGCCACAACGTAGTCGCCTCGGCCACCGCGGCACAGGACTCCAGTGCTCTCGTCCAGCATATTGCAGTAGCGCAGATCGGGGCACGGGGGGAGCCGCAGCAGCGACGGCGGGGAAGAGGGGCTCGCCGTGTAGAAGAACAGATCGGAGGTTTCAGAGTAAGCATGCGGATCGGTGAGGTCGATGCGGAGGGCGACGTGGTTGCCGTCGGCGGCCACCACGACGGGAAGGGCGGACAACTCCATGGAGCACTCGGGTATGCCGTACGGCCAGTGGAGCTTGAGGAAGGAGACCTCCGGCGGAGGCTTCAAGGTGAAGGAGAAGTAGCCGGACTGGCCAGTGGTCGTTTCGACGGCGACGGCGGTTTCGTCGTCTTTCACGGCCGCGGCGGCGGCGGCCGGGCCTTCGTGGCAGTGGGTACGGCCGTGCCGGTGTAGGAGCGCCCAATCGAGATGGCGGGAGACGTCGGCCTCCTTCGGCTCCGGCGACACGGGGGGATCGCTCCAGCCATCACGCTCTTGAGCTCTTCTCTTTCAACTCGGGATGGATCTAACCCTAACCCTAGCGTCTGGGCAATGATATTTACTCCAACATGGAGGAAGGCATGAATACAAATTTTTTTCAAGTCGGTCGATGGCATATTCGCTGTAGCTACCTGAGCCCTGTTCTTAGGCCTTGTTCTTTTCAACGTATCGTTGCGTTTGCGTAATACTGTAGCAAATTTAAGACCCTAGAAAAGAGGTCTAAAAATTATTAAAAAAATAATTAAAAAATAGTTTTAAGATCTTTAGAAAGACTACTAAAAGCCACGAAAATATCGTTACAAATTATCACAACATATAGGCTATATAAAAATAACAAAATTTGCTACAGTAATACGTAACGGCACGATACGATGAAAAGAACAAGGACTTAATCAGAAATTCTTTGATACCGTATTCCGTCTGCCAGCCGCGCAAACGGGATAGGCGCTCGCACGTTCTGCGCAAATCTTGACACAGCCGTTCCAACGTGGGGGCGAGGTAGCAACAAAATTTTTCACGCGCTCGCGGGATCGCTGACCCATTCGTTTTTCTAGGTGCGCTTCCAACACACGACGCGGGTTTAATTCCTCCGATTTTTACTGGGTAGTTGCATGCACGTGTTCGTTCGATTTTCCTGGAGTTGGATTCCCGCGCGTGCCTCGCCTGCGTTCACGTACACACGTTGCCTCGCGCCTCTCCTGCGCTCATGTACATACGTTGCCTCGCTAGCAACTAACTAATACATGCAGTTGATTTTATTTGTAATTAAATTTCACATTTTTATATCTTTTTTATTTGAAGTCCAAATTACATAGAAGAAATTTTATAATTCATCTAAAATTCTAATCAACCCATTTTAAATACTTTTTCAATTTTTTATTTTTTTAGATTTTTTTATATTTTACTAGTTAGACATTAGTGTTATATGATGATACCATTAATCTGATACCACGGATACTTCATTTAAAATAAAGTTTTTTGTTTGTGCTATCTAACACCACCAACCTGATACCACCGATACTCGACATTATATCCAATACTTGATTTGACGATATCTGATACACACCATATGATACTTTTCCAACGAGGAATTCTACGCTACGGGATCCCGTCCCGAGCATATCGAAAGGAACCGGAAAACGACAAAATGAGATACCCAATACTTTGTTTGTGATATATGATATCTTTTTCTGATACCTCAGTTATACCACGAAACTCGATGATATTACCAATACCTCGATACTCTTATACAATGGAGGAATTCTACTCTGCCGGATCCCGTCCCGAGCATACCGAACGGGACCGAAAAACAACAAAACGATAATGCCACCAACCTGATGCCATCGATACCGATGCTTTTTTGTTTTTGATATATGATACTTTTTTTCGATACCAAAACCCGATGATACCACCAACTCGATACCGATACTTTTTTGTTTGCGATTACGATACCCTTTTGATACCTTTTTCCGATACCGAAACTCGATACTGCTCCAACTTTGATACATGATACTACAACTTTGATACTGCTTCAACTTTGATACTACAACTTTGATACATGATACCACATATTGATACTCCAATTTTTGATACTGCATACATGACACTCATCTTTGATACTATAAATTTTTTCGACCCGATACTTTGTTTGTGATATATGACACCTTTTTTCAATACCTCAATGATACCATGAAACCCGACAATACCACTAACCTGATACCGCCAATACTCGACACCCAGGCCTGATACTTTGTTTGTGATATATGATACTTTTTTTCGATACCTCATTGTTACCATGAAACCATGTTACCATGAAACCTGACAATACCACTAACCTGATACCACAAATACTCGACACTGAGACCCCGATACTTTGTTTGTGATATATGATACTTTTTTCGATATCTCAATGATACCATGAAACCTGACAATACCACTAACCTGATACCACGAAACTCGATGATACTACCAATACTCGACACCGAGACCCGATACTTTTTGTGATATATGATACTTTTTTCGATATCTCAATGATATCATGAAACCCAATGATACCACCAACATGATATCACTGATACTCGACAGCAAGACCCGATACTTTGTTTGTGATATATGATATCTTTTTTTGATACCTCAATGATACCACAAAACTCGATGATACCACCAATACCTCGGTACGCTTATACCATGATACTCGACAATATGTCTCATCCAATACCATGATACTTGACCCGATATGCCCGACTAGATATCACATTACTAGTCAGCTGATACTTCAAAGGAACCTGATACTCCAATAAAACTTGATGTACTGTTCTAGTACCTCTATGATACTTTAATTCATCTAAATTTTTCATAGTATAAAAATATATTTTTACTACACAAAAGAAGTACAAGAAAAGAAAACAAAAAATTGCATGCATGGTTAGTTAATAGGAGGATTTGTTGTTTTTTCATGCTATTAGCATGCATGTACAAGTAACGTGAAGGACATGCAAAACGAATTAGCAACGGGTTCTCGACGGGCGCACATGCACACAAAAGAAGCACATGCTATTAGGTGCGGTTAGCGACGGTTTCTCACCTGTTAGCCGCGTCCTCTCCGCGCGAGGAAAAAAATTTATGTGGGAGACGATCCCGTCGGGGTGGGCTCCCGATGGGATCCCGCGGCGTAGTCACCCCCATAAAACATAGATCCAATTCACGTATTCTAGAACTCTATGGAAAACTAATGCCAGAAAAATTACTGCAAACATATCATCGTCGTGTAGGTGACCACGCTCGCATCAATACGTGTCGCTACCATCTGATTCCATACCTCCCAGGCCTTCGCCACATCACCCTGATACCGGCATGCATTGATGAACGTGTTGTAAGTCACCACGCTTGGAACCATCACTCGGCTAAGCATTTCATCGAACCGCTCCCAGACGGGGCCGAACCTATGGGCTTTGACAAGCCCGTCAAGAATGGCGTTGCAGACCAGCAACGCTGGCAACGTCGCCAGGCGGCGGAAGACGGACAACGCCTCATCGAGGAGCGTCATCTGGGAGAGGGCACGGACGAGCACGCCGAGCGTGGGGGCAGGGGAGCTGGAGGTAGAGGCGAGAGCGGCAAAGGCAGCGGCGCCCGGGCGCGCGCTGCGGGAGGAGGCCTGGACGAGCTCTCTTGCAGTGGCTGCTCGTCCATGGCCAGGTTGTAGACGCGCGAAGAGGACACGCGCGGGAAGCGAGCTAGAGGCGCGCGAGGGGGACACGCGGCGCGCGTTTGGCGATCCCGTCGGGGCCCCGCCGAACGGGATCCCGTCACCAAGTCGCCCCTAGAAAAATTTTGTTGCTACCTCGCCCCCACGTTGGAACGGCTGCGTCAAGATTTGCGCAGAACGAACGGCGAGCGCCTATCCCGTTTGCGCGGCTGGCGGACGGGATACCATATCAAAGAATTTCTGATTAGAATTTGGGTCTGTTTTTATTTTTACATATATCCAAGAATAATTTATACTGCAAGGGCATCTCCAATGGTGCCAAATCAGCTAACTATAAAGAGTCCACCTCACATTATTTGCTTATGTGGAGGAGAGAAAAAGAATAGACAGACAGAGACTAGCTCTTAACTAAGAGCCAGTCTATACCGGATTACAAGGTGCATTGCACCTATTACATGTGGATCCATAATAAATTTAAGAGCCAATGCGATACCTAATCCATTGAAGGTGTTGTCTACACGCTATCTATAGATGACATAAAGTTTTTTTATAGCTAGTAGTTAGCTCTACCATTGGAGATGCCCTAAGAGCATTGGGCATCTCCAATGGGGTACAGTCAGCTAGCTATTAGCATTCCACATAGGAAATTTTGCTGAGATGGAAGAGAGAGAGCAGCTCAAAGCTTGGCGCTTGCAGAGGCGCCGGTCGATAGTGTTTGCAAAAGCTGCTGCTCTGCGTAGAGCCAATAGCATTGCATGCCGCCGCACTATGCTCAATCGACGCCCCCTACTGCTCCATTTGTTTATTACTGCCGTGATTAATTAATGTGCGTGGACCCTTGGATGATTTTTTTTTAATTGACATGGACATCCACATAAGCACTATAGCTAGCAAAACAACTATAACCATTGGAGATGCCCTAAAGGAGATTTTGGCTAAGTAAATGATGTGGTGTTTAATTGAAGATTTCAAACAATTAATGCAATCACGCACGCACAATTCAAAGAACATGTCTTAGTAGTTAATTTAATTGAGAAGACGATATATAGATGAAGATTTCCATTTGTTTTTGTATATATGCCGCTCCATCCATATCTAAGAAATCAGAACACATGCACGCAGGTCGCCTCGCGTTTGCAAGCAACGAGGCGAACGATGCACAGGTTCAGTAAATATATGAAGGCACACGACTCGCCACTCGGCAACCCTCACAGACAAAGTTACAGGGATATTGCACGCAGTATATGACATTGACAAGCAGCTAGGCACACTGCACACACGCACAACCGAACAAGCAGGAAATTAAGCACAAGCATGCCGTATGGTCGTGATCAGCGGCGTCTCCTGATGGCGCAGGCGGCGAGGATGACGAGGAGGAGGAGGATGAGGTCGGCGAGGAAGGAGGCGACGACGGCGCCGCTTGTGCGCCGGCAGAAGCCGTGGAACTGCATGCAGATGGCCACCCAGTTGGCCCGCAGGTTCCCATTGTGCGCCAGCTCCACCATAGCCGCCGCCGCCGCCGCCGCCGCCGTCAGCAGCGCCATCATCACCTGCATGCATTCGTCATGGCGTCCCGGCGTTGATGCAATATGCATATATATTTGAGAGAGAGATCGATGAGTAGTAGGCTCTACTAGTTACCGTGTCGCAGAAAAGCAAGAGAAGCCTCAAGCCCGTGGCCTTGGGGCGCAGCACGAGGAAGGCGGAGAAGGGGAGGGACAGCACCAGGTACCCTGCCACGATGGCGTTGGCCACCATGAAGAACCTGCATTGCATGCCATGCACGCACATAGAGTAATCAGCAAGCAGTAGAGTAAGCAGTGGTACTGGTGATTAGCATTGCATTGCATGGCGAATCGACGAGGAGATTAAAGAACGAGGCGGCACTGACAGGAAGGCCGGGAAGTCGTCGAATCTGGCGTGGAACTGGAAGACCTGGGTGAAGACGGAGAGCGTCTCGTCGGACGTGCCCGTGGCGATGGCGGCGGCGAGGGCGGGCCCGAAGGCCGCGATCCGCAGCAGGAAGTCCAGCAACGCCAGGCACCGCCTCCCTCGGCCGCTGCCACGGAAGAAGGGGATGCCCATCTTGCGTGGCGTCGCCGCCGCCGCCGCCGCCGTCGCCGGGGCAGGGGCAGCCGCCGCGGGCGGCGGCTGCGGCGGCGCCGTGGCCGTGGCCGGAGCCTTGCCGGTGGCGTGGTCGCCTTGGTGTGGGGCGGCGTCGTAGATGGGGATGGCGGTGGCGGAGCCGTCGCCGGCCTCGCTGGTGCTCATGCTTGACAGCTTCAGTGAAGAGGTTTATGCAGGCAGCTAATCAGCTGGATTGATTGCGTGATTGCATTTGCATGGGTTTGGGGTTGGGATTTATAGAAGCAGAAAAGCTCCGTAATGAAGCTGTTGGGGCCTCACTCCTCAGCTAGCATATTATCATTAGAGCCTGGGGTGAGCTAGCTAGATTAGTTTGTGCAGAGTAGGAGCCAGGAGTGCTGGAGTGGTTCCCAACTGCTATGCAAGCAGCTGCAGTGGTTGGAACTTGGAAGTGGAACGGTACGTAGCAGTAGCACTATGGTTTACCTATGATGATGTTATACATGGCCATTCACACTCCTTAAACGGTTAATATAATCTTTAAGACAAAATTCACAACCATCGATCCTTTGGAAGTAGGGCACGGGGCGCCGTCTAGAGAAGGGGAGACGGGCGTGTGAAGAGGGAATGAGGCAAGCGGCAATCAGAGTGACGGGTCACCGGACGCAAATGAAAAAGGGTATATTAGGGATGGCATGAAACAGTTATTAGTATTGCCCTAAACTTCCATGGTAAACTTCCACAACAGAAAATCTAAAAGGTGGAGGGCTCTTTTGCAAAGCCTCCTTCGGCTCCGAGTCCAAGAGGGGCCAAGCACGTACAGCCGCGGAAGGAAATTTGGTGACACCCGGTGGCACACAAGCTTTGTGGCACCCAATTTTGTGTCTATCTCTCCTCCTTTCTCTCTATCTCCTCCCCTCTCTATCTCCTCTCCATCTCTCTCTCCAGGTGCCACCATGGCACCTGGTGCCATATATTTCTATTCTACAGCCGTAATACGCATGCTGGGAGCTGCTGCGTGGCCAGAGAAGGCAGAAGAGGCGACGTGGACGGATCTCGGCCGTCTATCACGCGGAATGAACGGCGAAACAAAAGGAGCGACGTTTATGGTCCGAGAGGTCCAGAAATGAGAGCGCCTACCCGCTACATGCATGATGCATGCACGCCGTGAACGCACCAGGCTGCAACAAGCTGGAAGCAACACAACGTACTCAATGCTCATCCTCTCTTATAAGCCATGTGCTATCTTAGGCGGCAAATAGTCCCATTTTTTTTTACGTAGGTATCTCCTCACAATCACAAGCATTAAAAAATGGTTCATTGTACGGGGCCATATCTGTGATCATTTCCGCTAATTGGCCATCCATCACACAGCCAATTATTACCAGTTCCCACTGCATG
>SPJY01005292.1:0-15346 GCA_005191435.1 Raddia distichophylla | reverse complement strand
GGGCATATCACCAACACATTGTAGAAGAACATTAGCTCCGATTCATGCCCATCTCTCTTTAGAGCACCATGGTCTGGTGCATCACTTCCTAAGCAATTCCGTACAAGTGGAGGGCCACAAAGACCAATGTTGCCATCGTACACAAAAGGGTTCTCTGTGTAAGATGGTGTCGAGAGGGCGTCCTAACGGTATCCAGTTGTAATTAGTCCTGGCATGACCGATGAAGCCGTGAGCAATCCAGAGGCAGGTGGAGGCTACTACCAGCTGGGCTTGCGCAAAGCCTTGCGCGTGTGTGAGTCTGATCGAGCAGTGGGCACGTTGTATCTTCAGTAGCATCGACGGGTCGATTGGATCGTGAGATGGCATGTTCTAGCACGACTCGATGTGTTTTCCTTTCTAGCAGTGAGTTGGCATCTTTATATGAGTATTTTCTTTGAGCAGTAAAGAAGAATGAGAAAATTGCCCCAAAACAGAGCCACCACCGAAACTCTGAATGTTTTAGCCTAGTTCTAAAATTTGCCGGATTCGCTACAGTGCTGTCACGGCATTATTAGGCCGTGATCCTGGGCTGAATTCCTTCATATTCTTCCCGAAAGATTATTGTAGTTTGTAGGACGAGTCCAAAATGCTTAATGAAATTAAATTTGATAATGTCCATGTGATTTCTCCTGATAGATTGTTCTTTGAGAGATCGAGTGATCCCAGTTGTTGCATGGCCCCAACGTTGAACGGAACATCTCCATTCAGTTGATTCCAAGATAAATTCAGATTTATCAAACCCTTCAGAGCTGTTATTTCCTCTGGAACCTCACCAGATAAATAGTTGGATGAGAGGTCAATGCTCAATATATCCAAAATATTAATGCCTTGGTATTTAAGTTCTCGGCACTTAGTGACAATGGGCATATCACTGACTATAATTTGGAAGCTAGCAGGTAGAGTGTTGGCCTAACTGCATTTGCCGTCAAGTACAGACAGCTTGATTTTTTCCAAGGGGAAGGTTCATTTTGGGTCGAATGAGAATCGATGTACGAACTCTACCAGACAAACAAGCTCGAAGTGGGCTTGATGTGCCGCTGGATTTTGTAAGTGTCTTTTCTTTGCATGAATCCACCGCGCGCACCCTCATGTTATACTAACTTTCTAGCCTAACTATATTTTTTGTAGAATGGAGATGCAAAGATGGAGAAAGGAGCGAGTATATAACATCGGATTTATCGACCCGTTGAAAGTCAACATGTACATGTTCAATATGTATCCAAAACCCACAGAGATCACGGTCTATGACTCGCATGGGTCAAAATATCATTCGTGATACTTCTACCATAGAAATATGAGCACGTGTTCTTGGACCACCTCGTTCTAATTCCTTTTTCATAACATGATGTTACAACTAATTATGACAAAGTTGATATATAACATGATGTACAGTTTTCATTGAATCCTTGTTAAAATCGAGCTAGATCATAGCCGAGTCACAATTTTTGGCTCGTTAAGACGTTCAATCGAACAGTGCCATGACATGATTGACTTGCTCAACCGGCATATATTCTTGTTCCTTTCAATATTGTACCAATTTTTATTTCATTTCAATTGTAATAAATTATAATAATGTGTCATTCACAATCATGTGTCTAGTGCGTTCGCACGGTTCCGTGCTAAGAACAAGAGCACATCTAGCCAAGAATTTGATGTCACATTTGCCTCTAAGGTAACGTCAGCCAGCAGGAACAAATTTATGCGGCGACTACGTATGCGAGTTCATGCACATCCAAGCAGGAGCCGTTAAGCACGAGCTGATAAAGGGTGGCAGGGCGGTGAGTACTTGTCATTACCAGCTTAATGATAACCACATACTCCTCATATGTTGTACAAATTTAAATATTGATTGGTTGATGACCTAATTAAGGACATGTGAAACATTTAGATGAGGATGGTCAGGGCAGTGCAAGAACAACTCGTCGGCTTTATTGTCGAATAGATCATAGATCCCAAAGGAGAGTTTCACGAACCAGCTAATAGGTTGATCCCTTCATTATTTAGGACTAGTGAATTGTCAACATCTACGACAACCAACAGCGATGCACGTCAAAGATCCCGATAAACATATTTGTATTAATTATTATGTGAATGATTTATTCACGTATAGGATGGATTAGCTAGCTACCTAGAAATTGTGACATATATTAGTTGTAAATAAATTTACTAATTAATCTTCTTTGATTTTATTACCAGTTAATGTGTGTGACTGATTACACACACTTAATTGTGAGAACACACATATAACAATAATGCATATATTATTACAAACACACCTATAAAAATAATACATAATACAAATATATAATGGAATACAAGGTACCCAGCAAGCTCCACGTGTGGGCCTGCCATTACCGGTTGGTGTCACCGGTTGGAGACACCAACCGGTAATGGTAGGGGGGCGGGGAATACGTCAAGTGTGCTCTACGGTGCAGCAGAAAGCATCTTCATTTTCGGTTCGTTCAACCGGTAATGATGCATGAGAGGTATCAGCCCCGATTAAGAGGTGCCGGTTAAAAAACATCACTACAGGAAACGATTTCTGTGTCGGCGGCCGAAATTAGCAGTGTCAGCGGCGACAGACTGTGTCTACGGCCAAACGAGGGGTCGACGACAAACTCAGCATGAGGCTATCAGTGTCGTCGGCCAGAGAAAAGCCGACGACACAGCCTGCCCTGCCGAGCACGCGGTTCTGGAATTTTAAATTTTTGTTCCCGCCAAAAGATTTATGTCCACGGCCGAACTAGCTGTGTCGACGGCCAGAGCCCCTATGACAGGCTGTGTCGGCGGCCTAATAGAGGCCGACGACACACACTGTCGTCGGGGATCTGGCCGTCGACATAGGAAGTTTGGCCGCGGACAAAACTTGTTCAGCCTGACTAGCAATTCCACCATGGCCCACATGGCAGACACAGTTATTCTCTGCCATGTGGGACCAGTGTGGAAAATTTGATGCACGCGGGGTAGGGCTTCATGGACTAGTTGCTGCCTCACGTCGCTTTCAAAGAACAGGCATGAGCACGTTGACAGCTCGGCTCCTCTATGACCTGTGCCTAGCTGGAAGCTCAACATAAGATTATCGAGGAGCTGCGACAACAAAACGAGCAACAGAGGCAGGCAGAGGAGCAGCGGAGGCAGGCGGAGGCCCAAAAGAGGCAGGCGTACGAGCAGCGGTGGAATGAAGAAAAGGAACAATGGCGGGCGGAGCGAGAGGAGGATAGGAGACGGATGGCGGTCGTCTAAGGTCAAAATGCCTGGATGTACCAGCTCTTTCTTCAGCAACAGGTAATTAAGATGGCTTATGTGCATAGGTACATTTCACATGCTAACTTATCATGTGTCCACACAGAGGTCGTATGGCGAGGAGGCATCCGCTAGCCAGCCACAAATGCCACCTCCACCACAGTACGCCTTCGCGTAGACCCCGGGGGCCCCACCGACGTAGGTCGGCAGTCCCTGCCCTGTGCTACCGACACAGATCCCCTGGGTACAGTTCCCCGCTCCCCATGCGCCTTCTCCTAGGGTAATAATCATTTTTAAGAATTTCACACTTTACGATTCAAATGCACATGTGTTTTGAAATTTGTGGTGTCCTCTAATATTGCAGGTGTCTGGATCCTCCACGCATGCGATGAATGCTCCGCAGGGGGGCAATTCCAGTGCCACTCAGTCGGGCATTGATCAGCTCGCCGAGAGATTAGTAGAAAGTTTCTTCGTGGTCGAGCCTCCCACCTTCGATGGTTCGCAGAACCCTTAGCTTTTGGTTGTGCTCATATGTACTTTGCACTCCTATGGATCACGTCTGTCACTCCTACATGTACCTCGCACTATTTTGGACTTGTATGTACTCTTTGGACCATATGGACTTGTATGTGATGTATTTGGATACTTTCAAAGTCTTATTGGAGAATTGTTTGTTTTGGAATGGTGTGAATGCGTATGTGCTTGAAATTGTGTTGTCGAGCAGCTAATTATATGTGGATATTGTGAGAAAATTTGCTGTTGGATACGAATTTTTGCAGGTTGAAATTGAGGTTTAAATAAATTTCCAGGAATTTTTATTGCTGGAACAACAGCAGTGTCGGCCGCTAGGACAAATGCCGTCGACACAGCTAGGGGTGGGGAGGTCCCCAAATGCTGCTGTGAGAGGCAGTGTCGGCGGCCTAACTGTATGCCGTCGACACAGATCTGAGCTTTGTCGGCGGCTTGGCTAGCCCTGACGACACAGGGGGGTGGGGATGTCCCCAAATGCTACTGGGAGAGGCAGTGTCGGCGGCCTAATTGTATGCCCACGACACAACTCTGAGCTGTGTCGGCGGCTTGGCTAGCCCCGACGACACAGGGGGGTGGGGAGATCCCCAAATGCTGCTGGCAGAGGCAGTGTCGGCCGCCTTGCCTGTGCCGACGACAAAGGTGGGGGGTGGGAAGGTCCCCCTGGTGCGGCTGGGAGTAGCAGTGTCGGCGGCCGTAGTTTATGCCGCCAACACAGGTTGGTGTCTTTGTCGGCGGGCTGTGGACTGGCCCCCGACTAAATTGATGATGCCGGTTCCTGGGTTGCCTACCCCTGGATGTCTCTTTGTCGGCTGGATTTCGCTCAGCCGCCGACAATACTTGCTTGTGTCGACCAAGCAGTGTTGGCGGACCTTTGTCGTCGGCCAGCCGCCGACAATAGCCTGTGTTGATGGGATTTTGACCTATGTCGTCGGTTTTTGCCGCCGACACTGATTATCATTCCTGTAGGTGATCATCGGTGCGGGGGCTGGGATCTTATTCATATCTCCCATAGGAGAAAAATTAAAATATGTTCTTCAAATTCTATTTCCAGTCAGCAACAATGCTGCCGAGTACGAGCTAGGCACTCATCCATGGGCTCTGCATGGCCATATCGCTCGGAATCCGATGGTTAATGGTTCGAGGAGACTCTCAGTTGGTTGTTAGCCAAGTACAAATGGAGTGGTCATGTGTTGATGACAACATGTCCGCATATTGTCAGGAAGTCAGAAAATTGGAGGATAAATTCGATGGACTGGAGTTGAGCCACGTTTTGGGCAAGGACAACGAAGAAGCTGATGAGTTGGCTCGCATGGGATCCAGTCGGGCTTCTGTTCCGACTGGAGTCTTTGTCGAAGAATTGCGCAAGCCTTCCATCAAGCTTCTACAACCATTAGTTAGCCGGGAGGACAAAGTCGAGGAAGAGGTGTCAGTCGTTCAGCCTACATGGATGCAGCCTTACCTGGATTTTATCCTGCGAGATGAGCTGCCTAAAGATCAAAGTCAAGCTGAGCACATACAATGTCAAAGCAGGAATTACCAGGTGGCCGACGATGAGCTCTTTCGCAAGAGCGCTTCTAGAGTCTTAAGGAGGTGCATTTCCGAGCAAGAGGGACGTGAGCTCCTCCAAGAGATTCATTCAGGAGATTGTGGCCATCACGTAGCAGCCCACTCGTTGGTAGGAAAGGCCTACAGGCAAGGTTTTTTCTGGCCGACTGCAGTCACCGATGCGCAAGACATAGTGTGAAAGTGTGAGGGTGTCAATTTTTTTTGCACGCCAAACGCATATGCCAGCCCAAGATTTACAAACCATACCAATTATGTGGTCGTTTGCGGTCTGGAATCTGGACATGGTTGGCCCTTTGAAGAGAGCGCCGGGTGGTTTCACTCACCTATTTGTCGCAATCGACAAGTTCACCAAATGGATTGAAGCCAAACCTGTGGCGGACATCTCAACAACCAAAGTTGTGGAGTTCTTTCGAGACATCATGGTTAGGTTTGGAGCCCCGAACAGGATTATCACTGATAATGGTGTTCAATTCAAAAGCACAGAGTTCCAAGATTGGGGCGACGAGCAAGGCATTCAAATGTGCTATGCTTCTATGGCACATCCATGGAGCAACAGACAAGTAGAATGAGCCAATGGCATGGTTTTGCAAGGGATCAAGGCACGTGTCTATGATCGTCTCAAACCATATGCTATGTGTTGGGTACGGAAATTGCCATCTGTCCTCTGGGAGCTCGGGACGACTCCTAGCAGAGCGACAGGGCAAACTCCTTTCTTCCTAGTATATGGCACGGAGGCAGTCCTGCCAACAGAGCTCATGTTCAAGTCTCCAAGGGTGCAGCATTTTCAGGAGATCCAGTAGGATGAAGCCAGGTTGGAAGACCTTGACCAACTAGAAGAAGCAAGAGAAGCCGCCATGATTTGTTCAGCTAGGTACCAACAAGGGATGCGCCGTTATCATCAAGGCAACGTACGGAGTCGTGCTTTCTCAAAAGAAGACCTGGTCCTTCGAAGGAACAAAAAACATGAGCACAAACTCTCTCCGATCTGGGAAGGCCCATACATCGTGGAGGAGGTGGTGCGCCCGAGAGCTTACCAACTGAAGAACGAGGATGGAGAAGTCTTCACCAACACTTGGAACATAGAACAGCTACGCCGTTTTTATTCCTAAGTTTTGTACTTAGTTTCCCTTGTAATAAAAGTCCACTCGACTCTCCACTCGATCATTATGATCCAGTAGAGAGTCGGGGGCTACACCTAATAGTGTGCGGATTCACCGCACCCTATGTTTAACGAAGCTTCAATTTTCGGTTATTTATGATTGTCAACTTTTGAGTGATTTAAAACATTCTGAGTAGTTTAAAGCTTAGATTCCATGTAAAGCTAAACCAAGTCACCTAAAGCAAGCAGGAAACAAGAGCCAAGTGCCAAGCGCCATGAGCCAAGAGCCAGATTCCAGCGCTCGGGGGCTAGACTAGCAAACTTGGACCACAAACCAAGAGCGAAACGAATATAATAACCACTCGGAAAAAGACATATGAATAAACAAAAACGAGTAGCAAAATAATATTACAACCTAAGCATTGAGTACTTAAGTTTTTTACCACAAACTTAAAGCATTCATTGTTTCTTTACAGCTCCAAATCTGAAGCCAGAGTAGTAGCAGTGTCCTTTACTTCTTCCATGAGGTCCTCGGCCTGCTGCTCGGTGCAAGAACTGTTGAAGCCGGCTTGAATAGCACTCAGGTCAATTTCAGGATGATATGACATCATGATGGCCAAGGCTTGGCTGGTACAATTGATAGCTGCCTCCTTGACTGCATCCTTGAAATGCTGAGGAAGGCTCATCAGTTGAGACATCGTTTAGAGGTACCATAATCTATGGATTTTCTAGCACAAAATTACCATATACGGGTGATGAGAAAGGCCCCAAATGGCAGGGCCTTTAAAGCCAGATTGCGCACCAGGCAAAGAATTATGCTTTCAAGGTATGGAAGATCCAGTTTGTATGTGGTTTTGCGAATTACTAGAGAAAAGCACCGTTTAGAGGTACCATAATCCAACACCTATGGATTTTCTAGCAAAAAAAGCCATATACGGGTGATAAAAAGGCCCCAAATGGAAGGGCCTCTGAAGCCCGATTGTGCACCAGATAAAGAATTAGGACTTCAAGGTATAGACGATCCAGTTTGTAGGTGCTTTTGGGAATTACTAGAAAAAAAAAACACCATTTAGAGGTACCATAATCCAACAACTATGGATTTTCAAGCAAAAAAATGCCATATACGGGTGATGAGAAAGGACCCAAATGGCAGGGCCTCTGAAGCCAGATTGTGCACCAGTCGTAGAATTATGTTTCAAGGTATAGACGATCCGTTTTGTTGGTGGGTTTGCGAATTACCAGAAAAAAGCGCCGTTTAGAGGTACTATGATCCAACACCTGTGGATTTTCTAGCACAAAATTGCCTTATACGGGTGATGAGAAAGGCCCCAAATGGCAGGGCCTCTGAAGCCAGATTGTGCACCAGTTGTAGAATTATGTTTCAAGGTATAGATGATCTGGTTTGTAGGTGGGTTTGCGAATTACTAGAGAAAAGCACCGTTTAGAGGTACCATGATCCAACACCTATGGATTTTTTAGCACAAAATTGCCTTATACGGGTGATGAGAAAGGGCCCAAATGGCAGGGCCTCTGAAGCCAGATTGCGCACCAGACAAAGAATTATGCTTTCAAGGTATGGAAGATCCAGTTTGTATGTGGTTACCACTTGAAGGGATCCTAGGCCAAGAGGGGGGGTGAATTGGCGGCTTTTCAATTTCTTAACACTTTTTCTATTCTAAACCCACGCCAATTTTTGACCTTGTGTTAGCAGGTTTTACAATTAAGCACTCGGAAGCACCAACACAATACTAGTAGCTAGAGCGGAGCCCTACCACAGTTGTAGTCACGTGCACGAGCGGAAGCGACAAGCACTAGCAATCTACTGCAATAGCTCAAACCCAACTCCTCTCAACTCCTCGTGGCTCGAAGGCACACGGCACAGGCAATCTCCAAATCAAACGTAAAGCAAAGAGTTGACACAAGGGTTTGTTTGACCGATGTTCAGTGCGCAACGCATGCGCACGTACTCACCGTTGAGCAAGGTCACACTGTGCACAACACATGCGCTAACAGAGACCGGGGACCCTCTCATCCCTAATGCTCATGCACTAGAAAACCCTCTGACCAACACATGATGAGAGAGCAGTCTTGTACAGCAGCGACGGCAATCCTCCACACGCGGAAGACCCCGTCACACCAACTCCACAAGCGGAGCCGGCCTCCGCGCACGTCGGAGGACTTGAGCACACCAAGGACGCGTCCAAGGAGAGCACCGGAAAGGCTTTTCTGATGGCCAAGGCCAGGCCTTGGGCTTGCTTGCGATACGGTCGTCGAGGTACGGCCTTGACGATGCGGTGCTCAGGTACGGCTTGACGTAGACGTACGCGTGGTGAGACCTCGGCCTCGCGGAGTTGTCGGAGAGCTCACAAGCACAACCGGAGCACGGGCTCACCTCTTCTCGACCTTGGGCTAGGCGGATAGCACCAAGGGAGAGAAGGGAACTCGAAGGAGAACACCTAGGGTGACTTTGGGACAACACCGGGGCAAGCACACACCCTTTCCTCCCTTCTCCCTCTCAAACTCACCAACTCGAACTCAACACTTCATGACCATGGTGGCTAGGGTTTGGGCATGAAGAAAGCTCTGGTTCAAAGGTCCCTGGTCTAACCAAATACTTTCCTATAAATAATAATGTTCTGGTATATACTGAATCTGACAGATGATATAAATGCAGTTAATGGATTGGATAATCCAAGTTAAGGTCCTAGGAGGACCCACTATCCCTTGAAATAAAGGTGATATAGTCGCGACATATCTGCGAATCTCATACCTAATAATCCCTTCCAGGGGAAGGTCTCTTTCTTTTAGAAAGAATGGTTCCATGGTGGAACATGATTACCAGTCGATTTTGGAATATGCCAATGTTGTTAATGACCCATCCAAAACCCGATAATATGATATGAGGAACTTAAAGCCCAGAGTGCAACTAGTGCGACGCATGTCCCGGCTTGGGTGTGGCCGGCGTGGTGCACATCCCAGCATGACTGGAGTGGTGCCATATGTGCACAGGTGATGTGCATCTCCTACCAAGAGGTAGTTGAGAGATGGTATCTTCTAGTACCTTGGGAGGTACGGTATATATTGGTGATAGTGTCACATTGTTTAATCCCCTTAGTGCCATAAGACTGGTTAGAGTGGTATAGCCAAGTGTGTAAGACCTATGGGAAAGGCAACTTGGTTGTAATGTTAACCACTTGTTGGTAATTGCAACTGTCCAGCACGAGCGGGGCCCGATGCGACGCTGCCTGGCATGGCACGCGGCTTGGCATGGAGCGTAGCCAGCATGGACAAGGTCCGACGTAGCACATGGCTGGCACCAGAAAGTTTGACATTGCAATTAATTTACCCCCATCCTGTGGTAAGGATGAAAGATGCTTGTATTGCACATGTGCAAACGGGTTATATTGAGAGCAATACTTTGTGGTTGATTGCTTCTTAGATGGTTCTACTCTCTCGAGCCAGGAGGAGCTGTGAGATAGAAGTAGTTCAGCTGAAATCGTGTGATAAATTGGCGAATTTATTCACATAGGTGTTGCCTACCTCTACTTTCTGGTGTTGTTCGTGGAATTGGGATGAAGCGATTTCAAGGGGTGCAAGGCTCAGGGGGAGCAAGCATCTGAGGGATAGCCCATAAAGATCTGGTAGATCATATATATTGTACTATTTTCCCTTATATGAGTTTTCCCGGCGAGGTTTCTCATAGTAAGGTTTTTAACGAGGCAATATTGCAATACAACATGCGTGTGCGATGTACTTTTTTCTCCAATCCTTTTTTCCCACTAGGTTTTTGGATGGAGTTTTTGACGAGACATTAGTACAGCGTGGTATGCCCAAGGGGGTGTTATGAAACCCCCTAGCCGAGGCCCAGTGGGGCCCACGCGGCACTGGCGCACGCGCGTGTGGTGTCCCACCTAGGTCGGCTGGCTAGGGGTGGTAGTGGGCACACCGAATTCCATCTCTAGTAGGATTCATGTTTCCAGAAGCTTCCTGTCTCCTATATAAATAGATGAGAGGACCCCTTGTAATTGGTACCAGAAAATCAATAAAGATTACCATCGTTGTCGACGATTTGGACCTTGTGGGGTACTTGCCGGCAATGAATTTGATATTCAGGATGAACGGGGGGTGTCAGAATATTCGATCTGATGGTAGCACAGCAGTCAAGGGACACATTTTTATACAGGTTCAGGCCTTCACGGAGGAAGTAATACCCTAGTCCTGTGCTCTGGAATTATATGGTGGATCTCGATTACAAGGCGGCCGAGTGGTCTAATTGTGTCTCGAGAGTCGAGATGTTCTCTCGTGGAGAGATTCTGGATTGCTTGCTTGTCTTTAGATCCCGACCCCTGCCCTTTATATAGTAGAGGGGGTTCGAGTTACAGGGTGATTCCCTAATTTAGGATATTGCCCGTAGAGTCCTACTCGTAGTAGAATCTCCTTGGTAAAGGCATTACTCGGGCTGGCCGGTAAGCTTTCCTTGTATGACTCGTATGGAATAGGGGGGGTCCTCCCTTCTTTGCCGCACAAGTTTTTTCTTGTGCCCGACTTGTACACGACCTGGGAGGCCACCATCTTGGGCCACTGCCCTTCGGGTGTATCTTGGGCCGTACTTGAGGATACCCGGGGTCCATGTTGTCCACAGTAGCCCCCGAGGGCTTCATAGTTGAAGTAGACCTTTTGCCGATTCGTTGGGAATTCCCATGATCCTGCAAATTTAATCTACAAATGAACTATGAAGGACTCTTTAGAGATCCTTTTGTTAGCAGATGCTACCTGGCAGTGCCAAACAAACTGACCCATAGTCAGCCCATCCTTTAGGCGATCTACAATGCATGTTGTTGGCTGCTCGACACCTATCTTCGTAAGGTAAAGATAGCTTAAGGCCACGAAGGCATGTATATTGCTTGCCGAGAGCGGGCATGGCTAGCATGTGGTATGTCCGAGTTGCTCCTATCATGTAGGGCTTTTCATAGGTGCTTCCTAATACCTATTTTCCTGGGAAAACAGCTTACGGATATCATTCAGCGATGACACCTGTTCCGAGTAAGGCGCAAGGTATTTTCTCCCGAGTGGCATGCAGCTCATGCTCCTTTGGGAGGCAATTTTCTCGCTATTGTCTCTTGAACAGCTAGTGACCCTCATGGGGCATGCCATCAGGGGTGTGGCTTAGAACATCCCGTCCCTGAGGAACTAAGGCCAGGGCTCAGCATGGAGCATGTTAGTCAGCCGAGTGGTATCAGCCATTTGCCATGAAAAATGCTGCATGAGGCCCACTTAAGGGCATACCGACTGGATAAGTTGCCCGAGTAGTACTTTGCACCCGAAATTCATGATGCAAACATTCCTCGTCAGGGGGCATACTATCGAAGACTTGGACCTAGTTTCTTCACTAGCACCCCACCTTGCATGAACAAGGCAGGCTTTCGATCCAGCATGGGACGTGCTGTGAAATTAGCATTTTTCTTTTTTGGCTCTTTTAGCATAATTCTCCTGAGAGATCACACTAAGGCCATAAGAGACTTTGTTCTTACGATCCACTATTCCAGGGAATAATAGACAACGACTCGGTCCATTTGAGGAACTTTTCCTTTTTCTGCAGTCACATAGTAGAATTGCACTGTGTTTAGACATTTTTTTCGGGTTTTCCTTTTCATCTTCTCAGATTATAGAAGGGGAGTTTTCAGCCAGCATTGTGAATTACTCCACGCCAGGCCTCCACTTTCTCCTCCTTTCTTCCTTCCCTCCACAGAAAACCCTAGGTCTCCCGCGAGAGAGAAGATGGTTGGCAATGCTCCCGCTGACGCCGGAGCTCCTGGAGGCGGGCCGCCACCGCCTGGTCCACTCGGGGGACTACTCGGCCCCGACGTGGTGGTGGCCCCGGGGGGCTAGCCTACCTCCTAGAGGTGGGTGACCCCTGGGCCATTGCTGCCGCCGAAGCCGTCGCTGCTGCTGAGGCCGCCCATGCCTCCGTCCAGGTGATGTGGGTGGACTTCGATGTGGCCCTGGTGGAGGCACGCGGAGGAACCGATCCGCCTCCTCTTCCGCGCAGAACGGCGTCTGTGGGAGGCACGGATCCTGCTAAGGGACGCCCTGATTGCCGCTCTCTTGGAGGGGTGGTAGATCGGAGCTCCTTCAGCTCCCTCTTCTTTTCTTTCTTCTTTTTTCCCCCATAGGGCTTTTCCCTGAGACAGCGACGAGCTCCCAGCTCGGTTGTGCTGAGCCGAGGACTTTTGTAATCCGGTGCTTGCACCGTGATTTTATCAATATATATGTATGAAGTACTCTGCAATCCAAGTTATTTTTTTCCTTGCAAAATATTCAATCTTTATTTGCATACCGAATGATCGAGTAGTTCCTCAATCACCCGAATAGTTGTAGGCCCGAGTAGTTTCGATCCTCAATCCGTAGGTCTAGTATCTCGCCTTCTACCAGGCCTTTGTATTTCCTGCGATTTGGATCCCAAATTGGGCCAAGGCCCAACTCCGAATCAAATGCCGGGTTATTGAAGCGTGGGAGTTTCCTAGATAGCTTCCTCCTTTCCTTTTCCCCGCGCCTGTTCTAAACCTTGCGATTGGCAAAATCCTAGATCTGCGCTAGGGTTTCTTCATAGGCTTTTTTTTTTCGAGACACAGCGGTCACCGAGAACTCAATCCCGATTCGCCATGTCGATGTCTGCCACCTCCATGACGCCTGAGCTCGTCGTTGGAACTAGTGCGAGCAGCTGGAAGCGCTCTACCTCCACAGAGCGCCGTCTGGAGAAGATGGTAAGCCAATGCCTTTTGCCCAGCCAGGAATTGGTCTCTTGGCGTGCTGCATGCGGTGAAGCCTGCCCAACTCCAAGGTCAAACGAGATCGTCATTTTTGAGTCCTTCTTTCCCCGAGGCTTTGGTCTGCCTGTTCACCCTTTCCTTCGTGGGCTCTTACATTATTACAGCATTGAGTTGACTCACTTGAATCCCAACTCAATTCTTCAGATTGGTGTCTTCGTATATCTTTGCGAAGCGTACTTAGGAATCGCTCCCTACTTCAACCTTTTTCGCCACCTCTTCCACATGAAGCCTTTTCCCAATGGCAAAGCACCTAAGGCAGTGGGAGGTGCCGGCTTTCAGCTTAGAGAGGGCAAACACAAAGAATACTTCCCCCTCGCCTTGAAATCTCAAATAAGGGATGGCACAGTGAATGGTTTTACTGCTCCAACTTAACTCCTGCCTTGCCCTCCTTTATTGGCAAATGTCTAGAAATCTCCTCCTTCTGGTCCTCTGTTCCTGAGCCGAACGAGATGGACCAAGTGAAAGACCTCCTGAAGCTTATTTCCAACCTTAAAAAGAGAGGCTTAACCGGAGTAGGCATCGTGATGAGCTTTGTAGAACGTAGAATCCAACCTATCAAGGTGCGAGTTCACCCATCTTTTGAGTATTCTGGTCACAGTGATCCCACCTGAGAATTTGAGCTTGACATCTCTACTAAGGCAGTCCTTAGTAGAGTGGGAGATTTTTTTGTGGGTGGAACCATCTTGGAGAATGCAGATTGCCCCAAACCATTCAAGCTGAAGTCAAACCCTGCTCCAGAGGTAATAACTGATGCTTGTCTGAATAATTTTTAGCTTGGCCCGACTGATCATTCTTTGTCATTCGCAGGGCCGTGAAACTTTTGTCTCCATCCCTCCATCACCTGACTTGCCTCCCTCAAAATAGCACTAGGCCAAAACGTCGTGGAAAGGACTTGGCCGGTGAGCTCCCCATAAAGAAAAACAAAGCAATTGTGAGGGAATCTTCTGGCAACGATGAAGGGGTAGAGGAAGAGGATGAAGCAGACTGACTGATACTAAACAGACACAGACAGCCAAAGCAGAGTGGGCACGAGGCTCCATCAACTTCGAAGCCTTGTGTGCTGCCATCGAACAGTGATGCTTCTCTTCCGACAATCTCTGATGAAGTAAAGGAGGCTCTCCCGAGTGGTATAACCACCCGGAAACCTCTTACCCTTAAAATCAAGACGACCCAAAGGTGAGATTTCATCATGGATGCACTTGACAAGATATTAACCTGATGTGTTTTTCCTCTTGCGAATCAGGAAACCCTCTACCAAGGTAACCGTAGTCAGCTTGGTCCGGCCATCACTAACAACAGAAAATCCTGATAAAAGAGCCCTTGTTGAAGAACAAGCTGCTTCACCAGTGGGTTGGGCGCCATCCTCCTCACCCAAGGCTGCAGCAGGTCAGTCCACACAAGCCGACGTCTCCTCCCCCGCTGTTCCTCTGGCACCAGCTCAGAAGGCCTCCGAGCCTCCTATCACTGATCAGAAGTCAGTCGAGGATGTTGAAGAAATTCCTCGCGATTTGGGCAATGTGGTAAAGCCTTCTGCACGCCTCAAATGGAAGTCCGATTTGAACTGGCTTGACGTTAACAATGATGAGGACGAACAGAACCTGAGGGCTATGGAACAGATGGCTAATCACTGCACCAAGATGGCACAGGTAACTAACTTTGTCTTGCCTCATGTCTGTATGCTATGCCTCAGTCCTTTTTTCGCCATTGTCAGATAATGAGTAAGCGCTCCACCCAGAAGACACAGTATCTCCGTGGGATGCTTGATGATTTTGAGAGTCAAGACCTTCACCAAGTCGCAATGACAATGGCAGAACTCAAATGCCAAGATGAGCTAGGAGGGCTTCGCAAGGAAATATCCTAGCTCAGGTCTCGGCGCTCAAAGGATCTAGCCAAGCTTTACAGTTAGTCGTAGCCTAAACTTGCGGTTTGTTGATCAATGCTCCAAGTAACCTTTATTCTCGCCATCAAACCTTGAGCAAGATGTCGCCGGATATGCCAAGGAGGCCGACCGACACCACGAGCAATATGTGGCCTTGGA
>SPJY01005249.1:0-11542 GCA_005191435.1 Raddia distichophylla | reverse complement strand
CACGATAGCTTGGTGAGAAAACGGTCACAGGAGAGAGGCGCAACGATCGCACTTTGAATTAGCGACAGCCTCTCGAGCTACAGTACCATGCACAGTACATTGCACTTCTTATATCTATTAACATTTCATACCACATCCAACTTACACGAAACAAATTTTAAAATTCATGTAAAATCCTAAAGGACCCATTTTTGAAACTTAGAATTTTCTTGTCCTAAAATTTTATAATTCATGTAAAAATTCATGTGTACCATGCACAGTGCTGGTCGTGTGTTTGGCCCAATTAGACGAACCGACGTATTTTTCTATATAAAGGATACGGGAGGCTCAGGATGGGTAGAGAAAAAAAAAGGTTCCCAAGTGCTTGTGACGGCCACGAAAGTTAGCAAGTTTTCATAGACAATTAGAGGAGATTAGAGGGAGATTAGATGTGATTTTGGTGCTTCCATGTAAAGGAACCATGTGTTTCAATATACAATGAAGATTGATGGTTCCGGTAATCGATCTCTCCCATCTCATGATCGATTTCATTTTTTTCTCTCATGTTTAAGTACTGTTTAGGATTGGTTTAGTGCTGTTTTAGTTATTTCGTCCTGGGTTTAGAGTCGTTTAGGTTTTTTTGGTATTTTTAGACCGTTATTTTGCGCCACGATCCTACAGAACGTCTGGTGCAATTTCTCCGACGATCTCCGCTCCTTTCAGGCAGTGCTCTTTCCTTTTTACCCACTTGAGCAGAAAGGCTATCGGTGCTTAGATCTTTCTTCCAACAGGGTCCTCCACTACTAGGGAACGGGTTTTCTATCCTGACACATCAGTCTCGACTAATTACAAACCCAGATTGATAGTGGCATTAGTCTCGGTTCATGGCTACTAGGCCAAAAACATGATTTTTCGCTCACATTACTCCCGGTTTGTGTCACGAACTGAGATAAAAGAGCGATTTGGCAGACATCGTAACATGAATGGGACAGAAGGTAAGACTTTAGTCCTGGTTCGTGTTATGAACTGGGACTAAAGCCTCGTTCCATCAGACATCGAAAGGAATGCATATCATAGTCTAGTAAATATGCGTGGATGGGTGGGTTAGTTAGAAGGGTGAGTGGGGAGTCTCTTGGTGGCAGGAGTTTTGAGGTTCAAGTCTTTGGTTCGCCATGTTTTTAAAATATTTTAGACATGTCATCTTTGATGAGTCATCCTTCCCATTTCATGTTCAAGTCTTGGGTTTGCTATATTTTTAAAATATTTTAGATATGTCATCTTTGATGAGTCATACTTCCCATTTGATGTGTACTGATCCGTCATCTCCCCTACGGACTTCTGACTTTCATTCTTTTTTATGCAGCACCCCTTATTTCGTAAATTAGGTAGGAAAAATACGATGTATGATACTAAATTCTTATGCCTTGACACATGTGTGTATGACATGTGGGACCATCTAAATCTATGATAGTGGGCCACAATGTCATACGTGAAATCACGAATTTTAAATAGCGTCATGTCATGCATCGTAATCTCCCGGACAGCCCCTGTCTCGGCCTCGCCGCTCCTTGTTGGATCGACGAAGCTTGTGCCTCCTGTTGCTTATGGTGCACCACCTATCTCGGTGGCTCTTGTGAACACTGATAATCGCATGGTGACCCATGGAAAATTTGGCATATGTCGTCCTTCAAGAGAGCGTCTTAACCTTCTGTTACAGTGCCCCTTACCGAAGACTTGTCGTGGTGCCCGCTTTGCTCCCATCTGGCATGCCACCATTACTAATGAGCTAGTTTGAGGCTCTATGGGATAATCGCACTTGGGACATCGTTGCATGGCCACTAGGTACGAATGTTGTACTTGGTAAATGGGTATTAAGCACAAGTTCCTCTCTAATTGTTCTTTTGACTGGTATGTGGCTCGTTGGGTCCTCCGAGGTTTCACCCAACACCCTGACAATGATTTGGTGAAACTTTTAGTCCAGTCTAAAAGCTAGCCACTATTCGCACGGTTTTGACTCTGGCTCTTTCCTGGGATTGGCTCATTCGTAAACTCCATGTGAATAATGCTTAATTTTCTTCGTGACACCTTGATACAGGTAGTCTATTGTGTTCAACCATCTTGTTTTGTTAATCCTTCTCGACCAGATCATCTCTTCCGCCTCAACTGGTCGCTGTATGGACTTAAACAGGCTCCACGTGTGTGGTACAAGATCTTCGTTTCACATCCCCCCCTCTATTGGTTTTGTTGAGGTGAAATCGGACTCTTCACTCATCATTCACAGCAGTGGCAGCGACACTGTTTACCTCCTCTACATGGATGGCACTGTGTTGATTGCGTCCTTAGTTGGGCTTCTTCGCCGTGTCTTCTCTTCAGCACGAGTGTTTCCATCAGGGATCATGGACCTCTTTATCATTTTGTTCGAACCTCAGTCAACGGACGTTTCTTTCTTTCGCAGTGGTGGTACACATCTGACATATTAGAGCATGCTGGCATGTTAGATTGTAAGCCATGAATGCTTTCCAAAAATGTACTATAAGATGTTGATCCTATGCACTATCGGAGTACTGCTGGAGCCAACATTCACTTGGCCAGAGATATCTTCTACGCCGTTTAGCATGTGTGTATTTTCATGCACAACCCATACTAACCACACTTGACAGCCATGAAGCTGACAGTCAGGTACTCTCGTGCTTGGCCTCTCTACGTCACAAACAATGCTGACCGAGTTAACCATCTTCATGGATGATAAATTGATTGGATGGGTTGTCCTGATACATAGAAGTTCACATTGGACTATGATGTTTTTTTTTTGACAACCCTATGTTCTGGTCCTCGTAGCTCTAGCAGTCCATTTCTCGTTCTAGTAACAACGTCGAGTACCGCGTTATCGCAAATGGTGTCGCTGAAGCTCGTTGGTTGTGGCAGTTACTACTTGCGGCTCCACAATTATCAACTACTAGGGTGGTAAGCGCGCCCCGGCGCGCCGTGGTTGGTACTGCATAAAAAAAAGAAGAGAAAAGAAGGAATTAATGGAATGCAAAACTAATACCCTTTGACTGGGGTCAAAATGTAAGGTAGCTTTTAAGCTCATACGTCACAAGCTCTCGAAAAGAGACGCAGAGCTAAAAAATATGTTTAATTTTTAAAGATTTTTTAGGAGGATTGCTAAAGTCTCAAGAAATAACTACAAAGTAACGCTTCGTATAGCTCGTACAAAATAACCAATTATCAGCAATAGGTTTTAATTTTAATTTAAGGTACGAAAATCAAACAATGCCTAAGAGAATTGAAGCAAAAAGCATTAAAAAATCTTTTGCAGTAATACCAATTCCTGTACATCTTCAACAAAAACAAACACATTGTATAATTCGGTTCTTTTTAGAAGAGACAACATGACGACTATAAAAGCTAAATCCTAGAATGGAATTGTAGTTACCTTGAACCGGACACAAAAGAATAACGATACACAAAAGATATCCTTATAATTAACATACAAAACTCTGGGTGAACCATAGTATGTTCAAAAATCAACATTGTCGTTCGCTGGTGAGTTATTTGACAAGGCCAAAACCAATCTTATTACCACTGCCCATTATAGCAGACCGAAGGAGAAAGGAAGAAGAAATCAACCTTAGTACAATGAGATGTGGAAATGGCTATAATCTGTAGGACTTTTTGCCACAGCATGACCTTTTTTATTGAGAACTGGAAGGCTTAAATGTCTTGGCCGGTCTTTAACCTCATTTGTTGTGTGCACCTGTATTTGTTTACGAAGCATGCTGAACTAAGCAAGAACTAAATGGGAAATGCAGAGTAAACCGGCGGTAAGCAATAGAATATTACACAAGCTGCACGTTTTTGAGAGGCAATAGATAAAAAGAAGATTAGCAAAAAAAAAACAGAAGCTGAAGAAGTCAGCTTGTAAAATTTAGAAGTTAGCAGAATACAAAAAAAAACATGATATCCTTGTCAACATAATTGAAGCACCTGATAAGTATTATTGGAAGAGTAGGGCATAGCCCTGAAAAAACAAGAGCAGGGGACATGCGTCGTGTAGAACTTTGGTAATGGCAAAAAAATTTAATATGAATAATACAATGAACTTTACAAAAGCTTAATGCAGTATGCTATCACATAGTGGTTTTTAAATGTAAACCGAGGAGAAAAGAAAACTATCTGCTCTTCGTAATCTGGAAGCAAAACAACCAATGAGTTTGTTATGTACATAAGCATATGACATAACAATGATTTCACCGTATATAATGCCTGCCGCCAATCTTATCATATCTGCCCTAGCCATGTATTGCTTCCTGACAAGATTTATGTATTTGTAACAACCCAACGTAACAACATTGTCAATTAATTGTAGAAAGACAACATACATAGCTATAAGTACCTTCAGTCGCACGAAGTTAATATATTTTACTATCTGAAAACAAGCCTCGGGTCAATCCCGTTAGAAAAACTGTATGTCCACACTGTGTGTCACCAACCTGTTAATATCAAAATGTAGCAATTGATATTAGGAATGTACTTTGGTATAATGCAAACATAGAAAAATTGATCAAGACGGTGCTATATGGAGACAATACATATAGGAGATGTGAATCAACCATAATTCGTACATAGCTCTTAACCATACAAAAGGTGCCAAAACAAAATGCATAAGTAACACATTATCAATTATTTAAAAAAAAACATTCAGCCACCTTGGAATATAAGAATTGAAGTGTGGTATATTTTTTCCATAGCAATGTCCAGATGGAAGTACTGATTTGCTTTAACCTCATAGGGAACGGTTGGAATTCATAATCAATTGAAAGAAATTAGACTGTTCACTCAAATTGATTCTGTAAAACACCATCCTGCGATGTGTTTACCATGAATCAGTGAAGATGCAACACAATACATTGTCAGTTAGTACCAATAGATTGCTGTAGCTAAACAACCTAGTCCTTAGTGTAAGTAAAAATACAGAAATATGGTAAGCAACGTGATGATAATTTAAGTTACTATTTATGGACTAAACAATGGTTGATCCTCTGGTTTACGTTGTGAAACTTGGACCTGTAAAGAGAAAGTTGCCTTGGTGCTTGAAGGTGATAAAACCTATCCACCAAAGAGTTTTTCATCCAATAATGTGGACACTGAATGCTGCAGTACTGTAGACACGAAATGTAATAAGCAGCTCTTTTAAGAATGATTTGGTGGAGGCAAAGCCAACATTAGGTTTCAAACTACCAATTTAACAGCCTAGCACAGAAACATACCTTATTCTATGGGTGTGACCTGGAGGAGCATAATTTAGATTATGCACTTGCTTCCTTCTCACACAGGATACATAACAGAACTGAGTCCAACAGTTCAAGCAAGCTACCTTTGTGCGAAAGATCTTGTCATAATACAGCAAGGTCATCACCTGAACTCTACAACCAAAAGAATGAAATCTATGGGGTTGGAAGAAGGGGGCATGAAAGAAATTCAGAACCAACTTTATTGTCATGGTCATTGGTCAATATATAGATAGTAATGGAAAACAGAGACCTGATTTATTAGAATTCATTGGTTCCTTTCACTATCTGCAATGGACAACAACATAAATAAATTTCAGGGCTGCTGTATTCAATCTATAAAGAAAAACCTAGTTTATATAATAAAGAAGCAATGCACTGGAATAATGCAGACCCAGGAATACTCAAAACAAAATCGAAATACAAAATTGCATATGGTCATCTGGTTTTACACGTGTGGAACAAAGGTACCTGTCATGCTCAAATGATTAAACTGGCAACAGTACGGACCACAGAGGGTATTGTGTCCAATAAACTACATGAAACCTGGTCACAACAAAAAAGGAAGTGTCACAGGTAATTAGATATTGTATTAAATGTAACCTATAGTAAACCTGAAATGAAAGAAACTAATCTAATAGAAAGTGAATTTCATTTGGTGAGAGCTATTTCACAAGATGAAGCATTAAACATGATAAAGACAAGTCACATTGCAAATGAAGAAGGATTGGGCAGACCAATCAAACCAGAACAAAATACCAACAACAGGCTAGTAGAGGAAAACTGATATAAGCTTTACAGAAACGTACAAACCGAAAATCATAGCTCAAGTTAGTTTAAATAAAAGGTAAAAGATACTCTAGTCATAGTACCTAAAAACATTTAGAACCTCGCATATGTAAATACAACCCCTGTATTGCGCTCAAGATGTGACAATCTACAATCATCTTTTAGCACCACCGTAAATTTCAAAGCTAAAACTTACCGATCTCAATCTTGTGAGTCAACTAAGTACGCAATTCAATAAGCTTTTTTATTACAAAGACCTAAGTGTTATATGATCTGCATTCCAAGAATTTCCATTTGTTCATGGACAAGATTATCTTGGTGGAACTACAATAAATATATGCATGACACTAAAAGTTACCAACTGCACTAAAACGATGAATTAACAATGTAACTGTTGTTATTTTGATTAATACGTTGAATGTTAATATCATCATAATCTGGCAATCTAAAGTTGTGAAGCTAGTTTTATTTGCAGAACCATAACTGTAAATCCTGTCTATATGGCTAACAGCAGGAGAACAAAACAGGAAGACCTACCGTAGGTTGACTATTTGCTTTGCATGCAAGGTTCATGAAATGGAATATACTTACATTATAGTAGGCTTTGCACAATGAGTGGATCAATGCTTTGCTCATTATCCTAGGAAAACCATTTTACCTTATGGGAAAACTTGCTGCGATGGAATATGGCCTGCTAGGCGTGGTAATGTCTGCGCGCTATAGGCACGCTTTGCATCTTTCAATATTTTGAAATGTTCACAGAGTAGTCATCAAAAATTGGAAACCGGAAGTTGGACGAAAATCTCACTTGGCCCCCTAAACTTTGTTTTGTCTCACTTGGGCCCTTGAAGTTTCAGCGCAGGCTAATTTTTTCCACAACCGGACCAACTTCCAGGGGTTGTGCTGCAACGGGATCCAACTTCTAGGGGCTTTTGTGGCACCCAAACACAACTTCCAGGGGCCAAGTGAGACAAAACAAAGTTTAGGGGGCCAAGTGAGATTTTCGTCCAACTTCCGGGAGCAAAAGTGCAATTTACTCAATTAAATATCCCAAAAAAAACGTAAGGAAGGATGTCTTCTTACAACATGCCAATAGAATAATGAACATGAAAATAAGGCAAGGTAGAAATAAAGCACCATGAAGGTTGGGTTTTGTATTAATCCTTGATGCATCATCTCCAGAGAAATCAGCCTATGCAATGAACAAAAAGGCTGGCATATTTAGAATTGTAAGCTCTTACATGTGCGACAGTTAATAATATCATAAAATAACTACAAAAAATAAACTATATCATAACCTATTTGGTAATGAAACCATTATGAAGTTCGAATAAAATCCGCTTTAGCATAGCAATGCTTCGAAATGTCCAGCAAATCTTGAAACCATACATTTAAGTAGTAATATCATGCAAACGATGAGCCATCGAATGCCAAATCTGAGCGGAGTGTGAAATGAACCAATCTTTTTCATTTCCATATCTTTTATCATATATATCCCATACAAGTCTATAACCACTTGGTCAGAGCTATATACGTTCCATTTGTGTTGACACAGAAGACACAACAGAAAAAATCCTACACTATTTTAGGTACGAAATTTATTGTTCTTGGAATAGTGATGAGGGAGGGAAAGGACGGAGAGAACCGAGGACGAACACTGACCGGTGACGTAGCCATTACTTTGCATAGATGAAGTGCAAAAGGAGAGGGAAGGAAAGGAAATCGGGGGCCAGAGTTGACCTACTCGCGGAAGCAGCCCATCATAGTTATTTAGGAGCGCGGGAGAAGGGGCCATGGATGAAATCGAGAGCCGACTTTATTATCCTGCTCAGTATATATAGAATAATGAAAAACAAAGACTTGATTTATTATAATTGGTTGATTCTTTTCACTCTCTGCAATACACAATTATATGAAAAAGCTCTAAGACTGTTGTATGCAACCTATGGGAAAAAACCTAGTTCATATAATAAAGAAGGGATGCACTGGAGCATTGTAGAGAAGCATATATTGAACACAGAAACGAAGAAATTGAATATGATCCTCAGGTTTTATACATGTGAGGAGCAAAGATATCTGACATGATGAAATGGACAAATTGGCAACAGCATGGACCACAGATGGTATTGTAGCCAACTACATGCAAGCTGCTAAAAAAAAGAAACTCACAGGTAATTAGACATTGTATTACATATAACCTATGGAAAATCTGAAATTGTAACACCCCAATTTGGTGATATTTTAAAAATTTGCGCCAATTTAAAATTTTACTTAAAAATTTGGATCCTCTGACACGTGGGTCCTGCTGTCAGCCACTGTGGCCCCTCTCTCCCTCTCCGTCTCTCTCTCCTTCTCTCTCTCTTCTCTCTCTCTCTGCCTCGCCGCGTGCTCTGCCGCCGTGCTGGGAGCACGCCGACGTCGCGTCGTGGCTGAGCTCGCCGCCCCGCGCGTGTGCTTGCCGTGTCGACCCCCGGTTGGCCGGCCTCGGGCTCGCCGCCGCACGCCTCGCCGGGAGACCGGTCCGCCGTCCCGGACCACGTGAACCAAGTACGATTGAGCAATCAATTAAACCTGAACAAAACACCAACAGGGTAGTAAGGTAAACCTGACATGACCTCGTGATTCATGGGTGCATGCTTCCATAACCTAGGCTAATCGGACTGGTGACGAAGGCGTTTCTTGCAAGAAGAGGAAGAGGGAACATATAAGATTTAATAGCAGTTTGCATTGAAATGCAAAAGAGAACTCACCTACCATCAAATGGTAACTAACATATACTGGTGTTTCGACTCCCATGCAATAAGTCTGCAAACTAATATAGCAAAAACAATTTAACTATAGTGCCAATACAGAACTGAAAGAAACAATGTAAGAAGCAATTACGTACTCACGTGAACAAATTCCATATGATCCATGCAAGAATAAAATCGAAAGCAGAGTTGATGTAGTGGTCATCGTTGCATTGGTCACTTTAAACAAACAGGGAAGCCATTTGATATGTAACCTGTGAAAACTAACATGAAAACCTCATTATGTGTGCGACAATTTCGAGACCTTCCAAACACATTCATAAATTCTGTTGCACAAGGCAATTAGAAAAAAAAAAAAGAATGCTGTACTATAGATTCGTTCATCACCATGTGAAAGAAAAGCAAGGCAACTCTTCTAAATGGATTACACGTAAAACCATTATAACATCACACATCTATCAATGTCTATATTAAGTTTTAATAACAAAGGGAAAACAGATGACCGATCCACTATGATCAAACGAAACATGGTAAAAACCACGAATGCTGGCTTTTGGATCTAATTCTGAAGATCTGAATAAACCATAAAAAGGAACCACCCTGCTGCACGACTACAAACCTACAGCATGAGCTTTAACAGCCTCAGAAATCAAACCCAAAAGGTGGAGCGGAACAAACACGACGAACAAATATCGCTCAGGATATAAAAGGACACTGAGCATGAAGAATGCACCGAAACTCTGACCAACCCTGCCTATGGATGAGACCTGGTGTTCATAATGCCAGGTCGATATCCATTAGCATGTAAATAGCTGTAGCCGAACCAAGAAAGCCAAGGCTAATAACGAAACCTTTAGCAAAATACTTTTCCTTGTACAGCAACCCAGTAAATAAACATCGTATGCACATATATACCCACTTGAACTGAAGCAACCTATTAGCAGGTAAATTAGAAATAGCTGAACGCCTGCAGTTTTTTTCATTGTCGCTAAACATAGCAAAAATCCAACCAAATCAAATAGGACCCAAGCTCCAGGCCTAACCAGGGCACACGAACCTCGCAAGGGCACAAAACAAATCTGCATCTGAATTCAATAAAAGCAACAAACAAATTTAGCCTTCGAGGGAACGATGAAAATCTTGAAAGCAGGCTTCGCAGAAGAAAGCACACACGGTCATAAGTGAGCATGAAACAGCACAATGGTTAGGACGGAGATCACACACCACTGACATTTCTTTTTTCTGACAGGCCTGGAAGAACGTTTCCTTTTCTTTAGCGCGGTTGATTGAAGAGAAGAGCATGGAACAACCGGCGCAGCAGAAGATTGATCAGAGCGTTCGCTGACAGATCCAACAATCGTTGGAACAGGTGGCGGTAACGTTAAGCAGAAGCAACAACATTATTGGTCATGACATAAAGTGGATGATGTATTGAGTAGGAAAGAAACTAAACCCAGTATAGCAAGCTCGAGAAGCATGTATGACGTTAGCGGCGGACGAAAGCGATGTGCGTATGCAAAACACGTGAAGGAAGGCCAGGAGGGTGGAGCGGGCATGGTAAAAAAAGAAAAGGAACAACAAAGCATGACACGCCTAATTGGTAGTGTAAGAGGGAAAATGGGTTGATTAGAAATAATACAACGCATCATATATATAATAAAGGCATTATACCGCAAACAAACAAGGTGTGTAAGAAATAACCAAAAAGCACCTAACCATTTACCTTGGGTTGTGCCATCATGGATTGGATTAGCAGTATCACAGGCGAACAGAGGTCCATGAGAATCAATTACAGTGGCATGAACAGAGCCTAGCGAAGGAAAAAGGGCCATATTAGTATATTACTAAACACGAATTGAATATGCCATATGCGCAACATGCACAGAAGCTGGGAATACTGACGTACCTTGGATGGCAGGACCAGCGTTATCCGCTGAACATTGCGAAGCGGTGAGCAAATCGGGCAGGAACGACGTTTGGGCGGTAGAAGAAAGGACATATGTAAGAGACGCACACAATGGAGCAGTCAGCACTGTGTGCATTGAACCGGAATTGACCAATGCGATGAAAGCACATGTAAGTTTTATGTAACTTTTCTTGTTGGCAGCAGCAGCAGCAAGCGCAGACCGCCTCTTAGCTCTATTGTGTGCAGGCATGTTACGCGAAACCAAAGCGGCGACAGCAGAAGCTGGAAGCGATTGCACAAAGGCTGGCACAACGGAACAGAGATGGAATAGCACAGAGGAACGAAGAAAAATTGAACACGTAGGCTGCGGTAAACAGCTAAACGAAATGGTGGAGGGACGCACGAATACCAACCCGGCACGGCGCACAGATCAGGCGGACGGGCGGGAGGCCCTATATATCTAACCGTTGCAGAACAAGAGGCATCCATGTGAAATCTGCAAAATTGGCTGAGATAAAATGGAACCGGTGCAGGATTAGAGAAGGAATGGCATGCAATAAAGCGGCTAGGCCAACAACCAAGCAGAACCAGCAACAATGTAAGCAGAGGCAGTTAAGCAGTCACGAAAACAGGGGCCCCCGTTCTCTGCCTCTTGACGAAAACAGGGGCCCCCGTTAAGCAGTCACGACCTTTCCCTATCGGCGTCCCCGTTCTCTGCCTCTTGACTTGGTTCCATCCCCGTCGCCTTGACCCTCCCTTTCTTCGAGGGGTCGGGTGGTGTGGCCAGCCTCTTCCGCGTCAAGGAGTGGCGTTCGTCTGCGCTTTTC
>SPJY01005205.1:0-10341 GCA_005191435.1 Raddia distichophylla | reverse complement strand
GAGAAGATTGGGTTTGGAATAAGAAAAGCTAGTTCGAAAAAAGAAAAAGAGTCGAGGGTACGATAAGACAAGAGTATGAGTGCGCACACGCAAGGAAGCCAAGAAAATCAGTTGTACCTACCGCTCAAGTTTCATCTTTCGACCGTGGTACAAATGATGCTGCACTTGTTGTGAAAACGCTTGGATCATCAAATAGGAACAAGTTGGTTAGACATGACTGCAAGGCTCGCATGGCAGTGGGGTTGCGGGGTGATAGATGGCAGGTTGTGGTATTCCAGGAGGACCACAACCATCCGCTTGTGAAAATTGTCCCGCAGAGAAAGTTCTATAGGTCCCATCGCAAGATATCAGCTGCGGATTATGAGTTTCTGAAAACTCTGCATGACAGGAACATTTCAGCCACAAAAGCTATGGCAATGTTTTCAGATCTCCAAGGTGGTGTGCGCAACTTGAGGTTCACAAGGAAAGATGTGTACAATGTAAGAACAATGTGGAGGCAGACGCAAAAACTTAAGGACTTGGATATGATAATGGAATAGTTCAGGAAGGTTCAGGCTGACAACCCTAGCTTCTTTTATGCTGTCAAAGTAGAAAATGATAATGGGACAAATGTGGTGAAGTCGCTCTTTTGGATTGACGGACGGTCCAGATTGATGGGGAGGCCTATGGGGATTAACCTTCATGACCAACATGTATGAGATGCCGTTCGTCCCATTTGTTGGGGGTCAATAACCAGATTAGGACAGTGCTGCTGAGGTGTGCCCTCTTGCAAGATGAAATCAGCAAAACTTTTCAATGAGCGTTAGAATCTTGGAAGGTTGCAATGAAGGAAAAGTCCCCCAGGTGCATAATGACTGACTCTGATCGGGCAATGGGTACAGCTATTGCAATTGTTTTCTCTGATGCAGTTCACAGACGTTGCAAATGGCATGTAATGAAGAATGCCCAGGACAAACTTGGAGTCTTGCTGTCCCGTAATGAAGGGTTCTCTGATGTCCTGCATGGAATAGTTGACAACTCTGATACGATCGAAGAGTTCGAAACTGGATGGCAAAACATGTTGGAACAGTTTGGTGTGGTGGAGAACAAACATCTACAGAGCATGTGGAGCTCCAGGAAGACTTGGGCGCCAGTATATTTCAGAAGATGTTTTTTTCCCTTTACCAGCACCACCGGCAGATCAGATGGTTTGAATGCACTCTTTAAGACGCTTGTGCACCCGTCGGACTCAATCTGAATTTTTGTTAGACAGTATGAGTACATCGTGGACACCATGTTTAGCACAGAAGACGGCAATAACTTTAGAGACGAAACTACTGAGCCCGAGCTTTGGTGCAGGTATGTTTAAGAAAACTTGTCTTATTAACTTTAGGAATACTAAACGATGAATCTTGGAAGACTGAAATGTGAGACTTTGTACATGAACTCTTGAAACATAGAAATAGGCCTTCGAAACTTATGTAAAGTAGACAAATGGCCTTGTGGCACACTTGGTTTTCTTCACATAAAAATGAGTAAACTTGAACATTGTACTAGTAAAACTTGAATGATTAATGCTGAAACATGGTGATCAATTGTTGAAAAATAAAACTTGATCATCGATTGCTGAAACTTGCGGCATTAATAGTTGCAATAGTTGTGCTCAGTAACTTAGGCTTAAAAATGGTGACCATTTTAAAAAAATAAAACTAACACGCCTTTCTTTCCTTGTTTTAAAATGTTTGTAGGTTTGCCATTGAAAACCAAACTTCTGTGTTCTACACACAGGCTGTTTTTTACAAGTTCCAGAGATTGTTGCAACAATCCACTTCGTTTGCTTGCAACATGGTTGGAGGTTGGAACCAAAAGTTTATGTTGACAAGCCCAGAGCAAACCCCTCCTAAGGTGTATGCAGTTTCATTTACCCAAGAGACTAATGATTTCAATTGCAGCTGTAATATGTTTGACATGGATGGGTTGTTATGTCCGCACATACTGCGAGTGATGTTTCAACTAAATGTGCAGCACATACCAGAGCAGTATCTACTGAAAAGATGAGGAAAACATGCTACAATTAGATCAGTGGAAACCCATCAAGTTAGAGAAGCAATATTTCGTATGCCGGCTACAAGTGTGCTGAAGTACAACGCATTGTGCAGGAAAATGACTGCGTTGGCATCGGAGGCATGTTTCAAAGAAGAGGACTAAGTTTATGTCAGCAAGAGGGTTGAACAACTGTTGAATACACTTTCATCAAAAAGAGGTAACACAGCTGCTACTCCACTTGCGGCCTTCCAAGTTGAAAATAAAAAAATGGAGTTCGAAAACCCATCTAAAGTGGCAAGGAAAGGGCGGCCAACTGAGAGGTCAAAGAGAAAATTGTCTGCATCTGAGAAAGTGTCTTCTAAGAAGACTAGGTCTCAAATCCATTGTAGACACTGCAAAAATCCTGGCCATAATGTTCAGACTTGTCCGGACATGAAACTTGCAAGGGAGTCAGCCGCAACTGTTGGTGATGAAGGTGTTTGATCACAACACATTAAAACAAAAAGTGTTGTGATTTGATCTGCATTGATACCTTGTTTTTTTTTATTGTAAACCACAACATACGATGTTTAGGCGGAATTGACTGTAATTAAAACGATTGAAGTTGTGTTTCCATGTGAAGTGCTTGTCTGTACTTGTCTGCTATGAGTATCTTGTACACCATTGTGGCGGTGAAACTTGAAAAACTATCTGATGAAACTTGATATTATACATGTGAAACTTTTCTGTCCTATTGATAAAATTTATGAAAGATCAACAGAAAAACATGTGAAAACTTGATTAATAAACTAGTGAAACTTGAAAGTTAAATGATAAAACTTGGGATTACAGTGATGTATCTTGGTAGTTAGCTGGTGAAACTTGGGATTATATTGATGTAACTTGCATAATTAACTAATAAAACTTGAGATAATATTGCAGAAACTTGGATAGTTAACTGATCAAACTTGAGATAATATTGATGAAACTTGTTAGTTGGCACTATGTAACTTGGTAGTTGACCATGTGAAATTTGGGATTACAGTGATGAAACTTGGTAATTGAACGTATGAAACTTGGGATTATATTGATGTAACTTGCATAGTTAACTGATGAAACTTAAGATATTATTGTTGAAACTTGGTAGTTGACCATATGAAACTTGCAATTACATTGATGAAACTTGGAATTACATTAATGAAACTTGGAAAGTTAACAAATGTAACTTGAAATTTGACAATAAGTTAATGAAACTTGAAGGTATGGCTTATGAATGTATGGCTGTCATTAGATCATAATGTCTGGCATCTAAAAAAACTTGTAGTACATCATGTTTACAGGAGTGCAAAAACTTTAGTACTAAGTTGTGGCCATTCTTGCTAGTACATAGATCATGCTTCCCACACGAAATGAAAAAAAACCGCCAAGTCTTTCGCATAAAAATGAATTGCTCGGCCTTGCTATGGTGCTTCTTCCCCTTATCCCCTTCATCCCCCTTCTTCCTTGAGAATGAAGGTTGAATCGATTGAGTTATGTGGAGAGGTAATCAACCTTGCCGCAAAGACTTTGCGATATTCCGTGATGCTCTCCTTGCAAAAAGATAATTTATTACTATTGTTGGCAATTGTCACATGTATAATAATGAAAGTTAAGTTTCACATGAATAGGATGTGGGAAAAAAAATATTTGGTGACAGGAAACAAGATACGTACTGGCACGAACGGCTTGAGTATCTTTCCATCTCAGTTTTTCATGAACACCATAGTGTATACACCACAGTTAAAGCTACATTGCAATAAGATAATAATAATGTCAAAAGTCATGCAGATGATGTGGGCATCATTTAAAATACATTGAAATAGAAATGGGTTTTTTATATATGAATTCCAAAAAATAAACTTATATGGAACATTTCATAAGTTACAGCATGTTAGATAATGATTAACAAAATATGTAAAACCTTACTTATTGGCTTGATGTGGGTCCTCAGTAGGAGAGCATCTCTGAAACTTCCCAATGTCCTTCTTCATAAGTTTTACTGTCTTAACCATTGTAGTGAAATTTGAAACCTACGAGTATAAAATAAGGAATGAACACCAGAAATAAACTGCGAGCTCATGCCATGACATATGAAAAAAAAAGACTAACAGAGCGTACGTACGGACCAGGTTGTTTGCAGCTTGACATGCTTCCTCGTCCTTGGATTTCTTGATACTATCGAAGTAGTTAACCTGACTGTTCAATATATTTACGCAAACAAGAACCCAATGCTTTTTGCGCATAATTGGGAACAACAGCTGCAGAAAAAAATGTAGCAGTGAGCGCACCGCATGTCAAACTTGTAAAAAATCTACTACAATTCAACAATAACTTGATGTATGAAACCTGCATATAACATCAAAAAAACAGTATAAACTTACAATTATCAAATAGTATAAACTTGACATTTTTACATTACATTAGTGAATTTTATAGAACAACCTATTGAAACTTGTGAAATGAACTACTGAAACTTGTATTTTAACTTGTGAAACTTGAAGAATGTACTACTGAATCGCGAAAAGTTGAATTTGAGAATATTAGAAAAACCAATGTGACACATGGGGCAACTAGGGGGCAGCAACTCTGAAAAAAGATTGGGAGGGGTGTTTGAAATGAAATATACCATATCTTTCTTCCCAAGCATGTGCTTGTCATCTAGTCTCTTCAACTCAGCTAGGCAACTCTGATGCATGAAATCCTCGGGAGCCAGTAATAATTGAGACTGTTTTGCAAAAAAATTATATAGTACGAATGGGGAAAACACATATCATCATATCATAGCATGAGTAAAAGATACAACAAAAAAGAGATAGGTTTGTTACCGTGAAAATAGTGGAGAAGGCAAATTTTTTTGTAGTTTTCTTGCATGCTGCATTTTCAGCTTCATCTACATTGAAAAGCTCCACAAACAATGACATAGTCATATTGCAGATTTCACCCCTCGGCTTCATTGCGTTGTAGAAGTGCTCATATGAAATATGAAAGCCCCCAATCATCATAAACCCAGACCTGCATCACAAAAAAAAGACAAAAAAAAGAATTACCTATTAAAAAGCGATAACTATAATAAACGCTAGTGGGACTAGAGAAAAATAAACACTCACGGTTCCTCATTTTTCTTGAACTTCTTCACGCGCTTGTGTCCTACATATTGCAGATAAATCTCCACAACAGATTTGTCGACCTTTAACTTCTTGATCTTCGCACCATCATCAATGTGCTTCGCTGCCCTCTTCTTCCTCTTCTTCTTTTCAAAAGTGCTTGGCCCACTAGTTTTTTCTGCAACTTTGGTAGTAACAATGATGTGGTCTGGAAAAAACATCACATATGTCCAAAAAAAGAGTATAAGTTGACAGTGAACTTGTGAATGTTGGTAGTAATGAAGTAGTAAAAATTGCTGGGCTAGACAATTTGGTTTACATTAATGAAACTTGGAATTTAACTAATGAAACTTGACAACCAAACTTCTGAAACTTTAGATGGGAAAAAGATTATTTTACCTCTGACGGGCTCTGGACTGCAACTTCAATCTCTTTGTGGCTATTGTTTTTGGATGAGATTTCAGCAACAGTGATGTCCATGGGATTGTCTTCGAACTCTGGGCCAAGACTAAAGGATGGGATTTCTGTATCTCTGCAGTAGGAAGGCAATATGCTATCATCCCGAATAGGGCTTCTTGGTCTGTTGGTTTTGCCACCAACTGCTGCTAGCCCGTCGCTCCTGGCAGGGCTTGAAGGAGCCGCACCAACATTGCCACATTTTGGACTGTCAACACAGCTGGGATCCTCTTTGTTTGTGCTTGTGTTGATACAACATTTGACTACAAAGTCATCTGGGTCTGGGCTGCCAATTGGTGATTTCTGATTATCTTCAGAAGAAACAACGCTGCCTTCCGCTGGAATGACAACATTGTCAGCTTTTGGGCTACCACCCCTTGCAGCCTCATCAGTCCTTTGTCCGGCTCCTTGTTCATCATCATCAGTGCTTTGTTCAGGGACAGTCGACAGGGGTTGGGCAGTCTGCAGGCATATGTCGCACCCTCAGTTTGGTGCATTTTGACTTAGCAACTCGCTAACCTATGAAACTAATGCAGAAACCCTTTTGTTGTACAAAGAATTCAAGTTGGCAACAGCATTCTCCAAGTCTTTTTCCCATATCTTCTTGTGTTTCTCAATTGCATCTTGAATTTTCCTTGAAATCTGTAGAACAAGTTACAAAAAAAATGTACAAGAAAAAAGGGAAGCATTTCAGAGATACTTAGTTTTAGAAAAAAGATGAAACTTGGCAGGTGTTGTGCTGAAACTTGAAAGTGATACTACTGAAACTTGGCAGTTATACTACTGAAACTTGGCAGTTATACTACTGAAACTTGACTGTTATACTATTGAAACTATTCAGTTGAAAAAAGAAAAAAATAACTTGGCAGTTGTACTACTGAAACTTGGCAGTTGTATTAATGAAACTATGCAATTGTATTGCTTAAACTTATCAGTTATACTGACAAAAACATGTGGGGTGTAATAGCATAACTTGTACAACAACTGGGCAGAATTTTTAACAAAATTTTGATTGAATTAGTGAAATAGCACACAGATAAAAAAAATACATCGGGACCTTGGTTGCTTGACTGCGACATACGCACCCATTCCTCAAATGATGCTGATTGCGAAGCTCCCACATCATTTGGTTGGGTGTCAACATAAGGTGTGCTTGAAGGACTACGAAACTAGACCAACAATAGAAAACAAAGACGATAGTCAAAATGGGGTTAGATTTTTGAAATAGCACATCCATCTTATACAAAAAAAAAAGGGATAAAAACCACACATACAGGACGGTTTACAAACACAGCACCGTTCAAGCATAGCTTATTCCTGTCAACCTTCATTGCAAACTCGTAATCAGCGTCTGAAAAATGGCATAGCCTTGGAGTTGAGTAGTTCAGTTCTATCTTATTGATTGGACCAATGGGGAGCTCTAGATGATCCACATAAACAACCTAAAAAATAAGCAAAACAAAAAAATAAAGTTGTGATGTTAAAAAAAAGAACACAAATAAACACATAAACTATTTTTCCCATACTTACAGCAAATATGTGTAGGCATCCACCCACATAGTAGTCCTTTGAGTGTGCGTCTAGACTCATCTTTTGAAACTTGGCAACCTCACCCATCAGATGACTCAACACATGGCCGGCCCAATCATATTCAGCCAAAATAGAAATGTCAAGCAGGCTATATATGTAATCTAGGTCGACATTGTTCTGTGATGATGGACATAGCACAGATGCTATTGCAGTCAGCATGTACGACCTCATGAACTGATCCTCATTAGTGATGTTTTCTGCCAAGTTTGAAGCAAATGGAATTGTCGTCCGCTTGTCTTCATTTCTAAAAGCCTCCCTAATTTTTGCAATGTCATCGGGGTTCCCAGACCGAACCACAGGCCTCACACCAGATGGGATCCCCAGTATTTTCTGAACCATGCTGCTGTTGAAACAGATTCTTTGATTCCTAAACCGAAAGTCACACATCACTGGATCAACCCTAATCATTATCCACTCTAACAGGGCAGCCGGTAGGTTAAGAGGTTGTACACCGAGGATGGGTCCAAACCCATGTTTCACAACAAACCCACGCTGCACCTCATTATGCTTGCCTGCAAGAATGTGCATCCTCCTTGAACTAAACCTAGACTTTAAAAAGCACTTGGTGTCCATGGTGATTCAGCCAATGCATAATTACCACACTGCAACAGACAAAAACACAGAAAAAATTACTAAAACCCACACAAACCCTCACCACATTGCTGCGAAAAAAACAACATCGGCCCCAACCCCCCCGATCCCAAACCCTCTGATGTCCGGTCCCATCGCCGCCTTGGAGCACAGACCACTGTCCGGAGCACGCCGAGGACTCCTTCTCTCCGTCCCGCACCCCCTCTATCCCCACCATTGGCGAAAAATGTGCGGGGTCTGAGAGCACACAAAATCGGCGAAAAAATTGAAACGCATGAGTGGGATAAACTACCTCTCAGGCGCGTGGATGCGGCAGGGGGCCGGTTGCTGTCGCCGTCGCCGTGGCCTTCGCCACCGTCGCCGAATCGCCCGCGTCGGAGCAATCGAGGAAGCAACGAGCCAACAACTCGATTTGGACGAAACAAACCGCCCCCCTCAAGGCGCGTGGGTGCGGCGGTTCGAAATAACTGCCTAATACGGCTGGGCTTGGGCTACGACGCCTGGCACGACCCACTTGGCTCGCGCCTGTCCGGCCGCTCCCGACGGCCGGCCTAAAGTGTTTTCGTTAGATATATCAAGGAATTTAGGAAGTAAACTTTTACGCTTCGCCTTAGGAATCTTAAGTAAGACAACATATCCTGTGTACACAGGGGTTCCTTTGTAAACCCCGTATACACCAACTAACAAAAGTCAAAAAAATCTAAAAAAATATTGTTGATGTTATAATGAGCTTTCCCTGCCTACATATAAAATTTGAAGATCAAATTCATTATATATCAAGAGTTATAAAAAAGAGAAAACTATATCAATTTTAAACTATTTAAAATTGTCATTATTTTTTCTTTTTTATAACATTTAATACATAATGAATTTGATCTTCAAACTTTATACATAGGTAGAACAACCAATGAAGAACATCTATAATTTTTTTTTGATTTTTTCATGACTTTTGTTAGTTGGTGTACACAGGTTTACACGGAATACACGGCATATGCTGCCCATAAGTAAACCCATCTTGCAAATGTTTCGTATCTAAAATGGCTTTTTATATATATAAAAAAATTGGATTGAAGTAGGTTGACATACAAGTTTGTTTGCATTCTGCTATCTTTTAGCACACCGGGCTAATGCACTATAATGCCAGGCATGCCTCAACAGTTTTTTGGTGCAATAATTTGTAGCTATTTTCTTAGATTTTTAATAGTCCTCTTAAATATTTTAAAACTATTTTTAATTTTTTTATAATATTTAAATCTCTCTTTAAAGACTCTCAAATTTTGATGAAACGTTACGCTACGCTACGGTAAGCTTAAATGTACAAGGCCTTCTTTGTCCACTGCACGGTCGCCATTTATTGTTACCCTTGTTGTCTTTGTCTTCGCTTCATCGCTTCGTGTACTTCATCTAGCATTGTGTTTCGCATGTTCATCATTGCGCATTGGTAGGGCTCCAATTAAGCCAAACTTGAATGTGTCAGACCCGACTCGACCAGGATCGTTCAACTACCCAACTAGCTTGGCTTGGCTCAACTCGATGAATGATCTATGTAGAAAGCAAGTTTTGCTCAGGCTTGTTAAAAGCTCGAGATAACCAATAGGTTTGTAAGCTCAATACTTATTAAATCGCATATGTGACACAACATATCTAGCTTCATTGAAACCTGTCCAAGCCTCTCTCACTTGCTTGCCAAAAAAAAAACGAACATAGGGGATACATTGGATGACACTTGTCTAGATTCTCGACCAAGTTAGCCATTGCTAGTGGCGTTGTCCATGTCTATCATGCTTAGAGATGGCAATCGAACGAGTCGGACATGGGAAGCATTCTCACGGATCCATACCCTAGCTAAAAAATCCATCCCATACTTGTACCCATACACAACGGGTATGTAAAACTTATATCTTTGCCTATACCAGCTGAGTACCCGACACTCGACGATACCAAACTAGCAGGGATGAGAAGAGAAGAAGGTTGCGGCCATGCCCGTGGTATTGCGGTATTGCGTGGGAACTGGGATGGGGAGCATAGCCTGGGCCAAATCCGAGAAAGCCAAGCACATGAGTAGATATAGTAAACAAAAAGTAATAATTTAGAATGCAAAGCATAATTTTTAGAACTACTCATGCATTTTAACATAACCAAACTAAATTAATCTCTTTTTTTATTGGCTGTTGTTTACTTTTGGACATTCTCTTTAACCATTCGTGTTATTTATAGTGCAAATATAAAAAATATAAGTCATATTTAAAGAACCTTTAATAACAAAAAAAAGCATAACAAAAAAATGATATTTGAATATTTTTTAATAAGATAAATAGTAAAATAACTATGTATAAAAATCAACGGCAACAAATAAAAAAGAACGGAGCGACTAGATCACTAGATCGATCGAATTGAACTCAAGATTCTTTTATTTATCCAACAGGTTTGATAAAAAGGTAGATTTCTCGTAATCCGACGGTGCTCTATGGTCCTTCACATATCTGCTTCATGCCATGCTGGGCACGATGACCTGGCACCAATAAGCATAACAAAATTAACAATTTAAAAAGAGATT